>JANVCC010000120.1:3078663-3101426 GCA_025345505.1 Todiramphus chloris collaris | reverse complement strand
GATGCTGGAGGAGCGCAGGGAGATGCAGGAGGAGCGCAGGGAGATGCTGGAGTGGGGACACACTGTGCAGTTTGGAATTTTTTGCAATGTAAAAGTGAATCAGCATCAAAGTCACAGGAAAGGGGGAGGGAGATCAGAGAGAAAGGGAGCTGCTGTCAGAATCATGTTTCAGGCCTGAGGACTAAAAGATCAAGGGCTAAGTAAACAGAAAAAGAAAGGAAGGGAATCTTATTCAGAGGAAAAAAAGCTGTGGACACCAGAGGGTTAATAGGGATCCTTCCCCTCCCTTCTAAAGGGACTTGGGTAGAACTTGCAGCTGAGTCAGCTATGGCATATGCAAAGCAAACACAAGAGCACTGCCTAGGAAAGGAGAGAAAATAAAGGTGTCTTCCAATTAGCACTCCAGAGGAGGAGGCCTCTAGCATTCCTACACCCCACGACAGGGAACAGGTAACTCACCTCTTCCACAGTCCATTTGGCCACGTCTTTGGCAGTGAGGCCCGAGACCTCTGGCAAGAGCTTGCAGTGCTTCTCCCAGCAGAGGTGGAGGCGGTGGGTGGGGTTGGAGGCCAGGGAAGGCATGAAGATGGACTGGTGGAGGGCCTGCTGGAGATCCAGCCCAGAGTCTGGAAAAGGAAAGGAGACATGTCAGAGTGAGGCTTCAAGTAGGAGCAAGTACAACAAAGCAGGAAGAAGGGTCATGCTCTGGAGGGTGAGCAGACAGCCAGGCATGGCTGCTGCATGGCACACCGAGCTCTCAGGGTGTTCTTCCCACCCTCCTGAGACAGAGAAGGGAAAAAAAACAAACCCAAACAAACCAAAAAGGTAAGATAAGATTGTCAGGCTGGAGGCTTTATCCTCAGCTTCTTCCCTGGAAAATGATGTCATGCTGCTAACAGAGAAGATGTTTGCAGCGTTTTATTGACAAGGTGGAGGAGTTCTGGTAACAGCATCTTCAGCTGGAAGCTACTGGCATGGTTCCAGCTGAGAGCTGTAGCCAGCCTGCGAAGAGCCTGATGGCCCGGGCTCCCCAGGAGGCTCCCAGGCCAGGAGAGCTGCACGTTACCTCCAGACATCAACTCCTTCCTCATGTGTCAAGTGACGGAAGCTTTCAAAACCAAGGCAAAAAGCAGGCAGAAATCAGCCCTCCCTAATGAGATCACTGAGTAGTGCAGAGTCATGGTCCTACAGGGACTTGCCTGGTTATACAACAGGAAGCGAAGCAGAGGATGGAAACGAGATGGGAAACGTCCCTCTGGTTTACAGTGGTTAACGTGGGCTCTCCCCTCACCCCCCACCCTGCCAGGGTGTGCATCCTGCTCAGCACTGTCCTGGAGGAATGGCACAAAATCCCCAGTTTGCTCCTCCTTCCAGAAAGGTCTGGCAGTTCCAGCACTGGGATGGCTGCAGCTCACCCCGGGGCTGGGTGTTAGCAGGCTGCTGGGTGAGGATCTGTGGGGTGCACCAGTTACTACATGTAAAGTGCAATGGAAAATGGTATGATATTATTAAATATATAGCAATTATAGCATAATTACTGTATGCAGTAGTAAATATTACTATTTATATTATCACATATAGTAATTATAGTACGATTTGCCTGCTCCCAGCAGCCAAAGTGAAAGCAGCACTGGAGGTAGAGCCTGAAGTAGCAAAAGGTCACTCCCCTGTTACCTTCTCTCCCCTCCACCTCCCTAAAGCATGGGGGACAGTACCCAGTACAGGTCTCTGCTGCTAAAAATGAGACCAAAGAGGGAGGATTTTAAAACAGAAAGCCTGAGTAAGAACTGCTCAGTTCAGAAGCTGTCACTCCTGATGACAACGGGGCACAGGACACTGCTCCTGGGAGGGCTGTCAGCTGGATGTGTCCCCACCTCCTCTTCTGCCCAAGGTTTTAGGTGCTGCTGGGTGGGCACTGCTGCTATCACAGACTTACCTCTTCCCTAGGTCCAAATCCTCAGGGGTACACGTCCATACCAGAATCTAAACAAATTACTTTCCCTTTGAGGAAGAAGCTAGGTTTTAATTGTTTAAATGTAGATAGGATGGAAGCTCTGAGTAGCTGTGAAATCAGAGGTCAGGGGATTATTGCAGCATTCCCCTCCACTGGTTTCCATCACTCTGCTGAAGGTGAACGTGCAGGAGCTGCAACTGCAGCTCGTAGCTGGCTGCCTTCTCCAGCTCTGACTGCACAAGTCAGCAGTAGGTAGAAATGAGTATTAAAAGAAAAGAAAACAAACAAACAAACAACAAAAAAAAGCAAAGCTAGCCACCTGTCCCAGTTTGGGCCTGCTTAGCTATTTCTGATTGGAGACTTATTACCATGTTAAATCCTCCTAAAAGCCTGGTCAGCTCAGTTCTCTGAAATGGCTTTTTATAGTAAATCTGAAAGTTAAGCATATGGTTTGCTAAAGTGATAGCAGAAAGCTTCTCTTGTAACTTAACCTGTCACATACCAGAAATAAATAAATAAATAAATAAAAGCAGCACTGGGTTTTTTATTTAATTCTTCATTTCCTTTTTCATCCTTCAGAGAACCTTTAAAAAGTCACCACCCAAAAGGATTCAGGTAATGTTTCTAAATAGCCAGGGGGGTCTAAAGAAGGAAAAAGATGGAACTTAACCTGTCTGGCAGGTTTTAAGCAAGTCTCCCTTGACACCTCTGCTGGCTGTCAGCAGAAGGGTCCCCAACCCCAACAAAACCCCCTCACCACATCAGAAGAGCACACAGTGGCACAAGAGATGGTGAGAGTCGTCCTCTCACTCGATGAAGGTGAAGCTTCACTCTACAAAGTGTTAAACGTTTCATTTTGAAGTAATTTTACCCTTCCTCCTCATTTTAAAGGAAGAAAGACTACTGCTGCCATCACCTCCAGCACGTGCTGGCTCTTGACTGTGGAATCAAAGACAAAAGAAGCTACAAAGCTTTAAATTCTGCTTGTGCCCGGGGTATGTTGCACATGGATGCGCATATGCAGAAGAAGAAATAAAATTTGACCAACCTTTCCCATTGCTTTCCTGTTTCACCAGCTGGAACTTTATGTAGGCATGGGAGCACTCAAGCCTGAAAGCATCAATTACAAAACATTTCAGAAGATGCACCAATTGATGTAATTTCTGGTCCATACAGAGATTCGTGGGGCTTACAGGAACCCAAAACTCTTCCCTCAAAATAAATGATAGCACTGCTGTCCCTGATCCCTCTCTCTAAACTAAGGACTGTGCTATTAAATTCATGGCTGGGACTCAGATTTGAGTTTACTGCAGCAAAGAGAAGGCCCAAAATAACAGGAGGAAGGGAGGAGATTCACTGTGTCACTCTTAAACCCTATGCTGCAAAGCCCTGATCCAGTTGGGCTGTTCTAAGTTATGATTTACATCTGCACTTGAGCAGGAAGCACCAAGAAACACAACTGTTAACGCACAAAAATACATCACAACCATCTTAGTTACTTTTGTTGTTTGGCTTTGATGTCTGCAGAGGAATCTTCTTCTACCCATTTCCTCTTCTGGTTGTTTTCAGACTGTTCCGACAGGCTCTGATCACTGCTTTGACTTGACTTTTCACTCTCTTGTGCAGATTTTCTGGACAGACAGATAAAGGACAGTAGCTAAGCTGACATCCTCTGCTCCCGTTCCCTCCAGGAGAGCAAAGCTGGCTGCTCTTTGCAAGTGAGAGCAGCAACTACCATCTAGTGGCAGCAGCTTTCCTCTGCCCCACCATCACCACCAAAGTGCTCCTTTAGTCTTCAGCATGGATTGAGACAGCAGACTGAGGTTCTGCTCCCAGTAGCTCCAAGAAGCCCACTTGGAGCACAGGTTATGGTGAAATCAAGAGATCATTCAGATTTTGGGATCTTGATACCTCTGGATAACTTCTCAGAGTCTTCATGACAGAGTTTGATGCATAAACTGAGCTACTCAGTTGCCCAAGCAGTAGGGTGTCACCAGATTTGCATATTGAATTCAGACCTCCCACTATCAGGAAATTAAATACTTAGAAAAGAGATATATTACAATGCTAGAATTATTCTGGCAGAATCCTAAAGCCCCTCAGAAAGATTTATGGTAACAGAGACACAGGAATGCAATCATTTCTGAGCTCAAAACTAGGAAAATGGAGAGTCTTGCACATTTCTGTGATGGGAGGAGGCAAACGTTGTCCATGTACGTCAAGGAGGGGAGAGAAGTGTTCCTTTTTCACTGCCCAAATATATCTTGAAAATATTATAAATCCATGCAAATAATGAACTTTAAAATGTATGTAAGCCTTTATATGGCATCATAGAATCGTTCTGGTTGGAAGAGACTTTTAAGGTTATTAAGTCCACTCCTTCCTCCAGCACTGCCAGGGCACCACTGCCCCCTGTCCCTCAGCACCACAGCTCCACGGCTTGGAAACCGCTCCAGGGATCACGGGGACTCCACCACTGCCCTGGGCAGCCTGGGACAGCCCTGGACAACCCTGGAGGGGAAGAAATTGTTCCTCAGATCCAACCTAAACCTCCCCTGGGGCAACTTGAGGCTGGTTCCTCTTGGTCCTGTCACTTGTTCCTTGGGAGCAGAGCCCGATACCCCCTGGCTACAGCCTCCTGTCAGGAGCTGTCAGAGCCAGAAGGTCTCCCCTGAGCCTCCTTCTCTCCAGGCTGAACAAGCCCAGGTCCTTCAACTGCTCCTCACCAGCCTCCTGCTCCAGCCCCTTCTCCAGCTCCGTTGCCCTTCTCTGGCCACGCTCCAGCCCCTCACTGTCCTGCTGGGAGTGAGGGGCCCAAACCTGATCCCAGGATTTGAGGGGCAGCCTCCCCAGTGCCCAGTCCAGTGGGACAATCCCTTTCTTAGTCCTGCTGGCCACACTGGTGGCTAACATAAGCCAGGATACTGGTGGCCTTCTTGGCCAAAGACCAAAGTATTGCTGGAATTTGTCCTAGTGAGAGTGGATTTATACAGACTAAGGTGACAATAATAAAAACCTTCATGTCCAGGTCTGTCCTGCAATGATAGGTTTTAACTGCCTCCTGCAGTCCAAGAACTAACAGACAATTTGCTTCAGTGCCACTGAATTCCAAGATTTTCATGTAAGAAAAGAAACTACCTGAAGGAGCTCAACTTGTTTGCCATGTGATACATAAATAGCCCTTCCACCTCCCAGTGCAACGCAGCCGACTCTGGGGTGAAGTTACAGTTTAATAGGGCAAAATAACCTCACTTGACAGTTTTAGGACAGGAAATGAAGGGAAAGAATATATTTGAAATTGAAACAGCAAGGAAAAATTTATGGAGACAGAATGCAATTTCCTTGGTTGGAATGTGACCAGAGAGGCAGGATTAAGGAATCAAGAAACCTATTAAGGCATCTGAGGGTATAAAAGTGCACTGCTCTGTGCTAAGAGTGTCTGGGGCATGGGTCAATATTACAGACAGATGAACTCAATGCTCTGCTGCTTCTCTGCCAAGTCCTGTATTTTTCAGGCTTGTAAAATGTTTCTTCCTCCACAGTATCTGCCTGAGAAAAGGGTTCAGCTCACCTGGATTGTGGAGAGTCCTCCTGAGAAGATTCTCCTGCTCCTGGCTGACATGGGGCAGGAGTCTCCAGCCTCTTGCCCTTCTGCATGCTAGTGCTAGGGGCAAGTCTCTCCCCGCCCAGGCGGTCTTGTAACACGTTTTCTCTGTTGAGGTTCACATCAGAATATGGGCAGCCAACTAACCTGTGTTAAAGAAAGGAAGAAAAGAAAAAGAGAGAGATGACAATGAATGTTTTAAAGTCACACAGTCTTACCAGCCTCAGGCAGACATTCCATCAACAAACCCAGAAAAAGTGAGGCCAGCAACACTCAGGGAGATGTTATTACCCAGTCTGAGGTGTGGGAAAGCAGGGGACTACATGGCAGAATTAGAAACCAAAGTCATGTTTTTAAGGAGCCACCTCAGAACAGAACTCTTCCCCTGTAACCTGCTTGTCTGAACAATGTTACAGAATCACAGAATCACTCTGGTTGGAAAAGACCCTCGGGATCATCGTGTCCAACCATCAGCCCTACTCTATAATTTCACCCCTAGACCATCTCCCCCAACACCACATCCAAGTGATGTTTAAACACACCCAGGGACGGGGACTCAACCCCCTCCCTGGGCAGCCCATTCCAATATTTCACTACCATGTTTCATGAAACAAGAGAGTCCTGCAACTTTCACTCTGAAAAACTCAAAGCCCTTTATGACATTACATATTCTATCTTTAGACCTTCCATCCAAGATTGTTTTCTTGATCTTTACATACTTTAAGCAAGAAAACCCTTCCTTTTCCAAGAGCATGTAAGAAAGCAAAAGGCAGAGACAAAACATGAGCTAGCTCTCCTCACTCTAACAACCTAACCCCACTCCCTCCCTCTTGACCTGTCTCTGTGCGTGCTGTTCTTGGGTATATCATTTTACAAAACCAATTCCTCTTGGAATGTAGAAATTGGAGCGAGTTAATCTACGTTGGATTGCACTGCAGTTGGAATGATGATGCTGGTATACACAGAATTTACGATGAAACAGCAGATTTAAGACACAAGAGGGAGCTGCAATTGCAGTTATAACCGTCTCCAGAATAAACACCCTGAGAATTGCAGTGCAGGTGCTTGTTGCATCATCATCATCATCAGTTCTAATTATCGTTATCATTATGGCCAGCAGCGAGACTTGCACAGGCAGAACCCTCACAAGAAGATCTCATGTACATACGTATGATGGGTTCCGTATCGTGGTCCCTTAACGTGACCGATGCCGTGGCAGCCCGGAGTAGGACACGTTTGTCCCACTGCTCCTGCTTGTTCAACAGCACCTGGTAAGAAAGAGGAAATAAAAAAACAAACCCCAAAGTTAAACAGATTTGTAAACCTGCTCCCAGCATCTGGAGAGCAAGCTCCACATGGGAAATCACTCAATGTAACGCTATGATGTCGTCTACTTTACCTAGAGGGACTTGCAAAATGTGTCCAGTTTTGGTACACCAGCCCACGGGATGAAGATCAGGGCTGTCTGCATCGACCCAGAAATCATAATTATGGTCCCAGCCATCAAAATGTATCTAAAAGAAGCACACAGTCCCAGCCAGACACAGTTAAGGACATGACTCAGCTTTTCTTTTAACTTCCCCTTTGTTTCACCTTGCTCAGCTTGGGGCTGATTCATTCAATCTTTCAGTCAAGCACAATCCTCCTTTGTGCTCCCTGTAACTATTTGTTTCCCTGACCCCCATGTCTGTGTTTTACAGAACAACCAGGTTCTGGTGACACAGTCAAACCAGAGGCTCTGGAAGACCATGGGGTGCTCCAGCATATCCTATAAGCAAAGACTAAACCTGTGCAAACACAACTGCTTATTTGTTTCATTTTCTGAGAATGCCAAAACAGCGTAAAAGCCAATGAGTTTGGTGAGTTTTGCAGTGAACAAGCCAGAATTTTCTCCTGAATGACAAGACCAATCAACAGTAGTTAGCTCAGACTCAGGTCAGGTTAACAGGGACTTCAGACCACTGTGCTTTAAAGGCTACTGAGTCATCTTTTTGGCACTTTCAAACAAACATATGAACTGAGCCTCACGCTGATGTATTGGAAAAATTGACTTTTGCTCCTAATTGCAGTGATAAGACTGAGAATCAAATGGGTAATGAGGAGCAAAACTCCACTCCTGCCCACACAGTCATCCTGTGGGAAGAAGACCTAGGGCCGAGGAGCCTCCACATCAGTGCAGCCTCCACTTTAGCTGGCTCATACTTAATTTCTCAGAAGCTAAAGCACGACAGATTTTTCTGGCACTGTATTGACGTGAAAAGAATTAATTATAATCCATTTATGTAACAAATTCACACTGGAGAATGAAGCTGCTTCCCACACGTACCAGGGTTTAACTTGCTTTGGGCTTTCCTTTAAGTATGCTAGGGGAAAAAAAACCAACCCCAAACCATCAGGTAGCTTCCCACCAGCAGAACATTAACAGTGCTTTCACTCACACCAATCACACAGAAACCACTAAGAGCTGGAAATCACACCGGGAAATGCTACTGCAAAATAGTTACATTAAACTAACAACACCAGGCAATTCCACCAGATCTCAACAGGACAAACCAAGAAAAATCATTCCCAGTGGGCAGGCCGGTAGGCTGGAGCATCAGCAAGATGCTGCTTTGCTGCTCCTCATATCAAATGGGTGGGTTTTCTGTGCTGCCAATCACCACATTCCTCAGCACAAGGGCTCTGCGCTTCGAAGCAAGGTCACACCTTAACGCGATGGTCGTCTTTGTCAGCTATTGTTGCCACTCTGATCAAGATGGGATTTCTTTTGTCCACAGCCTCTAACTTCGTATTAACTTGGAATCCGTGAGCAGGACGCTGTAAGAGAGGAAGGTAAGCAGAATGCTGAAAAGTCTGAGCCTTCAGAGCTGGTCACCTGCTCTGAGTAAAACCCACTGAAGTTTTCATCTACCATTCAAATGCCTTTGCAGCTCTGGCTCCTGACCTCACACTGCAGATCCTTCCAGAGGTTATCATCTGAGCTTCCTAGAGGATTAAGTTGTCTGGCTGTCAGCAGCTCAAAACTACTCAAGAGGAAGACTGAGCTTTCTTGGTGCAGGGGAGCATTTCACAGCCAGGGCAAGAGGCACTTCCCTAAGAGGAGAAAGGCCACCACAAGCTCCACTGACACAGTCTGCAGCCTGAGAGCAGAACTCCCAAATGCAGCAGAGAAATGCTCTCACATCTGCCAGGGACAGTGGCCAGTTCAGCACCATCTCACACTGGGAACACCCCACCATGGGATGTCTCTCTTCACTCCACTATACGTGACAAGCCTTGACATCTGGATACTACAGAGCTACCTTCATAAAGTAGGTTACCACTGTCTTCTTGTAATGACAACTACATCTGCTTGTTAACAACGACTGCTGAGAACTGCTGGGACTCCAGAGCAGCTCCAGCCATTGGAGTCTCCAATCTGCAGTTGCCAACTCACCCTTTCTCTCAAACTTCAGCGGTCAAATGACTTTGTAAGGACTCCAGCACGTCCTCTGAGCTGCTGCACGCCCTTGGCAGCACCCACAGACGTACACCCCTAACTAACAGACAGCATTTGCAATTTTCCCATTTATCTGTAAATGACTGACTGCAAATTCCTCCTGTGACCTCCTCAGCTGGGGGTTATGGAGCACTGGGTACTCATTCAAAACACGTCCCTCTTCACTTCTGCACACACAAAGGTCAGGATTTTAGCAAGAGATGATAAATGGTGTCTTTGAACAAGATCAGGTTAATGAAAAGATGATTATAATCACTCTTCCTTCATGATCTTCCTCACCCTTTTTATTGCCAGTAGCTGGGGGCGGGGAAGGAGGGACACTTGGAGCTAAAGGGATTACAGACTCCAAACTGCAAGTTTCTCTTTGGTCTTTTCACCTGGTTGCAGACACTTACCCACCAGCTTTCACAACACACTGGAAGCCAGACAATCTAAACTGCTTTTAGTTGTAAAAGCCTCTTCTTGAACAAGCCAACCTTGTCTGTCTTCCTTGAGGAAGGAGCCTGAGTGTTAGAGAACAAATTCTGCCCAGAAGGTGAGCCTGGCCATTTAAGTCTTGCTGCCTTTTTGGGCAAAGCTGGTGAGTGTTTTTGAATTGCCAGCCCAAGACAAGAGGCTGAAACAGTGATGCTGACAACCACGCTGGCTCCTCCTGTGTTTCTGGGTGAAGGAAAAGGCAGCAATCCAGACACAAGATCTGCTGCTTATGCTGATGATCAGTGTCTCCAGACTACATAACACAGCTCTTCTAAACTGTTAAAAACTAATTCAGTGAGAAATGTCTGTTCTGGCTCTCAACCCACATTTTTATGTACTGATTTCCTGTAATTGCTAGCTGGAATAATAATAATAATAAAAAAAAAATCAATAGCTGTGCCATGTATTTGCACTTCAGCCCAACCAAGCCAGAAAAATAACGAGGTTTGATCTTGAAAGAGTTCTATTAAGTGTTGGTATAGCAAATGCCTTTTCTTTCAGTCTCATTTTTGAAACACAGTCTTGGATGCTAATTTTCAGTTTCACGAGAGCCAGAATTGTCCCTTCTGCTCTTCTCTCAAAGCCTGAAGAAGCAGAGCAATGGCTGCAGAGACGCAGGGAAAACAAGAAAAGAGGCAGACAGGGCAGCTGCATTCCCCCTTGGGAAGACACTTTGCTTTGGAAGAATCCAAACCAGGGAGATCTCAGTGCTGAAAACACTCCCTGTCCTGAGCAAAGCCCTGCAAAGCCCTGCGAGCTTCGGGTGACATTTCTCAACACATTTTGTATTCTGAAAACCTGAGGAAAGAATTCTGTAACGACAGCTCACTGAGGACTTCAGACTGGGAGTTTTAAGTAGGTCGTACTTCACTTCCTATTTGTATCACGCAGAGTTTTATTGTCTTTCCAAAATATTTGTCTCTACAAAACTGTTTCTGCTGTTCCTTTAGGGTGTAGACCAACTGCTGCATTTGTTCTTGTATTCTGAAGGTGCCTGTTTTCCAGCACTGCTGGAATTCTACAAGCATGGCTCAGAAAAAGGCTGAGGGGCAGCAAATGCCTCCCTACTGACAGGCTTCACTCGTGATCCCGTGCCCTGGCTCCGAGGTGCTCCACACCTTGTGCTGCATGATGGAAGATGCTGTCTGCCCAACTCTGGAAAACCTTAATCCAAGGGATGTTCTGAAGCTCTGCAGATAACCCCAGCTCTGGCCTTACAGGTCTCTGAGGAGGAGAAACCAGCCTCCTCCTATTCCCTGACGTCCACCTCACTACCTACAACAACTTCAGCTGGACATCTGCTGAAATCTAACAATTATCTAACTAGTCTGGTTGGAGGTTGACCTCTCTTATCTGAGGCTTTCCTGACTGCTTTGCCTCTTCAATTCCCAAAGAGCTTACCAATAAGATACACAGGAGGGCAGCAGGTATTAACCTGCAGCGTTGACTTCAGCAGAAGGAATCAAGACAAGTGTCACAATGGCACAGGAAAGTTTTTAAATGTCTTGCAAAGTTTAGCAAGGTGAGCCAGCAGTGCAGAAAAAGCTGCTATTGGAAAAAAAAAGAAAACCCAAACCAACCAACTTTCAAGTACAGTTATTTATAACAAAGTTATTTTGTTTTGTTTCTGGTCACAGTAAGCTTCTGCAGCACCGAATTCCAACGTAAGAAACAAAGGAGATCAAGGTTGAGAGAATGATCTTTGGATTTAGTCTGCAGGATGCTCTTACTCCATCTAGGAGTTTGGCAGAGATGCTCTGTTGTCTGTCAGTAGTTATTTCTGTGGAGGGCACAGCTGGCTCCTCCCTAGAACTGAGATCTGTATTGGAACATACAAGTCCTTGATGGGAACTTCTCACTCTACCTTAACTCCAGCTTCACCAGGCAGGGGAAGGAGTTGCACAAGTGCAAGGGGAAAACATTTTAGAGAAGTTTTTAAAACTTCATGTGGAGGGGACACCTGACACAGGAACTGCTCATCCCCCTGACTCACATACAACCCCCAGCCCTTCCTCCCTTCCCCACCGAACGTCACCGATTGCAGGTCCACCTCTGACCCCCACGAAGGGAGAGCCTGGAAACGTCTGCTCAACCAGCATCAGCCCTGTTCAGATGTCAACTGGGAGATCCCCTTTGCCCACCCAGTCAAACAGAAGACCAGCTCTTTCCCTCTCTGAGGCAAGGCACTGCCCTTCACACAGGCTACAATTATCTCTCCGGACTGAAGGCTCTTCCCTTCAATCTGCTAATGGAGCAAGTGAAGATGTTTAGTCAAAAATCCTTTCCAAGACACCTTCTCATGGCATTCTTTTTTTAAAAATCTTGTAGTCTGCTCTGTGTTTTGCTTTAGCAGCAGTGAGAGATGACCTTAAAGTAAGAAACCCAGTTTCACACTCTTAGCACAGACACTGTGAATCACCATCCAAGAAAGCATCTAGCAAGAAAGGGCAGACAACAGCACTTTTCCCTGCCCTCCTGATCTAGGACAGGCAAAGAGATTCACCAACCAGTTTGAATGCTCTTGCTGGGGCTGCCTGGGAATTAGTTTCTTCCAAGTATTTTTCCCATGAGAAGGCTTTGGAATCCTTGTATCCTGAAAAAAACCCCAGAGAATTATCATTTAAGTAAGAAAGCCCCATGTTTCTTGTTCCAAACAGCAGAAAAGCAGCCAGGTAACGTGGTAATTCAGCAGGTACAACGGGCTGTGCTGGGAGGTGGTCTGTTTATTCACACACACCACTTCCAACCCACTGCAAGTTTCCCCAGTTTCTACACAGGGCTTTAACCCTGACCTGAAAAACCTGAAGAGTTCATTTTGGTACAGCCTAATCGATGCTTATTCTCCAGAGAAAGCTGCCAATTATGGGGATTCTGGGATGTGCGATGGCATCACGTTCCCTGTTTTATTAACTATTCTATGTGTGAGTGCCTGCAAGATTGTAGAAACTTCTCATCTCCTGTTACCTACCCACTCATAGCTGAGTAAAAGCAGCAGTTTGGAAATCCAAGGCTCCACTGCTGTTACCATCATCTCAGACACTTACATGGGTGTGCTACTCTAACAGCAACGGGATGTCTCTCCCTGGCACCTACACTGAAGAAGCTGCTCTCCTTTTTTTCCCCCGCTTCCTCTTTCAGTTATCTTTAGCCTCAGGATCGTCTCCTTTTGGCAGGAGGGTGCCCTGCCTAAATGCACAGGAGAGTCTGCAAAGTGCTGCATGTCACATCTCTCAGCAGAGCAATCCGAATCGACAGTGGATTCTGCTGGGGGCACAGGGAATTGTGATAGGAGCAGGGCAGCTGCTCGCTCACCACTGCTCCCAGGAGCAGCAGCAGATGCAGCGCTGCTGAAGAGCGAGTGGTTCCAACCCCGTCTGCACCTGCAGCAAAGGCACAGGGACCAATTCTGCAAGTGCAGAGGGATCCTGTAGTGCCACCTACTCTACTGAACTTGATACAGAGTAATTACAGAAATTCATGCTCCAGGGCTGTCAATCTAGCAAACGGCAGATAGCACTTTTCTTTTTTTGTTATTTTTAAGGTGAACAAGCCCTTCCAATGCCTGCAAACAACACTGATTTTCCTGTAGGTTCTGTGCTTTTTCATTTGCCAGCATTCTCTTCATTTCCTGAACTCCACAGCAGCAGAAAGAGAGGTGGCTTCAGTTTACTCCTTCATTTCCAGAAATTCCACCTTATCATCTCTGAAATCACGACACCGATTCCTCTTTCCTCCAGCTCACCTTAAATAAAACGCTGCAAATACATCAAAGTCCTTTCCCTTCCGAAATCAAATTCGACTACAAATTATCAAACCCCCGTTCCACGTTTTGAAAGAGCTGCGAAACAAAGGTAAAATGCAGCAGCAGAAAGCATGAACAATCCTATTGTTCAGTCAGCAAAGCACTGAATGGAACCTCTAACTTGCAAATACGCAGCGATGTGGAAGCTGAAGCTTGTGGGTTTTGGACTGAGGCAGGAAATAAGTCTCCCTTTCAACATACCAGGTGGTGTTGTCAGTGGGGTTCCAGTTTCTTGGCAGTACCCAACAGGACGGATATAGGGGCTGCTGGCTTCACACCTGAACCAAAGAGGGAAAGTTGGCACCAGTCGGGTTTTAAAGCAAAAAAAAAAAGAAGAGCAGAATTTCAAATGCAGGCTGATACGCCTTTGCTGGGTTAGCAGATGCTTTCAGTGGGTGTGATCGTGGTGTAAAAGACAAGCACTGCCTCGTTAGGATTTATAACGCCAAGTTTTCAAGGCGTTCACGTTGCCCCAAAAGATCGGTAAATACAAAGAACGTCTGGTGCTTTAAAAAAACACCAACAGAACCCCCCTCCACACAAGGACCAGCCCCTTTTGTCACATCTGCTCCAAGGAAAGGACCAAAGCAGACTTTCAGATCCAGGAAAAAACCTGCATGTTTTCAGACAAGCTTTGCTTCCTTGGGTTTCTCATTAAAATTTGCAAATTCCAAACAAAACGTGGTGTAGAAACAAAGCTAAAATGGTAAAACAAGGCTAAAATGGTAAAAGGGACAAGATCTGAAGTCCTGCAAATGGAAACACTGGTGTTTCAAAGCTCTGAATGATGCATTTAACAGGAACACTTCCTGAGCTGACCCAAGTCAGCCACCTGCATCACCTCCAGCGCTTCTTGGGCAGTTCAAACTAACCCCACTGAGCCAAGAAACCAGCACTCCGACAGCACAGGGAGCTGCTGGGCAACTGGTGCTTTGTACAAACCCAAAGTAATTATTCAGATGCTTGAAAATGTATTGAAGATCCCAACTTTAGTAATTACCTTTAAAATATTAGACATTGCCCTTCGTGGAAGAGCGAAATAAACCACAGTCTACTTAGAGATAATACATTAGAAAGAAAATCTCTTTACCAGTAGTCGTAGCTCTCATCCCAGTTATCAAAATGAATCAGCAGGCGGTTATCCACCATGTCTGTGATGGTTGCCACACACATCAGTGATGGGTTCTTCTTGTCCACTGCCTCCAGTTTCATTCCCAGACGAAAACCAGAGGGTGTGACAGGCTGAAGGAACAGGACATCAGGAAAGGAAAATGAGCCACGTGGTAGGTCAGGCCATTTAAATTACCTTTATAAACTCCTTTGTTGCAGGTTGTAACCCTGAAACCCACAGAGCAAAACACACTATCATTACTAGCAAGAGGTCTCCGGGGATTTCC
Organism: Todiramphus chloris collaris; assembly: GCA_025345505.1. Lineage (NCBI taxonomy): Eukaryota > Metazoa > Chordata > Aves > Coraciiformes > Alcedinidae > Todiramphus > Todiramphus chloris. Next base: position 3,086,693 of record JANVCC010000120.1, on the reverse strand, counting down.
ATGTGTTTTGGCAATGGTTGTTCCCACTTCTAACAAATAACAGCATCTCTGGGCACGCAGCAACGCCACACGCCTTGCAGCGGCAAGCGCTGGCTGAGGAGAAGTGTGAGCACTGCAGGTCCTGCCTTATTAGTGGAAAAGTCAGAGAGTCTTCAAGGCAAAGAGGTGACCTGGGTCAGGAGCAGAGCAGAGCTGCACAGTTGGGCCCTGATCCTACTGAAGTCAGAGCTCTGGCCGTCTGCGGCATCGACCGGGAACTCTGTGTCATCTGAGTGACACAAAACGGGAGGGAGTGTTACAGAGGAGCTGAGGCTAACGACCAAAAAGAAAGCAACAAGGGGTGAGGGATGAAAAATGCTCAAGATCCACAGCCTTATAATGAATCCCACGGCGCACATGAGCATGCTGCTGGAAACAGGGAAATTATTTTGGAAATGATTAAATTAGAGGAAAGTGACACAAATATCCGGAGTGGAGGGACGCGGCAAAACAGAGAGGTGTAATATATTTAGTAAATGGTAGAGTAAATCTTTTCCTCCAGTATTAAGGGGGAAGGGAATTACAAATTTTCTCTGGAAAGTCAGTGACTGAGGGAAGGAGAAAAATTGTACTGGTTTCCCACCTTAAAAATAAATCACGGCAGGAAAAGAGCTCGCATCTGATTGTACCTCTGACATGAGCACATTAAAACCACGTAAATATTCTGGTCCAAGCTCTCTTGGCATCAGACCTATTGGAAACATCTTGTATTCAATATCACCACTTACAGTGCCGAGGGTCTTAAAAAGGCTTTTTGGAGCTGCGTGAGCTTTGCAATTCTTCAGATAGGAAGTCCAATTAAATTCTCCCTCCTTGAAACCTAGAGAGATAAAAAGATTGTCTTACGCAGCCCCGTTACACCCAGATTGGTTTCTCAGAAATGGAAATTACCTGGGAAGAATATGAACTTTGCATGGTAACTGCCCTTCTACGATCTTCAGGGGGTTACACGTTTCAGCTAAAACACCTCTCTCTTTCTCAGTGTAATGTCCAATCATTAATCTCAGCCCTCAAACGTTTCTAGGAAACTGAATGCAGGAGAGGAGAGAGTTCTGAACCCCCAAGAGCCCCCTTGCTCTACACGCTCATCCAGTCGAGCTTCTCGTGTGACTAACACCACCAGTCTCTGGGAATATTAAAAGGAAGCTGTTTGGTTCTTTCACTAGCTTGGTGATACCTCTTCCCTTTAAGACACTCAAGATCCACAGCGAAATTGCACTACAAACAAAACACGAGGAGCCAGGACTAGTTCTTTGTAGAAGTTCTGGTTTCTGGCATACCATTCTGTATTTTTTTCCCCTACCTTTAGGAGGGAGCAGCTTATGACTTGTTTTTTCACACCAGCCAACAGGATGGATGTCTGAGGAATCAGCGTTGACCCAAAAGTCGTAGCAGTCTGGGTAACCATCAAAGTGTAACCGCATTCTGTACCCTTGTACCTATGACCAGGGGAGCTCTGGTTACCACAAAGGCTCATAGAGAAGTTAGACACTAATCACACACTCTTTCTGTATTTGGATGTGTAGATAAAAGCAAACATTTATTTCTCAAAAGTCTCATTTTATTTTTCAGCATTTATAAATGTTTGAGAGGAGTTTCCAAGCTCCTCTTTCCTCACTGCAAACAGCTGAAAATAAAATTGCTCAGTGTAACTTCACTGGCCTCCTACTGCATACTCATGGACGTGTTCCTGGGCAGCAGCATCTGGAGCAGGACTGCAGCCTGAGAACATTTATGCCTGGACCTGATCAACACAAGTTTCACAGAACCAAAGACACATACATGCATTTTGACTTGCTTATATATATTAAGAATTAAGGTCTAATTGCATTATCCATTGCATGCAATTAATAGGTTTGCCATCAAGAGTTACAGTTGCAAATATCCAACAGTAGGATCTGGGGGATAGATCCTTAACCAGGTAACACCATTCCTTCAGGGTCAGCTTGAACTCCTCCTAGCCATTCATTAATTAAGGTACTATTCTTCTACTTGCCACTGAAAAACAATCCTAAATGCACATGAGGCTTTTGGAATCAAAGATAGGAAGAGCAAATACCTCAGCCACTGTGAGAACACAGAATCGAGAGGGGTACTCAGGATCCAGCCCTTCCAATTTCATTCCAACTTTAAATCCGTTCCGGCCTTGTGGGAATGACTGATACTGTGAAGAAGGAGAAGGAGGAAACATTTGGGTTTAATTCTGAAAGACAAAATCTATTGCAGAGCAGTCATCAGACACACTTAAGGTTTCAAAATATCAACTGGGAGAAGAAAATTCTATCACTGAGTGATTGCTGCTCTAACAGGCAGGCACAGGTACAGAGATCAATAATGGCATGATTACTGTATTTCACATTTACTTGTTATTCTAATTAATTTCTCAAAAACACTGAGCCATGAGCCTGCTGCAATTAACGACGAACAAATCTTTCAGCAGATGCAGAAATGAGCTCTATTCAAACACAAGAGAACCCCCTCCGGAGCCTGATGTAGGAGGGCTGGTAGAAACAATGAGCCAGGGAAGCTGAAATCCCTGCCTGTGGCAGCACGAGGTCAGCAGGACAGGCTTCCCCAAAAGGTAACTCCTCATCTTCAAACTGGAACAGGGACAAGGCGTGTTTGATCTGGAGCCTGTTTACGCAGTCGTTCCCAAAACCAGTTGTGGTTTTCAGTTATTTGCAGTCTTAATCCATATTAAACATCTGAGGTATAGTAAAGGCTTAAAAGAAATCCCAACTGGGATGCAAATGGTTTCTTGGGTCCCCTGCAGGTACCTGACCTTCCTCCTCATCTCACTCCAGAAAGAGCCCAAAGCCAAGGGCTGTTCAGAGCTCACTGGGAGCTGAACTTTCAATGTGGGCTGGTGAGGAAGCAGCTTCACCAAGACTAAACTCATCCTCTCCTACCTTCAGTGCATCAGACTATGAATGAACACACAACTTCCACCCTCCCTTGGAACAGTCACTTCTGACCGAGACATGTTCCCAGAGTGACTGTCTTCTGGAAGGGGTGTTGGTCAACCACAGACAAAGCCCAGGCCATCTGAAAGCCATCAAGCCATCAAGAGTTGAAAAAGCTGCCAACCTCTCTGAACAGTTTTAGGGGAGCAGCTGGCATCCGTTCCGCTTCCAAGTAGGAAACCCAGTTCCATACCCTCTTCTTTTTTCCAGGAACAGCTACGCAATCAAAAAACAAAGAGAAAAATGAATGTTTCTCTCCGAGGCCTTCCGCTCTGCCCTCTCTTCTCTTTTCTCCTCCCACGTACTCGCCAAGGCTGTTTTGCTGTGGCACCCCAAAGGTGGCAGTGTTACCCCACTCTGGAGGAAAGGTCACAATTCCACAGGAGGAAAACTGTGCTCAGTTCTCCTTGGGAAAATAAATAAATTAATAAAAAGAATAAAAATTATTATATCCCAGGTCAAATGAAACGTGGTACCCAGCTTGCTGGCAAGCTGCCCATGGAAAGCTGCCACTGCAAAGTATGGACAAGATACAGTAACTTAAAATTGGGGAAAATAATTCCTTCCTGCTGATATTTCACAGAGGAATAAGGGGTTAGATATAAACTACAAGACAGCACAAAGAGGCATTTAATTGCAGCTGAAATAAACCTAAAACATAACACACGAAAAAGACAAGGGCATTTTTGTTCAGTTCACAAGATTTTTTAAAAAATACTTCTCTACATATACACAGATACATTTATAATCTGCTAATGCCATAATGCATCTGCTAGAGAGGCAGCTACCAGTACAGAGATGATGAAAACAACAACCCAGGGAGGTGCTTGGGTTTGTTCTGGCAGGGCCATGGTCATACACACAGAAAATTCCATTTTAAAGGCATATTAAAAATCCCTCCCCAGTTTACAGAGGTTAACTCCTTTAAGGTACATGATAAACTCAACCCATAGTCTAAAATCAATCACATGTTGATGACAAGTTATATTCCATTTAGCATCTGCAGTCTGTGGCTACGAAGCTCTCCAAAGCCAATGGGAAAAAAGATTCTTTTTGTCTTCAGCAAGCTTTGGATCAGGCTGTCTCCTTCCAGATCCTCGCCGCTCTGCCTGTCACGCAGGCAAACCTGGGATATTCTTGCTGATACATTGCAGAAGACTGGCTGTGGTAAGAGGGTTATGTACCTAATAAGCTATTCTGAATGTGAAATGAGCTTTACTGTCCTTTCCTCTTCCGTTTACTGTTATTCATTTGAGAGTAGCTAGTAAAAAACTCTATAAACATTAAAGAAAAGAGACTATGAGCTCAGCTCACCTTGTTTTATTGGTTTAGTGTTTCTGCGGCCTTTCTTATTATTTGATTTATTCTTCTCCTAGACACAGATACGTTAAAAAAAAGTTTAGCAAGATTGTTTTTTCCTCCCTTTGATCATCTCACAATGCAGGTACAACAAGGACGTAACAGGTAACTACCAGACTATGAGTTAGCATTATATTCTTTTGAATAACCCTGCAAGAACATTAGTAGGGTATGCTACATAGATAATTTGGATCTCGCTGCATCCCAAAGCACTTTGCAAATTATTTAATATATGCTACTGAAGATCATTTAAATCTGGCTCCTGAAGAGCAGCACGGCCCCAAAACTCCACGACAAGACACAGAATTTGCTTTCTGCAGTGCAAGATTCACTGCTCTCGTTAAGCAGCGTCACTGTAATGCTCCAGTTTCCTCTTCCCTTCAGAGGTTCTTATGTCCATCTATGCCAGGGAATAGATACAGAAAAAAAACCCATCATTTATGAAGCTCTGATGGAACCAGAAGCTTCAAGTAACTGCTGTCATAGATGAACAACCCAGAAAAGGGGGTCTGCCTGTGTCACACGGAGCCAGACTGTCATTCACATTTCTTCTCCATGGCTTTCCAGCTCAACTTCAATTCTCAAAACAAACCAACAAGGGCAAAATGTGAAATGCAAACCTGCCTGCCAGACACGCCTCGGCAGGGACAGGGGGGCCCTTTCGACCAAGGAGGTGGAGGAGAACGGGCAAGAGACAGAACACAAGTACCCCTGGGAACACACGTACTTTAAAACATCTTGTACACGTCACAAAGATGAGCAACAAGATGAGTTAAAGCGTTCGTGACACCAGAAGTTTCAGCCTGTGTTGCCAACCATCACCTGCCTCAGCACCTCTGCGGTACAAAACCAACGTGCGACACGTGAGCATCGGCAGAAGGACGCTGGGCACAGGGCAGCAGAGTGCAGCTGGCACAGAAAAGGGGCCCTAAAGGAGTAAGATGCTTAAAGGATGCAAAGAAGAGATCGAGTCAGGACTGGGACACTTCTCTTTCTCCACTGGTTCTAGCAGGGGAGTGAGTGTGCATGCAAGTAGCTCAGAAAAAGAATCAAACGCTGCTGCTTGCCACTCTCGGTACCACCTCAGGGTAGCTGGCTGTGGTTAGACACAGGTATTTGTGGAGGTGTGTGTTTTTATTGCTGTGAAATACACTCGGTGCACGGGGCTGTAGCTACACCTATAAAGTTACAGGCTGAAATCTTGACTGTGACTTCACATGAGCTGTTCACCCTCAGGAATCCTCAGACTGCAGAACGGATACTCTCATTACTGCTGTCACTCAGGACCAGACCCAGACCATTCTCTCGGGGACAGAACAACCTCCCTCAGCTCTGTTTGCATTGCACAGTGAAATCTGAGACACAGAACGGTCCCTACTCTTCACAGTTCTCTTTGAAGAAAATACTTGCAGCCTCATTTACCTCATCCTCATCTGCATTTTCCTCATCAGACTCCAGGGGCAGTCTTCTCTTCTTTCTGAGACGTTTGACAGGTCTGTCAGCCTCAGTCACCTGACAGCCACTGCTGGTATTAAGATTTCTACTATTCCCCCCGTTTCTGCAATCATCTGGAAAGTCTCTGGTATCACTAAACATCCAAAATTGAAAACAAAATCAAATTAAAAGTGCAACAATACTCTTGCGGCATGCCCAGTGTCTCTGTACCTCTCTGGCAGGATGAGGATGCCTGGGCTGAGAACCTAAAGGTGTCTGCAGGGTTTGCCAGATACGTTATCTTTTCAAAGCACTCCAAAGCACCAGCACAGCTCTCGCCACCAGAGCAGCTTGACAGGGTTTTTAATTTTGCCTTTTTACAACTGTACAGGAAGCTAAGACATCGTCCTTAGCTGCTGGCTGGGGAACTGAAGCATTTCCTCGGGCTGGGAAGAGGAATGAGGCCGGAGCTCTCGCCGTGGGAGCCCCAGGGGTGACAGGAAGGCTCTGTCACAGCCAGGCCACGCTAACCCTCGCTCTGAGGATTTCAGTTTTCCCTTTTTCCGTGGTTTTAAACACTGACCAGGAAGAATCCGGGGTTTCTTTACCTGTCCCTGCGCTGCTGGGAGCCCGTCTGAGTGCGAAACTTTCCATTCTCCAAGCAATCCATTTGCTCGGGGCCTTGGAGAGGGTACCAGGGCACGTCTTCTCCACGCCCTGCAGAAGGAAAGAAAGAGGCACTTACTAACTGAAAATGTTAAAACACCTCTCGTGCAATTAGTTCTGCCCAAGTCCTTTATGAACCTTCATTAAGTGACTCTCAGTATCCCATTGTGAGGGAAGTCATTATTATCTGTACCACCTCATTAAAGAAAAAAAAACCCCTTTTCTCTGCAACGCTTTAATTTTGGAGAAACCTTGCCCCCTGTCAAAGTGATAAAGGAGGACAGAATCTCCGGGCTGTAACCAGGACACAGATACAAATCTTTTTCTGTTTCTTTATTCCTAGTAACCCTCTCAACTGAAAGGGAAATGTCACACAGGTCCATCTTGTTTGGAGACTTTTAAGACAGTTGGTTAAGTTTCAAGATATTTACATATATTTCTATATATAAATATATATTCATCTATATATTTATTTATATATTTATTTATTTATATATATAGTTATATATAGTATATTTTTATACATCTATCTATATATCTATATATTTATTTATATATAAATATATAGTTTATTTTTATACATCTGTCTATATATCTATATATTTATTTATATAGTTTATTTTTATATATCTATCTATATATTTATATATTTATTTTAATATATAAAATATATATTTATCTATAGAAATAGATATCTATTTTTTATGTTTTTATACTTATAAATATATATATCATATTTTCTATTATACTCATATACTTATTATATTTTATATCAAACTCATTATAGATTTATTATATCTTAGAATATTTTATATATATTTTTTTTATATATAAATTTTTGTGTGTGTGTTGGTTTGGGTTTCTTTGTATATATGAAAATCCCAAGAGCTCTCAAAGAGCTCTCCTCCATTAGAAGTCTGATCTGTGGAATACACCTGGACTAAAAGGCTGGGAAATATTCTTAGTGCTGAGGTGTCCACGGCAGAGCTGGTTCTTCACCTGATGCATCGACATCTCCACTGGCGGGGAACGACCCACGGTCAGCAGGGCAGACGGGTACACACAGTCCCATCGAGACCCTGGGGAACACCAACTGGCAGATGTTTGCCCAGGCAGGCAACACAGAGCCACAGAACAGTTCTGGCTGGAAGAGACCTTCAAGATCAAGTCCAACCTGATTCCCAGCCCCATCAAACCCACTAAACCCTGTCCCTGAGCACAACATCTGCCTGGCTCTTAAACCCCTCCAGGGATGGGGACTCCACCAGCTCCCTGGGCACAGCCCATTCCAGTGCCTGACAACATGACAATAGCTCATTCTCTCCTCAAAGCAGAGATTCCCTCCACAGGGATGCATGAGCTCAGTGATGTGGCTCTGCCCTGACAAGGGATCCTCTACTACTACCACAAATCTTAGAGAGAGTTAACATCCTTTCAACAACCACACCAGGACACACTGGTGATGGTCAAAGCCAACGAGGCACTGGTGATGTCAAAGCCAATGTGGCACTGGTGATGTCAAAGCCAATGTGGCACTGGTGAAGGTCAAAGCCAATGTGGCACTGGTGA
>JANVCC010000120.1:3052238-3062670 GCA_025345505.1 Todiramphus chloris collaris | reverse complement strand
GGGACTGGGCATTGGGATGGGACTGGGCACTGGGATGGGACTGGGCATTGGGATGTGGCAGTCACTGGGACAGTCTGGCAGCAGGACGGGGCTGGCACTGGGATAGGCAAGGCGATGGGATGAGGATGAACTGGGATGGGCAGGCACTGGGACAGTGCTTACACTGGGTCAGCAGACAGTGGGATGGGGATGAACTGGGATGGGCAGGAACTGGGACAGACAGGTACGGGCACGGGGCTGGACACTGGGATGGGCTGGCACTGGGACAGACAGGTACGGGCACGGGGCTGGACACTGGGATGGGCTGGCACTGGGACAGTGCTTACACTGGGTCAGCAGACAGTGGGATGGGGATGGCAGGGGTAGGCCAGCACTGGGACGTGGCAGCAGTGGGATGGGGATGAACTGTGACAGGCACTGAGACAGGGCTGGTACTGGGAGATGGAGACGCTGGAATGGACGTGAACTGGAGCAGGGCTGGCACTGGGATGTGCTGGCGCTGGGGCAGGCAGGCACTGGGACAGAGCTGGGTCTGGCCCACTGGGGCACCACTGGGGACCATCGCAGCACATCCCGAGGGATTTGCGAAAGGGGGGATGGAAATGGCTGTGGCCACCAGTATCCAACAGCTCCTTCACGCTGCCGCCCTCGCCGATCATTAATATACAATATTTCCCCCGCTTCTCTGCATTTGTTAAACTTGTTTTTCTTCTCATCTGCAAATGTTATTTTCCTTTGTGTTTGAATTTTGAAGCGACAAAAGAATCGGCGGTTGGATTTTTTTAATGGTGCTTTGGGTTTCTTGTTTTTTTCTTTCTTTTGCCGTGGTAAGCGAGGAAGGAGCACGAGCGGGCCCCAAGCTGTGACAGCTTAAATGGAATGGGATTGCAGGAAAATAATAAATGAGATTTGAAATGGCTCATTTGAAATACACATCATAATAGTCTTCATCCCTCGAGTGAGAAACATAAAACACCCGTCTTTAAAATTAGTCACAAAGCAAATACATTTCTCCACTCGTCTGTGTCAGCGAGTTCCAGCTAAAACCCCAGTTCTGCAGAAGCTCCTGATCCACGTTTAAGCACTTGCCAGGTCCAGGCTTACAGGGATGTTGAGGAGCCAAAGGATTTTATAACGAAACTATCCATGTTCCTTTAGACTCACATTTTGGTTTTAATTGCAGTAAATTTTGCTGAGAAATCCCTATTTGGGGGCTTCTTGCCCTTTTATCTCGCTGCTTTGACCGATCATTTCAACAGCACCCACCCTGTGCCTGCCACGTGAATTTCTGTGTTCCCCCCCCTGCCTCAAGCTGCATTTGCCCCACGAGACAGATCTTCCAACCTGGAATCCAATTTTGGGTGCATCTGGGTAGAGCTCTCCAGCCTAAAGCTGGCTCCTCGCTTGTGTTTATTATTCAGAGATAACCACTTGGAAATAACTGTGGAACCGCTGCGCTTGTCCTGTCCCTTGTTCCTTGGGAGCAGAGCCCAACCCCACCTCGCTCCAATGTCCTGAATTTCAGGGAGCTGAGAACCAGAAGGTCTCCCCTGAGCCTCCTTTGCTCCAGGCCGAACAAGCTCAGGTCCCTCAGCTGCTCCTCACCACGCTTGTGCTCCTGGCTTTGTTCATAACTTCAAGTGAGCAGACAGAGATTGGGCAACTTCAGCCAAAAACCCAGACCCAGCAGGCTGAGAAAGCCTCGTGTGCTGGGGATGGAGGTAGTGGGTAATACTGCTGCTGAGGTCCTCCCTGTCTCTCATAGGTGCCCAAATTCACACCGAAATCGAGAGCACTGCTTCCAAATCGATGCTTTAGGTGCATCTTTAAACGCTTCGGTGATTTTGTGAAGAGCTGCCCCACGGGGATAAGCCAAAGGCAGGAGATAGAGAAGCAGAGAAGCAAATTTGGGACTTGGGCAAACAGGCACAGACCTTGGGCTGCCCAGCTCTCAAACACCTTTTTCATTAAGAAGCTGAGGTTTTTTTCTACCCCTTGAAAATTTTGCTTGCAACAATCGATCACCTGCTTTGAAACTGGCAGGGAGAAAAGCAGGGAACTCACAATTAAATACATTAAAAAGCTGCACTGACACCTCGTTGCACACGTGGAAACCTCCCCCTTGCACACGCGGAAACCTCCCCGTTGCACACGAGGAAACCTCCCCGCGGGGCAGGTGCTGGCTCCGTACCTTCAGCATCACCTGAGGAGCTCTCACACAGAACCTCAGCAGGGTTTTTGTCTTTCTAATTGCAGGGAACGTCTCGCACAAAGAAAATCTGCCCTTTGGGCAAGTTTTCCATGTACCTCCAACGTCCAAAGGCTCGTCTCCAGGTATTTAGGGAAAAAAATGTTTCACCCAGAGGGCTCGGTAAAAACACCCTCACTTCATTAGGAGCAGCCTTGGCAGCCAGACAGCAAAAGCCAGAGTCACTTTTGAAAGTCTTAGCCCAGACTTTATCATCTGCAGATTTTCTTGAAGGTATTTTGAAGCTAATCATCCCCTATTAGCAAACATCTCGCCTCGCCTGGTTTGTTTCTGTATTAAGATAAAGCGGTGAAAGGGATTAGAAATGTTATTAGGAGAGCCTAAGATGTTAAAGCACTAAATATATAGAGCTGAAAAAGGCTTTTCCTTCTAAAGAAATTAAATATCACTCTGCAGAGCTTTCTCACGCTGCTCCAGTAATGCGACATTTGATAAAGTCTGAGCCCCTCACTAAGCCCTGACCCCTCTTAAACTCTACAGAAATATCGTGCGCTGAAAGCAGCTCTTATCAGCTATCGCCCTTTCATCTTTTTACTATGGCAGTGCAAGTTTCAAATGATCAAATTAAGACAGAATTACTTGCACCTATGAAGCTAACATCTCCCTGCGAGAACTGCTGGCCCAAGTGCTGCTGACAGTTCAAAAGTTGCTAGAGAAAAGGTTTTGATAAAGCCATAACTAACAGCCTTTCCCCCCCTCGACCAAGAACTCACAAAATAAGTTTTGTCTTTTATTTTCCAGACCATTGCTGGCAGGTAGAGCAGGGTGCTGGGGACGTCGGTTCTTCGTGCAAAGCCACCCGTGCAAGAGAAGGGCTTGTGGGAAGTTCAGTTTGAGTCATTTGCTAATGGCCTAAGTCTAAAGTTGGGATATTATTCAGAAACATCTACAAAACCAACCTTCCCCTTCCCTTCCCTTCCCCTTCCCTTCTTCTTCCCTTCCCTTCTTCTTCCCTTCCCTTCTTCTTCTTCCCTTCCCTTCCCTTCCCTTCCCTTCCCTTCCCCTTCCCTTCCCCTTCCCCTTCCCCTTCCCCTTCCCCTGTCCCCACCTGTAGAGCAGCTCCCACTGCTCTGGGTGCCCAGAGCTCCTCAGAAGCACATTCTGCACTTTGTTGGTTTTATAAAGGCTCCCTCAAGCAGAAGCATTTTCTTAGGAGGAAAAACTCCTGGGCAATATGTTGAGAAGAGACAAGTGGAGGGCTCAGCCTCAACTCCAAATTGCTCTGGGTGTAACTAGAGAAGCTGGACTGGGAAAGGGGGTGCCAGGGAATTGCAGGGAGGTGGCAGAGCCCATCTGGATGCTGCGCATCGAGCACAGACAGGGCTCCCGGGCAGCAGCTCCCTGCCAGGAAAGGGCCCTACCTGACCCCAACCTTCACTCCATGACTGGAAACCCCCGAGCTCCAATCCCCCCAGCATTCTGGGGGAACATTAAGACAAACACTGGCTGCAAAGGCTGGTTCGTGCTGTCGAAGTCAGCAGGAGATCAGAGAAACCAGAAGTAAAGAGCTGGGACAGCTTTGTGTTCTCTGCTGAGTGTGCTAGAGAAACACCCACAAAAAGCAGTGGGATTCTTTCCCTTCACGTCCCAAAGGAATCGTAAGAAAGGCCAATGGTGTGCCTGAGGAAACAGTTGAACCGGTGCCCTACAGAATGAAGCCAAGAGCAGAGAATCATGCTCTCCATGCCAGCCATGCTCCCCTCCAGCATCAGCTCTGCAACACATACAACAGTGATTTCAGTTGACTTCAGGGAGATAAGTGGTGAAAATTTTTCTTCCCCATATTGCAGAAGCTGAAGCTCACAAGGTGGCATCGATAGAGACGGCGGAAAACAGGCTTGTCACCTTCATTCCTGCTCCTGGTGCCTTCTCCTGTTTTCTTCACCTTATTGCAATGGGAAAGCTCTAAACCACACACTGTTTTTGGAGAACCAAGTTAACTGGATTGCGTTTGAGGGTTGTGACTACATTCAGTATTAAGTGGCTTTCTAAACCAAGAAGCCATCCTCTGAGAGTAGCTCTTCTGCAGATTGAGGCTGACACGAATCGATACCAAACACTGACAATCACAAGACAACTTCATGTAACCACCACCAAATGTCATCAAGCAAAAATAGTCTTTATTCAAATTTCATGGAAACAGGAATCACTGTACTTTGCAAGACAGGGGAAAAAAAATAAAATAAAAAAATTTAATATAAAACAAGGATATTGTCACAATACCAGAATATGGAACTATACTTCTTTTCCCTATGGATTACTGCAAGTATCTCTATTATTTTTTCTTCTCTTTTTTTTTTTTTTCTTTTTGACTGTGCTATTCACAACTTTATAAGTCCAAAAAATATGAAACGAAAAGTAGTATGAAACTGAAGACTTAGCACTTCCACTAAATGGCATATACATCAAAAGGGCATCAAGTCAAGGGCAAAGACTGCTGAAGCCGTCAGACCTACCTACCAGTCCTCACTGCAACCTCCTGTACCCGCCACAGCTCCGTCTCTGCAAGGCTCTTCCTGGAAAACAGGGCGGTTTCGGTGCTCCTGGAAGAGTTCTATTTAAAGAGAATCTTTCTAGAGGATAGAAAAGGAGCTGAACAGCCTCACGCCAGAGAGCGTTGCAGGGAGGGAGCGCTGCCGGTAACGGTGACAGACATCCCATCGTGGTTCTTAAAAATATACAGCATCAACGTGGTTTCTACTTCAATCACTTGCGCTACAACTACGAAACATGTACAAAAGACTCCTCCAACCATTCCAGGTGTGGTTGCAGCACAGTTAGGATCTGGAGCGAGACCTTGACCGCGTTCGGGAGCGTGACCTAGAGGCAGACCTAGATCTAGACTTGGACCGGGACCTAGGCTTGGAAATAGATTTAGACCTGGAACGAGAATCTGATTTGACATTTGGTTTTGACTTGGAAATCGACCTAGACCTGGAGCGAGACACCTGATGTGTGGCTGCATTCTCACCCTCAACTTTAGCCTCCTTTTTGTCAGAATCCGATTTCTGATGCTCCTTTTCTTTGGAGGCTGACCTGGACCGCTCACGGCTGTCCTTCCTTTTCTTCTTGCTACTTGGTTTGCCGTCTCGCTTGCTGCGTCTCTTGCTTTTCTCACTCTTGCTGCGGCTCCTGCTCCTACTTCTGCTGTCATCCCTGCTTCTCTTCCTACTTTTCCTTTTATCCTTACTGTGGCTCCTGCTTCTACTCTCATCCCTGCTCTTGCTCCTGCTTTTAGCCTTACTGATGCTCTTCTCCCTGTCTTTGCTTCTACTCTTCTCCTTGCTCCTACTCCTCACGCTCTCCCTCGTCTCTCCCCTGTCCTTACTCCCACTCCTGCTCCTACTCTTTTCCTTGCTGCGGCTCCTGCTCTTTGCCTTCTCATCACTGTTATGGAGAGTGCCCTCAGATTTATCTTTACTTTTGGTTCGGGATTTCTCTGCACTCCTGCTGCGGCTCCTACTTTTATCCTCTTTACTCGGAGTCCTGCTTTTCTCTTTTTGGCCTCTGCTACGGCTCTTGCTTCGACTACGGCTCTTGCTTCTGGAACGGGACACAGACCTGAAAGCGCAAAGGCAACAGACAGCTCCTCTTTAGTGCAGTTTGGATTTGACTAGTACTTAAAAAGGGTTCAGAATACACTAGGGAAAAAAAAAAAAAAAACAAAACCCCACCAACCTACCACAAAACAAACAGAGCTCCTACTGCAAATTTAGGACGATGCTTCTTATTTAAGCAGGTACCCCCCGTTTCTTCCAACGCAAGAACGTACCTGGATCTTGATCTACTCTTGGAGCGACTGCTACTGGCACTGCGGCTCCTGCTCTTATGAGAATGTCTGCTTCGAGAGCGAGACCTGCAACAAAATCAAGCAGCTTCACATTAGCACGTGCCCAGAGAGAGCCTGTGGTACCCTAGTCCCCTGTGGTACCCTAGTCCCCTGTGGCCAAACCCCCATAGTATTAAAGCACCTTTCAAGCACCTGAATGGTGAGAGCGTTAGACAATCGAGTTACAAACTCCCAGCACCCTTCTCACCCCTGCTCAGCCCCTGCTGCCATGTCTGGAAGCGAGCAGGGCTGCTAATCTAGAAGAAAATGTGCAACCTTGTTCAAGATAAGGAAGCGAGAGTCGCTTCCCCAGACTCCTCAGTGTTGGAATACAGCGAGGCACCAGGATAAAGCTTTGACTTTGGGTTTTGATTTCATAAGGAAGCTGTTTTACGAACAGTAGAAGTTTGCCTGAGTTCTCTTGCGAGTTCTACCCCGGAATGGAAAGGGGAAAATACTCGGTGGTGTGGGCTGAGGCAGCTCCCTCCATCGTACAGTGAAAGCAGCAGGGAATGGGTGGGGGGTTCCAGGCTAAGAAAGAACTGTTAGTCCTGGTGCTTTTAGCAGAACACAGTGTTCAGAGCCCAAGTGTTAAAAGCACATTCTGTTCCATTTTGGGTGCCCAGCCCCACCCGCCACAGAGCCTTCTCCTGGGAGACAGCACAGACTACAGACCTGATGGAGCTGGGGAAGGACAGGAACAGGCTGGCTCAGTCAGAGCAGATACACCCAGTCACCAGGGAAGACACCGCTGAACAGGGCCTCACCTCCCTCGGGCACTTGCAGGGAACTTACCCAGTCTCAAGAACTAGATTTATTGAGAACTCTGAAGCCTTCCAAGGTGTTTTGGGCCCTGCTGTGTGCTCATGTAACTGCAGCTGGATTCAGCCTGAGCTACGTTAGAACGAGACGTACCTCGAATGGCTCCGGCTTCTGGAGTAAGAGCGGCGCCGTCTCGATCCAGGTCTGTCTTCCACTAATCTAATCTTTCTGCCATTTACTTCTGTCCCGTCCAGCTTTTCAAGGGCTCTTTTCATGTCAGAATAGGATTTGAACTCAATCACACCTTCATTTTTCCTTCCTTTGTGTGCATCTGCATATGTCACTTCCCCTGCCTGACGCATATAATCCTAGAGGGAGAGGACAGAATAACCATTGCCTCGAATCCAGAGCCAGGCAGCCGGGCTGACCCCGCTCACTTCTGCAACGATGCTGACTGAGCCTCTTCTATTCACACAGATGTCAGCAAAGCTTTTAACCAAACAGCACTGGCAGTGCCAACACGAAGGTTTCAGGGTGAGCCAAACAACACGCTGAGGTTTCACAGAGTTGACGTGATTAGAACCAAGGTGGTGTTGATAGTTTAGACCCAAATGATAATTTAAGTTCATAGAATCATGGAATTGTTCTGGTTGGAAGAGATCTTCAAGATCGAGTCCAACCGTTCCCCCAGCACTGCCAGGGCACCACTGACCCCTGGCCCTCAGCACCACAGCTTGGAAACCCCTCCAGGGATCACGGGGACTGCACCACTGCCCTGGGCAGCCTGGGTTCTTGCATCTTGAGCCTAATATCAAATATGCTCTGGCTTATGATTAGTTCCAAGTCATAAAAGCGATTACAGACACAAAATGCTCGCTCTCTAAATCATTTTTTCAAAGTAACTTGGGAAAGGTGATAAAGGTTGAATATGAAGAGGCAAGAAGAATACAGGCAAGCAGAGTTCCCTTCATCCTCTGCCTAGGTAACATATCACATTCTTCTGGAAGAAAACCCCCTCCCAAGTAAAAGCGCAATTCTTTTGCCCACTTCATGCTCCCTGGGTCCTCTGTTCCAACCCCTGAATGCCTCAGTTTGGAGGGAGGACCATCCTGCCCTGCTTCCAGCAAGCACCAGGAAGGGCTTGTGGACTGTGGCTGCAGTGGAAACGGGGCACAAAACTCCAGTTCACTCTGATTTCATCCCAGCTCCTCCCATCTTAAGTAGGCTGACATGAAAGCTATTCCAAAAGCAGTGCACCCAGCAGAGGATTAATCATGCCATGCTCTACTTACAATTTTTAATACCAGAGGCAAAGACAAGCTATTGATGGGGTGAAGCATTAACAACAAAAGACATCTGAAGGATCTCGGTACGTACCTGAACCTGTGTTACATATTCAATTACAGACCAGTTTCTACTACGTCAAAGTTTGATTAGAACAAATTTTTACACATCCTTAAAAGAGAACCATAAAAGAAAGCGCTCCTGTAAGAACAAGTGGATTTAACCATTGCTGCCAAGTTTGAGAAGGAAACACTACCTTTTTGCACCTGCTGTTGAAATCCTGCTCCCTGTCCTGCCCCCTCAGTCCGTGGCACAGATAATCACAAGTCACCACGTCACCTCCAGCGTACCTGGGGGTTCTGTGGGCTGCACAGTGGTACCCAACACTTCCCCTGCTGCAAATCACCTTCCACTCCTTTGGACTTAAGAAAATAGTAGCTTTTGGCAGAGGCTTTTGCACGATTGCTCATTCTGGAAGCATCCTTTCCCTGCAGCTCTTTAGAACAGCTTTACACGGCGTGGAAATTCTTAACAGAGAGTGTGCAGGAACGATGCCATCGTTTCCAAACAGCTCTAGCACCTGACAAGTTGACGAGTAAAATCCAAAGTGACAAGGGCAAACTCCTCCACCTCCAGTGAATCCTACCACTGGCATGATTAAGGGCTGTTTTGACAGGGCTTAAAGATAAACCACATCTGTACGTGACGTTGGTTTGTGGAGGGGAGGAAGTTATTCTCCTGCTGCCCAGTGACACGAGTCTGGTTGCATTACTGATTTCATATACACTCCCCTATTGACTCGATGTGTGTATTCATCCCAAAATCTCCCCGTATCTATACGAGCACACAGACTAACTAACGAGTTGGAGTCAGGAACACAACGCACACCAGTTTTCCTTCTTGAAACAGCAGGTAAATTTTACCCCTTTGTGCTCTTTGCTAGAGAGAGGGTAAGGAAAGGGGCCCCATACCTTAAGATCTTGCCAACTGCAGCGGCTTGACAAATTTTCCACAATCAATCTGTATTCTGTACGGGTAGGAGGACCGTACTTATCTCTTCCGCTTCTTCTATAACCATATCCACCTTTAGGAGGTGACAAGCAGACAGCAGTACTTCAACTAGGGAAATGGAGCGCTCGCTCTGCATCCCCCACGGAACCCCCTCCTGCCCCGTGCCTTCGCAGAGACATTCCCAGCCCCCCCCCCCCCCCCCCCAACCAGGCTAAATTCCATCCCCCTGTCTAGAAAATGTTACAAAGGTTCAAAGCATTAATTTGTTTTTTTTTACTGCAAGCGTGTCATTCAAACGATGCACGGCATTATAATTAAGCTACAGTTGACATGCAATTAAATTTAAAGTTATTTTTAAAGCAGCTTGAAAGAAGAAACCGAATTAAGCCAGTTTACTAATGTTACTTACATTGCTTAAAGGCTTTCTGAATATCTGACATGAATAAAGCTTTTCAGGCACCTATTTCAGATTAATCTCATCTCTCTCTAACCCTTGGGGTCCTCACCACCCAGGTCTAATGGGAAAAGGTTGCGGTCGTCACATGGCTTCCTTTTTTTTTTTGGTCAGCCAAGGGCCACAAAGGTCAAAGAGCCACTCATGGAAAGGTAACCCAAGGTCAGCAAATGGAACGGGCAGTCATCTTAGCCTCAAAGGACTCTTTCAATTAAAACATTGAGGTCTTTGTTAAATCTATGTTAAACATCACATTGCAAACAAACCATTCAAATAGTTAAAACGAAATGATAATAATAAAAATGGTACAAGAAACTGCGTTTATTCATTTATCCATTAAAATAGTTTAATACAACAAACAAGTGAATCAATATTCAGATCAACAAGTTACATTTACAGTTACAGAACACTAGTCACAACTTCAAAGCATTTCCTTTCAAAATTACTTTAACGACAAAAACAAAAATAAAGAGAAAGGAAAAGGAAAAGAAAAAAAAAAAGAGCACAAAAATGTTTTATTTAAATGAAGTCACGGATACAAATGCATGTTAGTGCTTACTGCGTCCAGAACCGTAACTGCTGTCACGCCGGGGGCCTCTGGCATGCTCAACGATCACTCTCTCCCCACACAGATCTTTACCGTTGAGCTCATAAACAGCATCATCTGCATCCCGCAGGTCATCGAACTCCACAAAGCCGTACCTAGAGAGAGGGAGAAAGAGAATCACCCACAAAGAACCCACCCCGAGGTATCTGCGCCCGAAACCGCGTCCCACGGCAGGTCTCTGCAGAGCCCGAGGGACGTGTCCCCCTGCTGCTGTCC
>JANVCC010000120.1:3033694-3052228 GCA_025345505.1 Todiramphus chloris collaris | reverse complement strand
TGACCTCCCAAAGGGTTCCAGGCCACCAGGTCCACCCCCACGGCTCCACTCAACAGGGTGCCATGCTGCTCGAGCCCAGAAACGTGCTCGACAGCAGCGAGGCCCAAATGGCGTTTGGCGGATGGTGCAGCATCTCTCTCCCATGGATCAGGGTTTATCCCGCTTTTTTTAGCCCTGGCTTCACTCCTGGTGCTGTTAGGAAGCTACCTGCATTGCTACGCTTCAAATGGAAACAGTCATTCATCTCTGCAAACACAAGTGGCCTGCAGCTCTGCACGAAGGAGACGGGAAGGCAGGTCAGGAAAAGGGAACTCCGCTGGCTTCGGTATGAAGAACAACGTGCTCATGCAGCAGGCTGGATCTTCCATCCGCTGAGACACCTGCAGCTTCCCATGGACTGCTGAGAAGGTGTTTTATGCCCGCTATGGTTCCGATATCCTGGCATCTCAGGGAGCGTGGCAAGTCCAAACCTCGTTAAGGGGTACAGCAAACGCAGCAACAGTAACGAGGAACAAGTTCCCTGGGCAAGCAAAGAGTCCTTCTGAGGCCAAGAGGCCTGGCAAGGGCAGCACAGGGATGAGCAGACACTTTTGTGCTTGCAACCATCTGCTGCATGAGCCTTGCTCAAGACTTGGAAGTCACAGGCAGGTAAGCTCAAGAGGAAGGATACAGATTGAAACCAACCAAACAAAAAAGTCCATAATCCTCAATTTCAACATTGAAATGATGTTGTGACGTTGGTTTCCTAGTGCCAACAACGAACACAAGATAAAGACAACCACAGAATCACAAAGCACCAGGTTGGGAATGGACCTCAAGGATCATCTTGTTCAACCTTTCTTGGCAAAATCCCATCCTGGACAAGATGGCCCAGCACCAGTCCAGCCGGATCTGAAAGGTGTCCAATGTTAGGGAGCCCACCACTTCCCTGGGGAGATGATTCCATTGCCTGATTGTCCTTGTGAAAAACTTTCCTCTTGTGTCTAATTGAAATCTCTCCAGGAACAACCAGTAAAAAAGCCTGCAGACCACCGCTTGCCTGAAACGTCCCACCCAGCATCTTCAGCTGGATCTTCGGGGGTACCAGAGGCATCGGGTCCAACGCCAGGCTGCTGCAAGGGCCCGATCCCTGCTGGGCACAGATCCCAGAAGAGCGAGTGCTGGGGTTTTAAATCATTTCTGACAAGCTGATGACTCGCTCACGGCCACAGAGAAGAACTCTGAAGAGCTCGAGCTACCGATTTCTAACCTGACAAGAGTTCAACACCCATTTAAAACCCAACCTGGTATCCCCACGGGTCAGGGGAGAAGGAGAAAAAGCACCAGAGAGCTGTTTGTCAGAGCTCAGAGCCTACTGGCAGGCGCAGTCACTTCTCCTTCAGTGACCTGCCAAGATCAGCGTCCTGCAGGCGATGGCAGAGGCCACTGCAACCCCCGGGCACAACCCAGAGCCTCTCCTCAGCTGCAACCGCCGTAGCCCAACACAGAATCCTGATCTCGGGTCTTACCACACTCAGGAGGATCTACTTTTGTGAGTTTAAAGAATCTGTTTGAAATTATCTGGAAGAACAAAGCCCCGATATAAAAACGTCGGGCTCCTTTTTAGGTCACTTCATCTTTAAGTTTTCTCCTGACCTCTCCCAACCAGGGTGCTAGCAGCAGCCCCAGCTTTGCCGTGCAATTGTGCCTGTATTGATGAAATACTTCAGGATGGCTCCAAACACCACAAATAAAGTGGCTGCTTCGCATGCGAGCACCGTAGTTTTGGGGAAGAAACAAGCATGATTGATTTATAACAACTGAAACAATCACAGTCATTATAAAACCATTCAAATTGCAACTTTCTTTCCTTCAATTCCAAAAATAGAGCAAGCGAGTGCAACGTTTAAAGGAGATCTCACCCTCAAAGCAATTACTTACAAGGTGAAGTGCTTGGTACCACCAGCCCTTTCAAGACAATAAATGCACAGACATCTGAGGCTGGAATAATGGAGGAATATCTGAATTTGAGCAGAGCAGAGTATGACAGAATCCCAGCATGGTGGGGGTTGGCAGGGAGCTCTGGAGATGCTCTGGTGCTACCCCCTGCTCCATCCAGCAAGGGCACCCAGAGCAGGGGCCCAGCAGCGCAGGGTCCAGCCGGGGTGGGAATCTCTCCAGACAAGGAGACTCCACAGCCTCTCTGGGCAGCCTGGCACAGCCTCCCACACCCTCACACCAAACAACTTTCTCCTCCTGCTCAGGTGGAACCTCCTGGGTTCCAGTTTGTGTCCATTGCCCCTTGTCCTGTCCCTGGGCACCACTGAGCAGAGTCTGTCCCCATCCTCTTGCCCCCTGGGGCCCTTTATCTCTTGCTCAGCATTGCTCAGCTCCCCTCTCAGGCTGCTCTTCTGCAGCTGAGCAGCCCCAGGGCTCTCAGCCTTTCCTCAGCATATGCAAAGAGATGTTTGGAGATGCTCCAGGACCCTCAGCAGCTTTGCAATATCCTCTGGACTCTCTCCATTAGCTCCTTGTCCCCCCTGAACTGGGGAGCCCAGCATTGGAGCCAATACTCCAGAGGTGGCCTCACTGGGGCAGAGTGGAGGGGGAGAAGAACCTCCCTCAACCTGCTGTTCACACTTCTAAATCCACCCCAGGAGACCATGGGGGCCCATTGCTGGCTCATGAGCAACTTGTTGTCCCCCAGCACTCCCAGGTCCTTCTCTGCCAAGCTGCTTCCCAGCAGGTCAACCCCTAACCTGTCAATCCACCTCAAACTTACTGTTCTTCCCAGAACTACATCCAGAAGCTGCCTGGGAGGCACTTGGTCACTGGTACTGCCACCAAGACAAGACACAGCACCTCCTGTACCACTGGGCTGGCACCAGTTCCTCCCCTTGGCCTCTCAGATGAATTTGCTCCCAAGATGGTCGTACAGACATGCGATGGAAAGCATTAAATCTTGTTCTCTTTGCTCATTCCAAAAGGGAATGCTGTTCACTCACCCTGTGCCCTTCAGCTTTTTCTGCTGGGAATATGGACAATGCCCTATAATCAGATACTATTCTGATGAAAAAAAGCATAAATTAAAAGAAAAAACCTTCTCATTTCTTTCCTAAGACAAACAAACAAGCACGTAGGAACTAAAAGGTTACTAAAAAGCATCTCCCACAACACCCATAAATGAAAGTAATCCTGATCCACCTGTTAAATATGTACAATATTGCACCACAGGCTCTAACCCCATGAATCAAACCCCTTCAGAAGCACCGTTTTCCACCACAGAAAGCCCCAGCTGCTGACACAGCCCTAACTACAGCAATCTGAACCTGCTGGGATGTGACAGCAGTGCAAGTAAATCTTCTTTTAAATGTCTACTATTACTACTTCATATCTGGCATAAAACTACTTACTAAAAATGTCACTGCAATTTACTTCAGCTAACATGAAGCTACAGTGTGTTCTGCTCACCTATCAAAGACAGGGAAAAGCTCCAGGAGTACGTCCTTACCCCGAGCGATTCCAGTAGACTGAGCCTCCTAAAAGGTGTTTTGAAAATCCAAAGTGAAAGGGGGAAAAAAAATAAGGGATTTTTCTCAGAATTGCTTAGTACCTGAAATAAAGGCAGCCCCTCGTCTCTCTCCTCCCCGCACGCATCGCTTCCGACGCTCGCTGCATCCTCCCAGCTGGCTCCACAGCCCCTCTCTACCCCATCCCAGTAGGACCAGCACAAAGCCACCTCCACAGCATTCCCCAGGTGCCAGTTTTTCATCACTGGCTGGTGCTGGAGCCCGAATCCATGAGTCTCACACAGCGAAAAGGCCCTCAAAGCTGCTGTCCCTGCCCTGAAGTTTGGATGGGTGACAATCCAGCCAAACAGCACCTGCAGGGACGAGTCAGCAAGTTCCCAACCACGAGATCCCTGCTCAATTCTCACCCTGCTCTCCTCACAAATCAAGTCGATGGAATTTCATTCCAGAGAGTGGCTTTGCATGGACAGATGCTCTCCAAACCACCTCGCTGCACCTCCACCGATCCTCCCGCGTCTGTGGAGGAGCAAGGAGGCAGTGACACCAGCAGCCAGGAATCAGAATTCCAGGAAAAGCATCTCCAGGCTGCTTTAAACAAACCCCTCATTTTTTGGAGTCACCGAAGTTCCAGCCTCAAAACAAACAAAATAAACTGAATTTCCACACTTGAGCTACTTAAAGGTAAGATTTGGTACTGAGTCTTTTTAAGTTTCTGCACAAACATCCCTGAGGATCTCTGGTCTTTGGGCACCACTGACCACCTTAAAACAAAAAGAAATTAAAATCTCACCCTAAAAAAACCCAGGAAATCCACTGAAATTACACCCCAATTCATTAGACAGCCACCGTATCATCACCTAGGCGTGCTGGGTATCATCAAGTCACGGGTATCAACTTGATTATTTAATACCAATTGTTCTAAACGAAGTTAACGGGCACGAAATATTTTGTGGGGGGAGGGTTCAAGGAAATTCCAATCACTTCTCCTTAGGCAACAAACGCAGACTTTGAGGGCAGGCAGAGGAAAGAGTTGAAAGCTTGATGCTTTTAGCATCGCTCTGTGTTCCCCGGCGCCCTGGAGAAGGGACATCCCTCTGTCCCACAGACAGCTGAGGAGGATGCTGTGGTTCTCCAGAGCTGGTCAGGATGATGCAGGGCAGATAAGGACACAGGTAAGATTCATTTTTAACCCAGCGAAGTCGAGGGGTTGCTTTCCCTGTCAGAAACTTGCAGCAATTAAAGTTATAAAAGCTTTTAGCATGTTTTTAGAAGACAAAAGCAGGCTGAAAAGCCCAGCTTTCTGGTTGCTTAGTACATAAGCTACTGCCACGCACAGCTCCGGTGGTCAATGAAGTTCTGAGCAGGAAAGAAGTCTCTAAACTATGAGCATACACTTAGAAATGACAACTTGGAAGGGGAAATCCTCCAGGAAACAGATTTCCCTCCCATCCAGGTAGACATTGCTTCGAGCCTTTGCCTTGCCAGCTTCAATTACAATTAGCAGCAAGCGAGACCCAGTTAAGCTTTCAGGACTCTGCTGTATCACGTTGCAGTTTCATCCTCTTGCTCGAGCGTTTCAGCTTAAGGACTGAAACGCCGGCCGGGTAATCTCCTGCCGGCTGAGCGTCGGCGATAGCCACAGATTGCCAGAAGCAGCTGGAAGAAATCTCTCAAGTCAAACACCGTGCGGTGATTTTTTTTAATCGTTCGTTAAGCACCACTAAAAATAAATCGTGGAGAAAGGATCAGAGGGTGAACCGACCACGGAGCACCCGGCGGAAGCGCTCCCAAGTAGGGAGACAAAAAAATCTGACAGCTCGAGGAAATTTTTGGTTACAGCAGAATTTAACTCCAAACCAACAGTTGAAAGAGCTTCAGAATGTCAAACCAAAACAAGATTTAAACTGTTGAGTTAATCTTAGAAATCCAGCCCGGGCTCTGTCTAACCCCCAGCTGGAGACACCTGCTATAGAAGCGGCAAAGTGAACAACAACTCGGCTCCATCATCCCAAGCTTCCTCGATTCCTTCCGTCACCTGCAACTTTTGAACTCTGTCTCCCCCCAGTGAAGTTACAAAAACAACTCTGGAATCTATGCTTTGGATGCGGGCAGGAGGGGCCTTCCTCCCCTCTGTACCCCTTCCCATCCAGACTTCAGATGCCACAAGGTAACTTGAACCCTCCTGAAGGCTGGGCTGGTTAAAACACCGACACGTGCACACTCGTTTGTTTTAATAACGGCTTTTATTCACCTTATAAACCTGGTTTATGTCCACCTACCAGCAAAAGAAGCGTTAAAATTTAACGAGCCTTTTGGGGTTTTTATGCTCAAGGACTAACTTTTACAAGAAATGCCACTTTTCCAGATGTAAAGTGAAATTAATAATTGACTCTCCTGGCTAATAATAATAAAATCCATATTCCACGCGGCCTTCCTAAGCAAGGCTTAGAGTTTCTTGTAAAAAAGCAAAGACAACAACACTTGTGAGGCTTTAAATGTCGGGGCGGGGGGGGGGAGGAATACAGCAAACCCCCCCAGTTTTGTTTTCTCTTGACAAATCCACACTTGAATGTCTTGGGGAAGTCCTGGTGGATGGAGCAGGATCCCAGGCCTGCAGGTGCTGGACGGGCAGCTGCTGGAGCCCCGCACGGGGAAGGACACACGGGGCATGCCAGGGCTTCAGGGGGGCTCTGGGGAGAGGACAACCCCCCCCCAGCCGATGTCACCCCGGGGGTGCTGAGAACAGAGAGCTCTGCTGCTGCGGGGCCTGTCGAGGGGTGGGGGGGTGTCTGTGCCGCCCCCCAGGGGATGTTTTTTGGGGAAGGATCTGGGCTGGCTCAGCCCTGGGGTGCGCAGGGGCCTGGGGGCACAGGGGAGCCCCTCAGGGGACACCCGTTCCGCACAGAGGGGACAGGACACGGGTCACCTCCTCCCCCCAGCTGCCCCAAGCAGGGTCCCAGACCTAGGTGCCCTCCAGCCCCCGTTGCCATAGTAACCCAAGCGTCCCCCCCCCCCCCCCCCCCCCCCCGAGGCCCAGCCGCCCTGCCCCGCCCCGCCCCCCTCGTTGCTATGGGAACCCAGGCGTCCTGTCCCCCCTCCCGCCGCCACAGAGACCCCGGCCTCCTGCCCGCCTCCCCCCCGGGACCCCCCGGCGCCTTCCACCCCACCCCGGGGACACCCAGGCCTCCTGCCCGCCCCTCAACGGCCACCGCCCGGGGCCGGCCCGAGCCGGGCCGCGCTCAAGCAGCGGCCGTGAGGAGGGTCGGGGCCGGGCCGCGCTCACCCGTTCTTGAGATCCACCTCCAGGATCTTGCCGTAGCCCTTGAAGAACCGCTCCACGTCCCGCTCCCTCGCCTGGTAGCTGAGGCGGCCGATATAGACCCGCGGCATCGCGCCCGGCGGGGCCGGGCCGGGCCGGGCCAGGGCCGGGCCGGGGGGGGTGGGGGGGAACGGGGGCGGCCCGCGGGGGCGGGGCTGCACCGGCGGCCGAGCGCGCGCTGGAGGCGGGGCCAGGCGGCGGCTCAACGGACGTCACGGCGTCGCGCAGGGAAGGGAGCGCGGGCGCGAGGGCAGCGCTAAGGAGGGGACGTCACGGCAGGACACGCCCCCTTCCCCCCTCCCGCCTCGCCGCTCTTAAAGGGGACACGGCTCTTAAAGGGGGCACGGCTCTTAAAGGGGACACGGCTCCAGTGGGGCCCACATACCTGTAGGTGGGGGGGTCCCGCCTCCCCGCATGGAGAGGATGTGTCGCCCCCCGACCTCTTTCGTGCGGAGCGCTCCTGGGGGTCCCCTGTGTGCCAGGGGGCTGGCGGGGTCCCCACTCGCTTGATGAGGAGGGCATGGCTGGGTGCCTCCTTCCCTGGGGTCCCCCGTCCCCACGCAGGAGGGGCTGTGGGTGTCTGCTCTCCCACGGGCTGCGCTTCTCCTGGGGGTCCCCGGTGATGATGGGGGGTCCCCTGCCCATGGGTTGGGGGGCTTTGGGAGTCCCCCTTGTCCACGTGCCCGGCACTGAAGGAGGTTCCCCCATGTGCCAGGAAGCTTATGGGGTCCCCTATAGGGCTGGGGTGCCCCCTTCCCAGCTGGATTCTGGTGGGCTCCTCCTCCCTCGCACAGCGGCAGGGATGGGGGTTCCCCACTCCCCGGGGTGCTCAGGGGTCCCCTCCTTGGGGACACCCCCATCCCCGGCCACGCTCACCATTAACAGCATCCCTCTTGCAGATCCCCAAATGCAGTTTGGGGGGGGACTTGTTTTTATCATTGCAGTCGACACATCGGCCGCCCAAACCCCACCAAACCCCAGCAGAGGCTCTGGGCAACGGTTCAGCAGCAGCCACCACCCCCCTAAAACCAACCCACCCGTCACCCCCCAAAAACTTAACCCCCTGTATCTGCACTGCTGGCAGCTGGCTTGCCAACCGTGATCCTGCTCGTTTGACGGAGTTAAACTTAATTATTTATTCCTTCGTGCCCTGGTGTAGGAGTAAGCGCTCGGGAACATTTTGTGAAAGCAGGAAGAGTTCTCGAAAGCTTGTTAGGGTTTATTGCCGAGTCAAATAAACAAGGGAGATAAAAGCTTTGCGTTATTTTTGGGTTTTTTTCTGGTTTATGTCGTGCTTAATAGTGCTTTTAATGATCTCAAAATCCTTCTCTTGCCTCTTTTTTACTCCACTTTGTTGATCAGGAAAGCACCGGGGCACGCGATGCTGCTCTGCCTCCAACACCGGTGCCTTTGCTGGGGGAATAAGGGAAAGGCAAAATACTGGGGGGTCTTTAATGGTGGTGGGAGAGCAGAGGGGGATGCTGGCAAGGAGTTCATCACGGGTTACATCTGACAGGCTTCTCGGTTTGCTCTTGCCCGAGGGAGGTCTCAGGGTGAGGGTTATGGGGGGGTTCCACTGTGTCCAGCCACTTCACTGCTAGCACAGCCTGGGAGTTTTCATCCCAAAGCAGTTTGCTCTCCCTGAAGCACACGCAGCTCTAGAGGAGCCTTCTCCAAACCCTGAACAACATCCCTGCCCTGCCGCTCTTCTCCTCACCCCCCCAGGATCCAGAAAATGCCTAAAAACACAGCTCTGATGCTCAACTCCCCCTTTTCACACCCAAGAGCTGAGGTTTTGTAGCAAGACACCCCCTCCACCCCCCCAGCAGTGATTTTACCTACTTGGTGGTTCCCATCACACATCACCTCTCCGGCGTCGCGTAAAAGGGTAAAGCAATTGGGCAGAAAATAACCCCCCTCGTGTTCCAGCTGCTCCCCAGAGATCAGAGCCCTGGGCTCAGATTCCGAGCCGTGCCCAGTTTGGTACCATCTGCCCAGCCACGTTCAGCCTGCCCGAACTCGCCCGGCTCCGGCTGCACCAGCAGCGCCGAGCTGCCCGTCCGGTCGCGCGACAAAACTTCTCTTGCTTTGCTTTTGAAGGTGGAGATAAAGAAAATTCAGGGCACAAGCTCAGGGATGGCTGGTTGCACTCTGGGGCCAGGCAGCCGAGCTGTGTTTGGGTATTACCATGGCATGATAACGAGCAAAGTTGGCACGAAGGACAGCGCTTTGGCAGAAAATGCCAGGCTGTTGGCCCGGGGTGGCAAACGGGCAGCTTATCAGTTCCATAGGACCAGAGAGGACCTGGGGGTGTTGACTGACAGCCGGCTGAACGTGAGCCAGCAGTGTGCCCGGGTGGCCAAGAAGGCCAGTGGCATCCTGGCCTGGATCAGGAATGGTGTGGGCAGCAGGAGCAGGGAGGGGATCGTTGCTCTGGACTCGGCTTTGGTGAGGCCGCACCTCGAATGCTGTGTCCAGTTTTGGGCCCCTCTCTCCAAGAAGGACGTTGAGGTGCTGGAGAGGGTCCAGAGGCTACCAAGCCAGTCAAGGGTTTGGAGCTTGTGTCTGATGAGGAGAGGCTGAGGGATCTGGGGCTGTTTAGCCTTGAGAAGAGAAGGCTGAGGGGAGACCTCATTGCCCTCTCCAGCTCCCTGAAGGGAGTTGTAGCGAGGTGGGAGTTGGGCTGTGCTCCCTGGGGACAAGGGACAGAAGAAGAAATCACCTGAAGTTGAAGCAGGGGATGTTCAGGCTGGATCTCAGGAAGCATTTCTTTCCAGAAAGGGTTGTCAGGCACTGGAATGGGCTGCCCAGGGAGCTGGTGGAGTCCCCAGCCCTGGAGGGGTTTAAGAGCCGGGGAGATGCTGTGCTCAGGGACAGGGTTTAGTGGGTTTGATAGGGCTGGGAGTAAGGTTGGACTGGATGATCTTGAAGGCCTCTTCCAGCCAGAACTAGTCTATGATTCTATGTTCTAAAGTTCCCATCTCTGCCATGGTTCACAGAGCCTGGCCATGGAGCCTTCACCCCACCCCACCCCACGTGCCATTCACGGGTGATGCTGCCCAGGGACCCTCCGTGGAGAGGATGCTTTGCACAGCAGTTGCACCCCACCCTGGGAGCTCCTTCCATGGGACATCTTTCCTTAACGAGTGAACAATGCTGTACCTTTAACAGGATTTTCATTTCCAAGTCTCCTCCAGTCACTGTTCCACACCCGGGGAGGTCAACGTGCCGCTCACGGCTCTTCCCCACCATCAGCAAACGGCCACCGTGGAGCAGAGCATCCTCCAGTCAGACTCTGAAAGTCCTGCTGGCTGGGACTGAACCATCCTCTTTCAACTCCCAAGCCCTCTGGAAGTGGGACATGGGGGGCTGCCAGTTGAGGGGGGGGGGGATGAACAGCCTGGAGTATCTCTGCTGCTTGCAACGGATCTCAGGAGGATGGGCAAGTGAACCCACACAGGCACCGGCCCCTCGCCCCACGGGTTTGCTGAAAGGCATCACCAGCAGCTTCTCCTGGCCGTGTCTCTTAATTAAGACCAATAATTAAAAGAAACAACGCGTTGCTTTGAAATGGCTCTTGGATGGACTCGTGGCTCTTGTCCCTCAGCCCTGTTGCCCCAAGGAAGAGCCTTGTCCCTCCCAATGCAGTTAACAGTGGGGAAAACGTGTCTTTGTTTGCCCTGGGGCACAGCCGTGGGGTAGGAAATGCTGGTTTTGGTGCATGCCAGGCACTAACAGGGCAGAAGCAGCCCCGTCAGCCCTCACATCCATCCCGCAGCCCTAATTGCTTATGTGCAATTGTAATTAAAACTTCCCAGGATGGAAAATCCCTGGGATGTAGGACGGGGAAAGGGCTGGGCAGGGAGCCTGGCACGTTGGGTGCGCCCACCCTCGATGGCACACGTCCCCTGCCCACCCCCTCACCCCTGACCGAGCACAGAAACGTTTCTTGGCAGCGTTAGAACCCCCCCGACGTGTATTAGACCTTGATTTCCGAGAGGTTCTCATCACAATCAGCAGTGGCAGCGGGCACAGCAGCAAAAGAGGATTCAAGTACCAGTGTTGGAACAGCCCCTGGCCCTGCACGGGTCCGGCTGTGCCCGGCTGCAGGACTCCTGTCCCCACCTCCAATGCCATCACCCCCGGGCTCGTTGCCTTACATCCCCTGGTGATGCAGCAGCACTGGCTGGGACTTGGTAACGTGGCATTTCTCTCTTTGGTTTTTTGTGTGTGTTTTTTGTTTGGTTGGTTGTGTTTGGTTTTGTTTTTTGTGGGTTTTTTTTTTCTTTTCCTTCCTTTTGAGCTCATTTTTTTGAGATGAAGTGATGCCAAAGGCTGGAGAATCCTTTATGCCCTTGTCTCCCAGCCTGGCCGGGTGTCCCCTGTCCTTCTTGTGCCAACTGCATGGGCTGGGCAGGGAAAAATTAGAAAAAAAAAAAAGATTAAACATAAAAAAACCCCAGTAAATAAAATAATTTTTTTTCTGTAATTCAATGAACCCAGCCTGGGGACACTTGGCTGCCAGACCTGGGAGGGACACACACGGAGGTGGCTCAGAGAACGCAGCGGTGCAAGGGGGGGCTGAGGGGGCTGGGGGAAGGGCAGCCCCCTGCTACCCTGCAAAGTCACCCGAAAGCAGCCGAAACTCACCCAGAGAACCAGTGTGAGCAGCAGGACACGGACAGCAGCTCAGCCCGGCTGGAGGTGGCGGGGCAGCCCCCCCAGCCCCAGAAACACCCGTGAGGGGGAACCGCTGCTCTCTGGACACCCTGAGCTGAGCGAGCTGCTGTCCCCAGACTCCCTGAGCTTTCTCTGCACCCAAACCCCCCTGGCTAAAGCGACATTTGCAGCCTCCCCCTGGGAGCGATTCCGTGCAAAGCTCCAGAGGCTTCTCCAACTTTCAGTGCACGCCCAAAAGTTTAAAAATAAAATAAAAAAAAACCCAAAAAAATCAGTGGATCTGGAGGTTTCCCTCCTCCTGAGCATCCCTCATCTGCAGACGAGGCAGAGAAGCTTGGCTGGGGAGATGGAGCAGCTCCAGGCTCAGCTGCTGCCTCCCGCGGGCTGCTGGTCAGAGGATGAGGATCTGCTTGGAGGACGTGAAGGGCTTCATGGCAGCCTCCAGAGCTGCCCTGTAGTCCTGGAGAGGGACCTCGGTGCAGGCTGGCGCCGTGAGCTGCCCCCTCCGGATGAGCTGGCACAAGGCGTCCATCATGCCATCCAGGCTGCGCTGGTCTGCAAGGGAAGGAGGGAGTTCTCACTCTTGTGCATCCAGTGCCACGGCCATCAACTGTCCCTGAGCAAACACCCCATGTCCTGGGGATGCCGGGGTGCAGTGTGCTCCCAGCTTGGGCACATGGGCTGGGGAGAGAGCCCCCAGCATGGTGGCACATCACGGCCTTTGCCCGAGCTACACTGCCCAGTGCCTGGGGTTCAGCCGCCCTGAGGACCATCAGCACTCGTGACACCAGTAAGGACAAAGAGGATGGCCCCAGCATGATGGTTCAGCACCCATTCCTCTGCCAACCTGCCACAGCCCTGCCATCAGCTCACCCTGCTCGTGGTCCTTCTTCCACTGGGTCATCCAGAAGCCGCGGAGCCGCACGTCCCGGAAGATGAAGGAGCTCTGCGGGGAGAGGGAGCCCAGCACCCTGGTGAGACACTGGCCATCCCCTCCCAGTGGGACAGGGGTGGAGAGTGGCCATGAGGCTCCTCATCCTTCGTCAGCGCTCTCATGTGTGAGGCAGGGCACAGCGGGATGGGGAGATGCCGCTCCTGAGGTGTGGAGTCGGGGAGGGTTTGCTGCTCGGCATCTGCGGGGCCACCTCCCCGCTGGGATTTCACACCGGCCCAAACCCTCCAGAGATAAAGCCAAGAGACCTGCAAAGCAGCTCGTCCCACAATGGACCACGTCAGTTAAATGAAAGGAAGGCTGGAGGCTCTCAATTTGCAGGCAGGGGGGAGTTGAGCTCCTGTGGAGCTGAGGGGATGGGGACACCCCCAGTGGAGCACAGCGGACATGCCCTGAGGGACATCAAGACCATCTCCAGTACTCACCACAGGCACCATCACCGGCTGCTTTGCCATCCCCCCGTAGGTGACCATGGTCCCTTTGGGCCTGGAAGAGGAAGGAAGTATCGGTTACGTGGTCCCCAACGTGCATCTTTGACCTTGCAACCTCTCCTTCTGCTGACCCCAGCCCCACCACTGCACCAACGGGGCTGGTCTCGCACCAAGGGCTCCCCCAGTTACCCCTCAGACTCCACTTCCCAGAGCTCAGTTCTCACTCCATCCACCACTAGCTGAGGCTGCAGCTAAATACAGCAGTTACACCCAGTCAGGATCTCCTGGACCATCATAACTGGACCTCAGCTGCCTCTAGGCACTGGTGGCATTTGAGGTGGTGATGATGTGTCAACTTCAGGACACTGCAATGATGTGTCAACTTTAAGTCACTGCTATTTCCCAAAACCACTTCTACTCCACTCATCTCCCTTCTCCAGAACTTTAATGATGACCCACAGCACCTCACAACATCTCTGGCCACCTCCAGAGGCTCTGGAGCAGGACCCTCTGGTGCCAGCTGCTGCCCCCGAGCCACCACCCAGCCAAACTTACTGCAGATGCCGCAGCATCTCTGTGGTGCTCTTGCCTCCGACGCAGTTCAGGGCGAGCCGAGGCTTCGGGATGCTCTGCAAGAGAAGGTTCCCAAATTTTAGGGCTCCTTGTGAGGATGGGACTGTGGTTCTTGTGGGAGCAACTGCCTTACCCTCAACATCTACCTGGGGGCAGTTAAGAGTCATAGAGCTAAAAGCTACGATCTGGCCCTTGAAGTAGCAGCAACAGCCGTCAACTTCTGGGTGAAATCCTGACCGAGAGAGAGCTTTGTCCTTCCCACCATCCCTGCACCTTTCCCCACAGCCCGGAACTACAGGGACAGCTCTGGATGGTCTCTCCCGTGGGATCAGGTCCCTCAGATATACCCTGAGCTATGTAAGATTGTCCTACCTTAAATATATCTTTCATCTCTGGCTTTCTCAGCATCTCCTCCGTGATGACGTGGTCTGCACCCAGGGCCATCAGCCTCTCCACCAGCTTTGCGAGATCAGGTCTGGGGGGAAGGAAAAAGCCAAAAAAGGACTCAAGCCAGAAAGCAGAGTGTCACCTCCTCCTCCCTCCTGCTCAGGTGTAGCTTGGGGACAACAGGGCAGAGGCTGGAGGGGGCAGAGGCTGGAGGACACCCTGGAGGAGCAAACAGGAACAAATCCTGGGTTGGATGGGCAGGATGATCAGATCCAGCTCCTAACTCTTCCTGACCTCCTGCCAACCTCCAGCTCAGGCCAAGGGCAGCTCCTGCCCCACTGGAGACCTTCTCCTCTCCCAGGGGACCCACCTGTCCCTCACCACATTGATGGTCTTGATGCCGGAGGCTTTGGCGATCTGGATGACAGCCTGACCCACGCCGCTGTTGGCAGCGTTCTGGATGACGGAGTCACCTGGGTATAAATCAGTCCAGGTTTTCATCCCAAAAATGATCAGAAAATCCACCTGGATTTCTCTCCCCACCCTGGCAGAGCCCTACCTGGTGCCAGGGTCTCGAAGTCGGTCAGCATGCGGTAGGCTGTGCAGGGGTTGACACTCAGCGTGGCCGCACACAGCACCGGGATGTCACTGGGCACCTTCAGCAGCATCTCCTCGGGGAACACTCCCTGTGTGCGCCACGTCCCTGGGGTACCAGCAGCACCGAGGGCAGCAGGGCAGGGGTCATAAAATCACAGAATTGTTTTGGTTGGAAGAGACCCTTCAGATCACAGAGTCTACATGTTCCCCCAGCACTGCCAGGGCACCACTGCCCCCTGTCCCTCAGCACCACAGCTCCACAGCTTGGAAACCCCTCCAGGGATCACGGGGACTCCACCACTGCCCTGGGCAGCCTGGGACAGCCCTGGACAACCCTGGAGGGGAAGAAATTGTTCCTCAGCTCCAACCTAAACCTCCCCTGGGGCAACTTGAGGCCGGTTCCTCTTGTCCTGTTGCTTATTCCTTGGGAGCAGAGCCCAACCCCCTGGCTCCAGCCTCCTGCCAGGAGCTGTCAGAGCCAGAAGGTCTCCCCTCAGCCTCCTTCTCTCCAGGCTGAACCAGCCCAGGTCCCTCAGCTGCTCCTCACCAGCCTCCTGCTCCAGCCCCTTCCCCAGCTCCGCTGCCCTTCTCTGGCCATGCTCCAGCCCCTCAATGTCCTGCTGGGAGTGAGGGGCCCAAAACTGACCCCAGGATTTGAGGGGCAGCCTCCCCAGTGCCCAGTCCCTGCCCTCGTCCTGCTGGTGAAGGAAGGAAAGGACAATGTTATGAGAGTTCAAGTCACAGCACAGCCTGAGCGCTGGTCAGGGCAGTGTTGCCACGCCGTGCATCCTCTACATCCTGCAGAGTCAATTCTGAAACATTTTCCCACGTGGGTCTGGCCAAAATATTGTGAGAGGCTGGGGACGGATCCCCCACTGCTCGCTGGGATTTATCACCCAGCAAAGTCTGATCATTTCCCAGAGGGATAAGGGGAGCGCGCTGAGATAATGGAAACACTCCCCATCCTATGGATGAGCCCATATATTCAAAGCCAATTTACTCAGATTTAGTCCTTCTATATTTATATCCAATTTAACCCCCTATCATCCATTTATTTTGTTTTGTTTAATGTAGAAAAATATTGTATTTTGGTCTTAACTAGATGACTCTCCTCCCATTAAGCAAAAGCAAAAAGCCTTTTAAGCAGGAACAGGCAAAGAACGAGCTGTTACACTGCACCACAACTGACAATTTTTCCGTCCACTGGCATTTTGCAGGAGCACAAGAGACATTTATTAGAAAATAAATGCCCACACTTTCCCATCAGAGCACTACTGGAGAGAAAACTCTAATGAGATAATAACGGTGACCTTGCCCAGGTTAAAGCCTTCATCCCGGATCTTTAAAGAAGCTCCAGGGAGATCTGACAAAACGTGGTTGTTCCCAGAGAAGCAGAGCTTGCTGCGATGCTTCCTAACAGCGCAGGAGCCCCACAGAGGGTCTGTGCTGTAGAAAAGTGGGTGATTTCTAAATTCAAGAGGAGCGTGAAGTGATGGCATCATGACTGCTGCTGCTCCAAGTGCTCGGGGGATTCATATTCTGTGTGTCCACAGGAGCCCCTTCATCGAATTACAGAACCATAGACTGGTTTGGGTTGGAAGGGACCTTAAAGATCATCTTGTTCCAACCTCCCTGCCATGGGCAGGGACACCTCCCACTAGAGCAGGTTGCTCACAGCCCCAGCCAACCTGGGCTTGAACACATCTGGTGATGGAGCAGCCACAGCTGCCCTGGGCAACCTTTGCCAGGCTCTCAAACTTTCCCAAGGATCTTCAACCTTCCCCAAGGACCTTCAACCTTCCCCAGGGACCCTCATCCTTCCCCAGGGACCCTCATCCTTCTCCAAGGACCCTCATCCTTCCCCAGGGACCTTCATCCTTCCCCAGGGACCCTCATACTTCCCCAGGGATCCTCATCCTTCTCCAAGGACCCTCTTCCTTCCCCAGGGACCCTCATCCTTCCCCAGGGACCCTCATCCTTCCCCAGGGACCCTCCTCCTTTCCTGCATCCGCAGAGGATGAGCAGCAGCACTTGCTGTGCCTGGGGAGCAGGTACTGAGTTGGCTTGGAAATGATAAAATTTAAACCAGGATATAGTCAGGTAAGAAAAGAAGGTGGCTCTGCAGCTCCAGCAGTTATCCCAACACTTCTCATCTGAAACAATCCAGCCCATTCTAGACTGGTATGGCACTAACTGATCCCAACTGCTGCTTCCCTCACCCGATGCTCTGTAATGGAGCTTTTTCTCCTCATTTTAAGTCACATCCGCTGGGACGTAATTGGTGTAAGCAGGAGGGGCACGTGGCTCTACCCCACCCAGCAAAGACGATGCTTTGGAGAGCAGCAGTTTTGCTCCAGTATCCCCAAACCCCCTCACCAGCTCCCCGAGCATCTGTTCACACCAGAGCAGGACCACAGGTTTGCCCTCTGCCATCCTGGGCAGCTCTGGGCAGGCTTAAGCATCCCTAAAATCCCTGCAGAAGATGCTCTGCTGGTGGGGGGGATGCAGAGGAGGGTCCAGCGGTGCCGTGGCTCCCGGGGGTACGCACTCACCCAGGCCGGTGCCCGCCGGGATCACCCAGTCCCCGGGTTTCAGAGCTGCCACTCCACGTCCGACCTCCAGCACTTCCCCGACGCCTTCGTTCCCTCCCACGGCTGGCAGCGGGGTGAGGATGGCGTAGGTCCCTGTGAGGAAGCTGGAGGTCAGCTGCAGACCCCGTCACAGCCCAGACCTCCCCAGGCCAGGAGCCACCTCCAAACCCTCTGAGACATCCCTCCAGGAGCATCCTGTGAGAATCAACCTGCAGAAAAGATGCAGCCGGCGGGTTACCTTGGATCATGTTGATGTCAGCGGGATTGATGGGGGCTGCCAACATCTTGACGTGGACATCGGAGTCCCCCAGCTTAGCCAGCTCGAGGTCCTTTAGTCTGAACAGGGAGATGGAAAGGAAAAGTGCATTAGTACAAGCTCATCTGGTGTCTTCTTCACCCTGGCTGAAGCTGGAGAGAGCTGTCTGTATCACACACACATCAGGCTTTAAATTAAACAGCACCTCTATTCCCCAACTCGTCTGGTCTCCTCCAGCGAAGAAACCCAACATCCCTCCTCAACAACCCCACGCAGACTCCTGTCCTCAGGGAGCAGCAGCGATGCCCAAACCCACCCCTAACCCTCACGCACTTTGCTGGGTTGAGGCACCTCAGGGTTCTAGATGGTCCTTGCACAGAAAAAAAAAGCCCCTCTAAGAGGGCTGAGGTCACCAACTTCTTTGTCCCAAGAGTGTTTTAAATGCAGTGAAGTTGCTCTCACACCACGGGAAGAGCTGGCCAGCACTTTAGGCATGAACCAACGGCTCAGATTTTCATTGCATTAAGAAAATCAGGATTCTACTGGACAGACAGACAGATTTTTGATGGAGGCTGCTAAAAGCCAACGAGCCACCAAAATCCCACGTCACCAAGCGAAGCAACGCTCGCTCATCTTAACAAATCCAGCGGGTTGTGCAAGACAAAAAAGCGGTCCTTTCAGATGGATGGGGGTTTTCCAGCTCACCCTGCCCCACTTTAGCCTTACGGGAACTCGTGGCATTTTCAGAACTCTGCAAAAACGAGAAGTCACGAACCACAAGCCCGGCCTTGCACAAGCAACGGGGTGAGGGCAGCAAATCTGGGTGGCCACTGGCAGGGAGAAGCACCCTTGCACCATTAAACAGGAGAAAAAGTCACCCAAAAAACCCCTAGGCGTGGCTGGAGGCACCCGATTCCGTATCGGCACGTCCCGTGTTTCTAGGGCTGACCCAGCTGCTTCAAGTGGGGCAGCAAATCCTTGAGGTCTCCTCTTTTGTAAAAAAGCCGTAAAATTCAGCCAAATGTGACTTTCCCCCTGGAAAACCCTTTGTTTTTGAAGGAATATCCCACGATGATGCCAAGTGCTGGACAGCATCCCCAAAAAACACACACTGGTGATGGGTGCAGCACCAGCTCAGTCCCTTAACTGGGACCTCGAAAAGAAGCCCCCATCAATGGGATACAACTAAGGACAAAGTCGGGGTGCAGCGATGCCAGGGGCTCAGACCCCCCCCCCCCC
>JANVCC010000120.1:2800235-3000620 GCA_025345505.1 Todiramphus chloris collaris | reverse complement strand
TAACCCCGGGGCAGGACCCTGCACTTGGCCTGGCTGAACCTCATGTGGTTCAGATATTATCTGTGGGCTTGGCCCAGCATCTCCCTGCCTGGGAGAGCGAACTCCCCGAACTGGGAGGTGAGCAGTTGCCTGTGTGATTAAGTGAAGGTTAAGAATGGGACCCTTGATTGTGGTTTATTTTGGCACGAGGCCACTTTTTGTTGCAGCATCACTGGTGCTGTGCTGGGGCTTGTCTCAGGGGGCACCCTAGTGTGGGCTGCACACCCATCTGGATGGTAAAACCTGTTGTTTTTTGTCTGGACAGCCTATTTCAGGAGCGTTAATAACTGGGCCAAACCAAGGGCATTGTTCACAGCATCCCCCTTGGACCCTGAGCAAAGTCCTGCTGGCTCCTGGTGCTTGGGCAGGAGAGAAGACCCAGCTATAGGTTGCCTGGGTGGTGTTTATGTGCCCCATATAGCTCCAGGAGAGCTCAGTGACCCACAACTGGAGGCTTGTGACTATACCTACTCAAAATGCTGTGACATTCCCAGGTACCTGTGGAAATCCCACTGGGATTTGGTGGGGGAGTCGCTTCTCTGCCGTGCGGGCAGGGTGAGCACAGTGCCAGCCAGAATAAACCTATAGAAATACATATATAAACACATATATGTGTCTGTATGGATGGCAGAGGGGCATACACACCCCTGCCAGCCTCTGTGCACCCCTGCCAGCCCCAGCGTGGTGCACACAGAAGCTTCACGGTGCCCAAGCCTATATATATAAAAATACAGAGACTATATATATATATATGGGGGGCTCCCTCAGCCCCCTCATTAGATCGGAATAAAAGCTGCAAAAAAAACCCCCAAAACCTAAAAAAGCAGCTAAATCAAAGGGAAGGGCTGATGTCATAGGATTATTTAGGTTGGAAAAGACCTTTGAGCTCATCGAGTCCAACCGTTAACTCCCCCAAGTTCACTGCTGAGCCGTATCCCCGAGCACCGCATCTCTTAAACCCCTCCGGGGATGGTGGCTCAACCCCCTCCCTGGGCAGCCTGCTCAAGGTTTTGCCATGAAAAAATTCTTCCTAATGTCTACTTTAAACCTCCCCTGGTGCAGCTGGAGGCCATTCCTTCTTGTTCTGTCACTACTTGTTGTGATAGAAGAGATAGAACTTTGCTGGGAAGCCCAGCACTGGACCAAATACTGCAGAGGTGGCCCCACTGGGGCAGAGTAGAGGGGCAGGAGAACCTTCCTTGACCTGCTGGCCACACTCTTCTGAATGCCCCTCAGGAGACCATTGGCCTCCTTGGCCACAAGAGCCCATTGCTGGCTCCTGGGCAACTTGTTGTCCCCCAGCACTTCCAGGACCACGTCAGCAGAGCTGGTCCCAGCAGGTCACCCCCTCACCTGTACTGGTGTATGCTGGGTTTTTTGCTGCACTCGAGCACATCTCCCTTTCCTTCCCCAGTGCCTGGTGGCATTGCCTCAGAGTCCCTCACCTTCACCCCACTGGAGGATATGATATTTCTGAAGTGGGAGGAACCGGTGGAACCCAACGGC
The DNA here is from genome assembly GCA_025345505.1 of Todiramphus chloris collaris. Classification (NCBI taxonomy): domain Eukaryota; kingdom Metazoa; phylum Chordata; class Aves; order Coraciiformes; family Alcedinidae; genus Todiramphus; species Todiramphus chloris. The sequence continues at coordinate 2,999,075 of JANVCC010000120.1, read as the reverse complement.
CTCATCACACAGTATGAGGTACGTCCCCTCTGGCTGCTGCACCGGGGGGTCCCCACAGGGATGGGGGAGGGTTGTGCTGGGGGGGGGGATGTAGCTGGGGGGATTTGGGCCAACTGCTGCTTTCGGTCCAAGGGATTAAGGGTGGCTGCAGCTCCAGCCTGTGCTCATCCTCCTCCCAGAAGATCCTGCTTCCTGGGGTCACTGCTATCACCCAGCAGCAGCTTTTCTGCTTTTGGTTTACCCCAAAAGCATCTGTCTTCCAGGCTGCCCCTATGACCATCCCCTCCTCTGGATTCATCCCTGTAACCCCTTCCTTGCCTGGATCTGGGGTCTCTCCCGCTGGTGATGTTCTGCCCTGTCCCTGCAGATCAGCTACCAGAGCATCGAGTCCTCTGACCCAGCGGTCAACGTGCCCGGCCCGCGGCGCACCGTCTCCAAACTACGCAATGAGACCTACCACGTCTTCTCCAACCTCCACCCTGGCACCACCTACCTCTTCTCAGTCCGGGCACGAACTGGCAAGGGTTTTGGGCAGACAGCGCTCACCGAGATCACCACCAACATCTCTGGTAGGGTCCTTTGAACTTCACGTCTGGTGCTGGGGCTTCTTCTCCGCAGTGATGGACTCTCTGGTGTGTTCCTGTGGATTTTGCTGACTGGATGCTGCTCTTGAAGGATGCTGCCAATGTTGGCAGCTGTGCCATGAGCCGCCCAGGCAACCCCCCAGACCTCTCATCTGGGCTGAGCGTGGATCCCCATCTGGGGAGTCCGGCCAGCCCGGCGCACTGGTGCTGTCTGAGCTATCAGCGTACAAGAGAGGGATTCATTAAGCTTCGTTAATAAGCCTCGTGGCACTTGGGGCTGTTTGCTCGTGTCCCTGGTGTCTTTATTAACCACAGCAAATGGCCTTGATGAGCCCTAATGGGGGCACTGAAGTGGCAAAGTGGCATGAGATGGACCCCAGCTGGTGATGGCTTTGGGACCAGGGGGACCTGCTGGGAATCTCCCGCTTGTTCTGGGGATGCTGCTGGGCTGGTTTGGGTGCTCTTCTGCCTTGGCTGGGTTGCTCGTGCTGCGCTGGCAGCTCAGAGCAGTGCTGTCCCCGGGGTGCATCATGAGGCTGGAGTGCTGGGGTCCTGCTGGGTTTGCATCCTGCTCCTCTCTCCTCCCCTCTGCCAGGCTGGTGTGATGACCACCCCCCTTGTCACGGGTTCTCTCCCAACTAAATTCTTGTTCAACACCTCAAGGGGTTTTCTTTACTTGGAATAACTCCCATTACACCATTTGGTGATACCTAGCCATGGGCAAGGCTGTTCGTGCCTCAGTTTCCCCTCCCCTCAGTGGAGAGGCAGCTCTGAGAGCACCCCTGGGGACCAGGACTCAGCCCTGCTTCTTTTGCAGCTCCCACCTTCGACTACGGGGACATGCCCTCGCCGCTGGGCGAGTCGGAGAGTACCATCACCGTGCTGCTGCGGCCGGCACAGGGCAGAGGGGCTCCCATCAGGTAGGTCAGGGCCTCCTGAGGGTGGGACCCACCCCCTGAAATGGGCTGGCAGGGCAGGACCCCTCCCCTTCCCCCCCAGAATGGGCTGGCATGGTGGGACCCCCCCAGAATGGGCTGGCAGGTTGGGACCCCTCTGCACAATGGGCTGGCAGAACCACCCCCCCCCCCCAAAATGGGCTGGCACAGCACAGATTCTGAGGCTGAGCACCAAGGGAAGGGCAGGATCATCCCTTTCTCCAAGCTGACCTGCACCTGGCCCTCACCCAGCACCTACCAGGTGATCGTAGAAGAAGAGCGGCCCAAGAAGCTCAAGCGGGAGCTGGGTGGGCAGGAGTGCTTCCCGGTGCCGCTCACCTTCAGCGACGCCGTGTCCCGTGGCTCCGTCCACTACTTCGGGGCCGAGCTCCCCGCCAGCAGCCTCACCGAAGCCAAACCCTTCACCGTTGGGGACAACCAGACCTACAGCGGGTACTGGAACCCGCCGCTGGAGCCCAAGAAGGCCTATCTCATCTACTTCCAAGCCATAAGCAACCTCAAAGGGGTGAGTAGTTGTGGGACCTCACTCTCACTGGTGACGGGGTGTCCGGGGTCCTGGTTTTGGTCCGTGGGGGATTGGTGGGGTGGAAAGAAATGGGATTTGTTTTAAATCCCCTTACTTTGGGTCCCCATTCTGGGCTCGCCCCCAGTGTCCTGCCCAGGAGGAGCTGGTGCACTGGGCCACCCTTACAGCGCTGTGGGATTATGGATGGGTGTCCCCGTTGCTCCTGGCACCCCTGGGCTGTGCCCGTCCCGTTCCTGGTGCCAGTGCCAGGAGTAGAGGAGCCCAACCTCCTCTACCCACTGCAGTACTGGCCAGGAACCCAACCAGTGCCAGTGTTGGGGAGACCACCTTCCTGGGGTTAGTTCTGGGGTGGTAAAGGACCAAGGCAGTGAGAGCTGTGTTTGCCTTACTGGGACCGCTGTGGAGAGCTCCTGGGAGGCTGCCGAGTTCCTGGGCTGCCCTTTCCCTGCCTGCTGCTGCCTCTTCTCTCGGCAGCAACCCTCTCCTCCCACCAGGCTGATTTCCTTCAGATCACTGGTGGGGCCACCAGGTCCCCTTGGGGATGCTTCTCTGCTTCACCTCCCATCCCACCCTGGGGAGGATGAGCTATGAAAGCGAAGCAGCAGGACCACGGCAGCATCCTCAGCCTGCACAGCTCCATCCTGCTGGAAGGGTGCTGGTTTTGGAATCTTTTCCTCCTCCCTGGAATCGTTCAGACCTTGCTGGGTTGTAATTAGCACCCAGACGGACAGGGAGGATCTCGGCTCTGGCTCATTCGGGCACTGCTGGATAATAACTGGTGGCTGATGCTGGTTTATAGCCTTCCTGCTGGGAGGCAATGGATTTGTCCTGTCTGCCCTCAGGCATCTTGAAAAAGCTGGATCCCAGCTTGGGGTTTTTGTGCCAGATGGAGCAAGAAGGAGGAGAAGCAAGAGCTGGTAACCTCAGGGAGAACAGTGCCAGAGTCAGCCCTGCCCTGGGCAGGTCTCGGTCCAAGGGTGGATGGAGCAGTGTTGTCATCGCTGGTGTCCCCAGGGGCTAGAGGATGCTCGGGCAAGAAGTGAATCCTACCAAAATGGTGCATTTTATTTTACAACAGAAGCTGGATGTGGGGAAAGATGGAATATTTTAGCTGAACCCATCCCTAAAAATGCAAATGCTAAAGCTGTGGGGGCCCTGAGCTGGGAGCCCTCATGACAACCTCGGTAGCACGTGCAGAGCACGGGGGCTGGGGCTTGAAAACTTGGATTGGTGAAAAAAACCTGAAGCATGACCTGGGAGTGTTTCAGGTGCAGTTGGTGACACGCTGGTGACCTGTGGCTCAGCTGGGTCTGCTGAGTTCCTCCTTCGATCACAGAACCATAGAATTGTCAGGGTTGGAAGGGACCTTAAAGCTCACCCAGTTCCAGCCCCCCTGCCATGGGCAGGGACACCTCCCACTAGAGCAGGTTGCTCACAGCCCCAGCCAGCCTGGGCTTCAACACTGCCAAGGATGGGGCTTCCACCACCTCTCTGGGCAGCCTGGGCCAGTGTCTCACCACCCTCCTGGGGAAGAAATTCTCCATCTTCAGCTTTGCCCTCCCCTCTGCCAGGAGCGACGACCTCGGCTTAAGCTGGTGGACACTGGTTTAAGGGATGCTGGAGACAGATCATACAGCAGCATCTCCTGCTGTGTGCATCCCCTAGGAGCTCCTTTGGCTCAGCAGCGGGTGCTGCAGCACAAATCACCTGCAAACTCCCTTGACTTGGGGCTCAAAGCACCAATGGCCCAGCCTTAGGTCCTCCCAGCCTTGCTCAGAGTGGGGAGTGGAGCCACTGGGATGCTCATCCCACATTGACCCCCCTCTTTTTTTTTTTGCCCTCCGTAGGAAACACGGCTGAACTGCGTCCGGATCGCTCGCAAAGGTGAGTCCCCCCTTTCCTTTCCCAGCCAGCACCATCCTGCTGAGGCTGTGGACCTGGGGCCATACTGGTGGGCGTTGTTGGCAGCACTGGCAGCAGTTGGGGTGCGTGTGATGGGTTATTACAGCCCCATCCTGTGCTCTTGTTCCCCCACTTTCTTTGGCGTGTGGGTTTTTCCCATGGTTGAGTTTTTCTTTTGGATGTGATGGTGGTGGGAGGCTGGGGTTGGTGGTGCTGGGTGCTGAGTCCAGGGATGGACAAAGTTACGTTGGGCGTGACAAAAGGTGGCACAAAGGGAACCGAGAGGGGCTCACCCATGGTCACAGTGTGATCCTGCAGAGCCCTGTAATGTCTTGGTGGAATCAGATGTGTTCAAGGAGCCATGTGTATCCCATGGGATAAATCCCAGTGTTTTCCTGCCTGATGTCATCACCCCCCCTGGAGCTGAGCACTGACCCTCCTGCCTGCCCTTGTCCTCTGGCAGCTGCCTGCAAAGAGACCAAGCGTCCCTTGGAGGTGTCGCAGCACTCCGAGGAGATGGGCCTGATCCTGGGCATCTGTGCTGGAGGGCTCATCGTCCTGATCATCCTCCTGGGAGCCATCATCATCGTCATTCGGAAGGGGTAAGGGGACCTGCTGGGGCTGCTGGTGCCTCCACCCCTCCCCTCCTCCCAGCTCAGCCCTTCTCCAGCACCCCAGCACTAACTGGGAGCTACTGGTGGTGAGACTGTCACACTGGGAAGACTCCCAACCCTCCCTCGAGCTGTGCCTCTACATGCTCCTGCGTTCCACTAGGCACTGTACCCTCCTTGCTCTGTGACACCAGCACGTCAGGAGGCACTGGGGACACTGGGAACCAAGGGGCAAAGTCCCGGGGATGTCCCTTTGCCTTCAGAGGTCTGGAGCTTTGTTCCACTGACCCTCTCCCCTGAATTTTTCAGTCCTTTCCCTCTTTTTCTGCTGCCTCTTGGTTTTGTGCTGCTCTGTCGGTTCTGCACCAATGGATTCTGGTCAGAATCAGGCTCAGAGGGACCCTGGGCCAGCTCTGAGCCCAGCTGTCCCCATCCCACCAGCTCTCCCCCTGCTCACAGCAGCTGGGGGACCCCGGGGTGTGCAGTTTTGGGGTGATGGCCAGAAAAAGAACCCTGTCCATGGCTCTTGCCTGTCAAGTGGCACAGTGTGTCTTGCTGAAATACCGGGGCAGACTCTGGCTCTTGTCCTGGGCTCCAGTTCCTCAAGAGCACTGGGAGGAGCCACATCCCCCCTTCCTCTGGGGCCAAACAGGAGGTTGTCTGTGGCTGCCCACCCCGGGGTGCAGGTGCTCGGACCACCCTGCATCCTCCTGGGCTTGTTTTCGTCGGGATCCCCTGAGCTTCCAGTGAAAGGTGAGGGATCCCAGGCTGAGAGCCTCCAGCCAGCTCGAAACGAGACGGTCAAATTGGGCAGGGCGCTGGAGGGAAGGGTTTCCCAGGCATCCCTGGGCACCCCCAGACTGGTCTCCCACCCCCACGGAGGGGATCCCCACGCTCACCAGTTTGGGAGCTGAGTGCAGCTGGTGCGGCTGCGGCCGTGCCCGTTGCGATGGGCTTGCACTCGGGCTGCTCGAGGGGGTGGCAGGGAGGAGGGCGAGGGTTTTTCGGGACACTCATCCCTGGGAGCGCTGGGGATGCGGCTGCTGCTTTTCACTTGGGTGCAGTGCCCTGGAAAGTGGCTTCTTACCAAGCAGGGCTTGAGGTGGCACTGGGCCAGGGGGGCTCTTAAAGCAGGGGAGAAAGGGCAGCAATTAAACGCCTTCCCCGTGCAGGGCTGGGGATGATGGCAGGAAAGTATGTTAATGGCCCCGGGGGTGGGGGGAGAGAAAAATAGCAGGGTACAAACTCAGCCCCGTGTAAATCTGCAAAGCTCTTTATGGCTTCATTTGCCCTGAGAGAGTTCTTTCTGGTTTATGCTGGAAGAACAAGGCTGCAGCATCCCAGCACGCTGCGAGGGGCACGGGACCGGCTCGTGGCTCCCCGCCTGCCACTGCTCATCCGTAGGGCATTGGGTCTGTCTGTCTGTCCCTGATGGAGCAGATGCTGGCTGTGCCCATGTGTTTTTAGGAGTGATGCTGGGGGAAGGAAACCCCTGAGTACAGCTGAAGCATTCCCATTGCCCGTGCTGCAAGCTGTTTTGCTTCAGCATCCCAGGGTGAACCTGCTGAAGGACAGACCAGAGCCACAAATCAGAGCCAGTGCTGAGGGCCCTGAACTGGGGCTATTGGGAATCTGGACCAGGCTCATGAATCTGCTCTGGATTGTTTTGCCATTGGGAAGCACACTGACGTGGTGGGATGGAAAAGCTCTCGCAGAGCGTGTTCCCCTCTAACAAACCCAAACTGTGCGCTGGAAACGCAACATCCCAATCCCACCTCTCCCAGTGGGCTTGTCAAGCCCCTAACTGGCTCCTGGAGGATCCCCTCCCTTTTGGACACTCTTGCTGTTCAGGGCTTAAAAACTGGGGAAGAACCCCTCGGACAAGGCTGCTAAGGACACCCCAGCACCAGCATGGGAACCCTGGGCACCCTGCAAGCTGGTGCTTGGGCTCAGCTACTGAGACTCCAGCTCCTGCCTGGAGTCAGTAACCTACAGATGCAATAGGGGAACCTGCTTTCTTTAGGATGCATTTACGAGTTGCCCCAACCCCCCTTCCCTTGCTTATGCAATTTTTGCTGTTCTCTCTTTGTCCACACGCTTGCCAGGAGGAACTACTATTCTTATTCCTATTACCCGTAAGTAATTGTCATTCTTTTTCTCCTTAACCCTTCCTCCCAGCCATCCTCTTTGCCCTGCAGCTCCAACAAGTCCTTTTCTCTGCCTAGTGCATTTTAAGGGCCTCTTTGGCTCAGGGAAAACAACACTGCTGAGCTTGTTAGAGACTGAAGGCAGCAGAAGGGTCAGCGATTCTGGGTTGCATTCTGGATTTTTGGCAGCGTCTTGCAGTGTCCCGACCACACTGAGATGCTGACCTGGGCTCAGCTCTCCTGTTTAATCCCTTCCCTGGTTTAATCCCAGCTCTGGCTTCTTGGGAGCCTGGTACTGCCTCTCAAAAACACTCACTTGGATGTTTTGGCCTAAATGTCTTGAATTTGAGCGCCATGAACTGCTCCTGGGCTTTGCCAACATCATTGTTAGGTGCCTAACTGGGCAAAAGCCTCTGTTAGGTGCCCGTGGTGGAAAAAAAGCAGGTACTGAGCACATGTGCAGTCAGAGGGGGTCCAGCCCATCTCTTGAGATGGATTTAGCCCACTGACATGGTTTTAGAATGGTTTGTGTGGGATGGAACCTTTAAAGGGCATTTAGCCCAACCCCCCTGCAGGGAGCAGGGCCATCTGCAGCTAGAGCAGGGTGCTCAGAGCCCCGGGCAACCTCCCCTGCAATGGTGCCAGGGATGGGGCAGCCACCACCTCTCTGGGCAGCCTGGCACAGGCTCTCCCCACCCTCAGCATCACCAATCTCTCCCTTCTCTCCAGTCTAAATCTCCCTCTTTAGTTTAAACCCATCCCCCCTTGTCCTGTCCCAACAGGCCCTGCTCAAAGCTCTGTCCCCATCTTTCTGCCAGGCCCCTGGAAGTGCTGCCAGGCCCCCAGAAGGTCTCCCCTTGGGGAGCCTTCTCCTCTGCAGGCTGAACCCCCCAGCTCTCCCAGCCTGGCTCCCAGCAGAGGGGTTCCAGCCCTCCCAGCATTGCTGGGGCTCCTCTGGCCCCGCTCCAACAAGCCCACGTCTTTCCTCTACTTCATACACTAGTACTGTGCAGCACAGTCTCATGCTTGGTTTATTGGATGGTCCACGTTGTAGCAGAGTGGTGTTGGCCATGGGTGGGCAGCGTCTGGAGAAATGGGTGAGGGGAGAACTGGGCTGCCCTGTGCAAGGGCAATGGGCTGGGAGAGCCTTCGCCTGCCCAAGGCGTGTGCTCCTGGCTGTTCCAGCCACTGGGCATTCTGGGGAGGGGACAGGAGGGGACATAGATGAGCACCTGGAGTTGCTGCAGCCAGCGAGGGATGATCCACGTGGAGCTTGGTGCTCCAGAAAACGAAGCATGATGACCACTGCTGGAAATCACCCATCGTCCTGCCCCCAGCCTGAGCACTGTAGCTTTACGGGGGGGCTCTCACAGCACTGTTGGATCAGCTCTGTTTATGTGCTCTTCTTCCTCTTCCTCCCTTTTACATCCCCCTGCAGAAAACCCGTCAACATGACCAAAGCCACCATTAACTACCGCCACGAGAAGACGCACATGATGAGTGCCATCGACCGGAGCTTCACCGACCAGAGCACGCTGCAGGAGGACGAGCGCCTGGGGCTCTCCTTCATGGACACCCACAACTACAGCAACCGGGGTAAGGAGGGGGAACGGTGCCGTGGCCCCAGCTCCGGGGCCTGGAATTCTCTAAATAGCCCAGAACCAGCTGAAATGTTTATCCGAGGCTCCGTGCATCTGGTTTAGCCTGGTGCTTGTGGCACGTCCTGCGTCAGCATCCCGGGGCATCGGTGGCTGTAGTAGCTTTCAGTGCAGGAACAGCACTCGTGGGCAGCTCAGGCTGGGTCTCTGCATCTCAGCCTCTCAAAGTGATGGGTGAACCCCCCACTCTTCCTCTGCTGAGACTGAACTCTCTGCACCAGCCTTCACCCAGCACGCCCGGCGTGGCTCAGCTCCCCGGGGTCCTGCACGGCCCTGGGCTTCCGAGGGTTAAAGAGTCACCGTGTTCACATCGGAGGGAGACCGATAATTCAACACCCACTGGAGTGTGCATCGCTGGGCTGATTTAGTTGTAAAATAACTCCTCGGATGCCCCAGTTTCAGCCATATGCTAATAACATCTGTTATGGTGACTTCAAGATGCTGCTTACACACGGCTCTTCTCCACCGGCTGCGGGATTAATACGCTTCCCGACATTGTCTCGCAGATAAAAGAAGCCCAGAGGGCAAACTTTTCCTCCTTTTAATACATCCAGCGAGGTGGACTATTTTTCAGTTACTTTCCTTGAAGTGCTCAGAGGCTGGTGGGTCTCTGAGTGGGCTGTGCTGGGGCTGCTGCTCCTCCGTTTCTTTAGGGAAGGGGCTGTGGGGCCAGATCCTTCTCCCACGTGCTTGGTCTGCAGCTGGCTGCTCCTCATCCCTCTGCTTGGTGTTTAGAGCAGGAGTCTGGTGAGTAGAGGTTGAGGGACCTGGGGTTGTACAGCCTGGAGAGAAGGAGGCTGAGGGGAGACCTTCTGGCTCTTGACTGCTCCCTGAAATTCAGGAGGTTGGAGCCAGGGGGGTCAATCTTTTCTCCCATGGAACAAGTGACAGGACAAGAGGAACTGGCCTCAAGTTGCCCCAGGGGAGGTTTAGGTTGGAGCTGAGGAACAATTTCTTCCCCTTGAGGGTTGTCCAGGGCTGTGCCAGGCTGCCCAGGGCAGTGGTGGAGTCCCTGTTATCCCTGGAGAGGTTTCCAAGCCGTGGAGCTGTGGTGCTGAGGGCCAGGGGTCAGTGGTGCCCTGGCAGTGCTGGGTTAATGGTTGGACTGTTAATTAACACAAGTAAATGAATGGGCTGCTCCCTGAGCAGCTGGGGGCTGTTCCCCTCCATGCCTCAGTTTCTTTGCATGTGAAGAGTCAGGAACCCTTCTCGTGGAAACCTCAGCACTTGGCTCACGGAGCTGCCGGCACCTCCCAGACTCCTGCAGTTAATTTCTCATGCAGTCCGGGGGCTGATGGGCTGACCCCTGTGCCCTGGGGTGCAGCCTGGGCCTTCCACCCTGTCCCCTTGGTTCAGCTGTGTGTTGGCAGCCCGAGGGGAGATGCTTCAGGATGTAAAGGTTGGAGCATCACCTCCTTGGGCGCTGGGATGCCTGGTGGAGACCCTGCCCTGCAGCCGTGGCGCAGGGGCAGGCAGGAGGTGTGGGTGGGGGGTGAGGGGCTGCTCCGTGTGTTGATGCAGACCTAAAAATAAAAGCCTGGGAGCTTTGTGAGCGATCTGGCAAGGGCAGTTTGTAGGAGTGTTGTTAGGCAAAACCACGTCCACGACTCGACGAGGGTGGTGAGACACTGGAGTGGGCTGCCCAGAGAAGTTGTGGACATCTCATCCCTGGAAGTGTTCAAGCCCAGGCTGGCTGGGGCTGTGAGCAGCCTGCTCTAGTGGGAGGTGTCCCTGCCCATGGCAGGGGGGTTGGAACGAGATGATCTTTAAGATCCCTTCCAGCTCCAGCCATTCTGTGGTTCTGTGATTGATTCTGTGGATCTATGATGCACCGTCTCACAAAGCTGCTTCCTGGCAGCGTGTGGCCAGTGTTCCAGGCTGGGTGCTGCAGGATGTGGATTCCATCCCTCCTGCTGTGGATTCCATCCCTGCAGCATCTGTTGGCAGCAGCGTAGACCCTCGGGTTTTGTGTGGACCCAGATTGTGGGATAGAGGGTGGGACTTTGCCCTGACAAATGCAGGCAAGGTCTTAATCTGGCTCTGCTGGTAATTAGACAGCACAGGCAGAAAGCAGGTAAATAATGGTGTCAACTCCCCCATTAACCAGCAGCCAGCTCCATTTATGTCGGTGCTGAGGACACGGCACCGGTATCTGGCAGCAAGGAAAATTAACTGTTTAGCTGGGCTGGAGACTTTGGCAAAGGGATTTTTCCAGCAGGACTTTGAATATTTATTTGGGCACGTAGCTCTTTACTTGTCTGCATGGGAGTTAATTGCTCTAATGAATGGGAAATAAGCTTATTAACCCCCTCAAGATCTTGCCCACTGGTCTCTAAGAGCTCTGCTGTGGATCTGAAAGGCTGTAATGAGCATTTTCAGCTTTGTGGTGGAGGAAGAGCTGCAGGGAGCACAGGGTCTGGGCCTCTTGTGGTCCCCAGAGACAGACCGACTGCAGCACCAGCATGGCCAGGGGATGTTTCCAGGTGCCCTCTCATCCCACCGTGGGTGCGAGGAGGTGATGGGGATGTGGTCCAAGGCTTTGCTCCCCTGATCATCCCTGGTTCTCCCTCCCCTTCTGCAGGTGACCAGCGCAGCAGTGTGGTCAATGAGTCCAGCAGCCTACTGGGGGGCTCTCCCCGCCGCCAGTGCGGCCGCAAAGGGTCCCCGTATCATACTGGGCAGCTCCATCCTGCTGTGCGGGTGGCTGATCTCCTCCAGCATATCAACCAGATGAAGACAGCAGAAGGCTATGGCTTCAAGCAGGAGTATGAGGTGAGAGCATCTTTTCCTGCTGTCTCAGGGAGGGTGAGAGGTAGAATGGACAAAGTGGCACAGGTAGGACTCGTGTGCAAGGACAAGATGCTCCAGACCTGGGGCTGCAGTGCTCTGGGCAGAAGGAGCTGGAGCTCGCAGCTCTCTGGGCAGACATCAGCAGCACATGGTGTGTCCCTGCCTCTATCAAAACTCTGGTCCTGGCAACTCAGGATTTGATCATCAGCTTGAACAGGTCCCTGAGATGAGCTACACCAGCCTGCAGTGTGCCATCCCACCTCTCCTGCAAGGGCTGGGAATGCTTCTTGCTTTCTCAGGTCCTCCTGGGCACCCCAATGTCACATATTTCACCTCTCCAAGATGCTTGTCCCATGATGAGCATGACCATAACCTAAGGACAAGCACATCTACAATCCAGCAGCTCCCAAGGCTGTGGAAACCCCAGGGAGATGATGTGAGAGAAGGTGATCCCAGGAGGAGGGAAGTCCCCCGCAAAGCTCCTTGGCCTCATCCTTCCCATCCCACCTCGTTGGGCCGGAGGGAGCGTTAACGAAGCTCTTCCGCCGCAGCGTGCCCGGCGGGGTCGATGTCTCCATTCCTCGGTGTCCCACGAGTCTGGCGCTTGAAATTTCCCAGTGAAATGACTGTTTAGTGCTCAGTTGTTTCAAATGCAGGAGCTTTCATTCCCCCACCTCCCCCCTCTCTTTTATCACGTATTGGACAAACCAGGGCTTGCTATAATCATTAGTGCTCCTTGAAAAGCTGCTGTATGTTCTTGGAACTAGTCATTTGAAAGCACTCAGATATTACGGGAGGGGAGAAAACATATAATTTCCTTCCACTTTCCTCCTCTTATGCCAATCTGTGAATGTTACTGTTATTACACACAAACCTGTTCGGTGCTGGGGAGAGAAAGGGACTGGGGAGGTGTAGAGGAAAAAAAAAAAACCAAAACCAACTACAACTAACCCTGGGGGAAAAAAAAAACCCAAACCCCCAAAAAAAACCCAACAGAAAAACCAGGCAGTCTGTAATTTGCTGGAAAATGGGGCATTTTGTGGATGCAGCAGAAGCATGGAGCTGGCAGAGCTAGAGCTGGGGCTGCAGGACCCCAGAGGGTGGGGGGGAGGGACCACCTTGCCTGCCCTGCTCCCCAAGGAGGTTGTGGGGCTGAGGGGGGGACCCCCCAGTCCTGCCCTTGGCTCATGATGCCTGTTCTTTCCTTCCAGAGTTTCTTTGAAGGCTGGGATGCTTCGAAGAAGAAAGAGAAGACCAAAGGGAGACAGGATCACGTGTCAACGTGTGAGTGCCTTTAGCAAAGGCTTAGACACCCCAAACAGCTTGAAAAACCTAAAGGGCTTTGGGGTTTGGGTTTTTTTTGGTAGGCGTGTGATCCATGAGAAGGAATCTGGTCAGGTTTTGTTGGTCAAGGGCAGCAGAACGGTCCTTGCTCAAGTGCAGGGGTCCCAGCCTGAAAGCTCCTGTTGGGCGTTGGACACCAGGACAAATAGGAGGGCTGGAGCTGGATAACTCTTGAGGATGGGACATGTTGGGGTGATGATGACATCACTATGATATTCTGGGTGATGCTGGAAGGCTCCAGATAACCCAAAGTGTGTATTCTTGTATGGAGCTAAGAGAGACTGCAACCCTGCCTGGTGGGGATGTGCAGGATGAGGCAACGGGGCTAACTGAGGAGTTTTTAGAACAAGACTGGGGAAGGAATTAGACCCACCAGGGAGAGGATGCTCCTCAGTAGCTCCCTCCAGTCAGCGTGGCATGGCTGCCTTGCTCCCTTCTGCATTCCTGGTGACATTCCTGAAGGGATGGAGACACCAAACCTGGTGTTCCAGGAGCTCTGGTGCTCTCCACCTCCCACACGCTTTGCTCCACAGCTCCATCCCACCCACTGCAGCACTGTCCAGGGCCCCAGGTGGACATGAGAGGTTGGGCAGAGCTCTTTGCTCACCTCTCTGGGCTCTGGCTGTCCTGGGCCCCTGCCAGGGCAGGCAGCAGGGAGCTGGAGACTGAGTGCCCTTTGGCTTGGGCAGCACTGGGCAGAGTTTAGGGAGATAACTGCAGAAAGCCGCTTGCCCATGGCCCTAAACCGTTGTCTCTGGAAAGACTTCCACCAGCTGGAGATGTCCCCCCAGCCCTGGGACCCGTCGGGGTGACACACTGTCCCCGTGCTCACCCCCTGGGTGCTGATGGTCCCTTCTCCCCTTGCTCTCCAGACGACCGTCACCGAGTGAAGCTTCACCCACTGCTGGGCGACCCCAACTCGGACTATATCAACGCCAACTACATCGATGTGAGTGGGGACAGTGCCTCTCGCCCTGGGGGGGGGGGAATGGGCTGGCACAGGAGCTTCCTGTGGACTCGCAGGGTCTGTCCAGCAGTGTCTGGAGGAGCTGTGACATCCTTGGGACACGCCGTGAAGAGCCTGCCTGGTTTATTTATGTTCATCAGCAAGTTCTGCTTCCTGCGTCTCTCCGTTCTCTGCTCTGCTCTGTCCCTCCTTTCTCATTCCCTCTCTCCTCCCTCTTCCATCCTCTCTTCTCCCCTCGCCTGCTCTCGTGGCTGTAGACCTCCCTGGGCAGAGGGTGGCCAAGGAACTGGCTCAGGTCTCACTCAGATATTTCCCAATCCTGTTGGGGTGGGCAGAGCTTGACCCTGGTGGCCCCCAGGAGTGATGTCCCCCAGGAGTGATGTCCCCTGTCACCTCCAGTGATGCCAACAAGACCAGGAGGGGAGGTGCAAGAAGGTTCCATTGGGCACAGTGCTCAAGCATCTCTTGTAGGCAGCAGCAGATCCCACTCTTCACTCCTTTCCAGAGGATGTCATCTGGCACTGGTGGCTTGATGCCACCAGGATGGGTTCCCTGTGCCCGAGCAGCATCCCCATGCCTGTGCCCTGTCCCTGTGTGTCTTTTCTCCCTATGACCTGCTCCAGGGCAGGACCTGCTCTAACCTGTCTCTTGAGCTGTGCCTCACTAATATCTCTGTCTCTGATCTTTTTCTCTCAAACGTGTGTCCCAACGGGATCATTAAGATTCGGATTAACCGAGAAGTAAGTAGATGGGTCCCCTCTCCTCCCTTCTCTCTGCTTCCATCTCTTCTCACGCATTGTACTGGGCAGTGTGGTGTAAAATAGCACTGGGGACAGGCAGGCTGGGAAAATGTGTGGGTAAATTTGGGTATGGTCCAGGACAGGGGAAAGTGAGGTCTCTATGGCATGTCCTCTCCAGGGTGATGCAGAGCAGGGGCTGGGTGCTCAGAGGAGGGGTTGAATACAGCCCACAAAAATCCCCTGTGGAAGGGCTTGTGGAGGATGGAGAAGGTGCCCTCGACTCCACGTGTGCCATGTGGTTGGACTCTGCTGGACCCATGGCCAAGGGGTGGGACATGGTTTAGTGGTGACCTGTCAGCGCTGGGTTAACGGTCGGACTTGATCTTGAAGGTCTCTTCCAACCAGAAGGATTCTGTAACAGAGTCCCAGGTCCATTTGACACTGGCCTCACTGGGATGTGCTTGGGTTGTCACATCCCTCTTAAGAGTTGGCAATGGCCCCAGTAAGTGGCTGGGATAAAAGAGGGGAGTGGGGCCATTGCTCAGCAGAGGGACAGGACATTACTGGGACCCCGTGGTGGTGTTCCTGTGCTCGGCAGTGATTCTGGTGGCAGCAGGAGCTGGGGTCAAGCTGGTGGACCCTGGGATACTGCAGGGCACTGCTGGAGAGTTTGGTGCAGAGCAGGGATGAAGGTTGGGCGTCCGGTGAGCCTTTCATGGGATGTAGGAGGTGTCCCCTCCCAGGACAAGGTGCACTGGGTGCAGGGTGGCTGCTGAACCTCCTCCTTCTCCTGCAGGGGTGAGTAGGATTGTGCCAGTGGCCAGGACCCAGCCTGGTGAACATGGGGAGTTGCTACCAGTTGGGTGACTGGGAAATGCTTTACAAGGCTCTGCCCCAGATTTTGAGTGTCCCAGTGCTCCCCACCCCCCCATCTTGTCACTGATGTCTCTGCTTCTCTTGCAGGGCTACCACAGGTCCAACCACTTCATAGCCACACAAGGTGAGTTGCCCCTTTCCTCCTCCCCCTGCCCTCCCTGCCAGCATTTCTGAGCTGGGTTTTGTCCCTGATGGGATTTAAACTTGGGTGGGCCAGAATGGGAGGGAATGGGCAGTTTTGGGGCCAAATGGGGCGGGAGCAACATGGAGCAGCTCCCAGCACTCCTGCCATCCCATGGCATCGTGTCCCTGGGGGAAAAGGGTGCTTAAAATGCTGCGGGGGTGTTAGGAGGGGGAACGTGGTAGCGTCGCTGGTGCTGCTGTGGCTGAGCTCCTCCAGCACTGCCCATCCATCCTCAGTGGCCTTTCCTCCACCCCCCAGGACCCAAGCAGGAGATGGTCTATGACTTCTGGCGCATGGTGTGGCAGGAGCACTGTTCCAGCATCGTGATGATAACCAAGCTGGTGGAGGTGGGCCGGGTAAGGACCCCATCCCATCCCATCCCATCCCTCTCTGTCTGAGCTCTGGCTCTACCGGAAGCCTCCTCTGCAGAACCAAAACCTTGTCTCGTCCTCTCCTTGCAGGTGAAATGCTCCAAATACTGGCCGGATGATTCCGAGATGTACGGGGACATCAAGATCACCCTGGTGAAGTCGGAGACGTTGGCCGAGTACGCCGTCCGCACCTTTGCTCTCGAGAGGGTACGGTCTCGGTCCTGCCCCCCGAGCCTGCCCTGGCAGGCAGAGCACCCACTGCCTTGCCCACCTCTAACCATCTCTAGCTTGGCACTTCCCAATTTTTTGCTGTTCGCCTGTTTATTTACCCCAAGGTGGGGCTTTCACCTCTGATTGAGGTGCAGCTTCTAAAGTCCAGGGATGCCGGTAGCTTCCTCCGTTGCCTTTTCCGTGGCTCTGTGCCCCCCGCAGGGGCGAGTGGCTCGGCCCCGCTTGGGTTTTGGCAGCGAGCGAGCGTTTCATTTCTGTCTGGGCACCGTGACATTGTGACAGAGGGAAGGTTGGTTTATCTTCTCCGGGCTGGAGCCTGGGTTACGTGGCCGTTACTCTCCAGCGTGGTACCTGGGGATGGGGCCGGTGCAATTTACCCCTGAATCTACAGGGATGTGAAATTCCTGTCTAGCTGTGGGGCAGGTAGCAGGGATGCTTGTGGACTGAGACCTGTGGCTGCTGCCACCTCCTCCTCTTCCTTCTTGGCTCTTGCAGCCGAGGAGGATGGAGCTGCGGGGCTGCTGAAGCAGCTGGCTGCTCTGTGGTCCAGCTGGCTGGATGCTGAGCTGGCAAAATCCTGGATTCCCGAGAAAATGAGGTGTTTGGGTGGCTTTGCCCTCGCCGTGCAACCTCACTCCCATCTCACCCTTCCCCTTGCAGCGGGGCTACTCGGCCCGGCATGAGGTGAAGCAGTTCCACTTCTTGTCCTGGCCCGAGCACGGTGTCCCCTACCACGCCACGGGGCTGCTGGCCTTCATCCGCAGGGTCAAGGCGTCCACGCCGCCCGACGCTGGCCCCATCGTCATCCACTGCAGGTACCTGTGTGTGGCTGTGGGGGGGCATCACCCTCCGGGATGGGGTTTGGAGGGGGTATGGATGGCCATGGGTGAGGAGGATGCTGTGTCTTAGGGGGGTGCTCAGCTGGTGGGGGTTGGAAGGGAGCTCTGGAGATGCTCTGGTGCCACCCCCCTGCTCCATCCAGCAGGGGCACCCAGAGCAGGGGCCCAGCAGCGCAGGGTCCAGCCGGGGTGGGAATCTCTCCAGAGAAGGAGACTCCACAGCCTCTCTGGGCAGCCTGGCACAGCCTCCCACACCCTCACACCAAAGAACTTTCTCCTCCTGCTCAGATGGAACCTCCTGGGTTCCAGTTTGTGCCCATTGCCCCTTGTCCTGTCCCTGGGCACCACTGAGCAGAGTCTGTCCCCATCCTCTCACCCCCCGGGGCCCTTCAGCTCTTGCTCAGCATTGCTCAGCTCCCCTCTCAGGCTGCTCTTCTCCAGCTGAGCAGCCCCAGGGCTCTCAGCCTTGCCCCAGCACAGAGATGCTGCAGGCTCCACAGCATCTTCCCAGCCTTCACTGGACTCTCCCCAGTAGCTCCTTGTCTCTCCTGAACTGGGGACCCAAAATACTTAAATTGGGTTCGTTACAAGGAAAGGTTGAAGCAGGGAAGGCACCGGGGCTGACAACGTGGGGTTGGATGTCACTCTGTGATGGTATCCAGATGTAAAACATCACCATGGGGCTGGTGGCAGCAGGGATGGGGGCTGGCTGTGGGTGTTTTGGGGGGACAATCAAGGAGCAGCACATTTTCGGGGCTGTCCCAGCCCCCGTTACTGATGACACAGCTCTGTCCCTGTGGGCAAGGGTGGCACAAGGGGACAAACAGCAAAACTGCTGCTGTGG
Source organism: Todiramphus chloris collaris (assembly GCA_025345505.1). Lineage (NCBI taxonomy): Eukaryota > Metazoa > Chordata > Aves > Coraciiformes > Alcedinidae > Todiramphus > Todiramphus chloris. Next base: position 2,981,505 of record JANVCC010000120.1, on the reverse strand, counting down.
CAGCATCACAATCACAGAATGTTTGGGGTTGCAAGGGACCTCAAAAGATCATCTTGTCCAACCCCTCTGCCAGAGCAGGGTCACCTAGAGCAGGGCACAGGAACAGATCCAGGTGGGGTTGGAATGACTCCAGAGAAGGAGACCCCACGACCTCCCTGGGCAGCCTGTTCCAGTGTCTGTTACCCTCACCGTGACAAAGTTTCTTCAACATCAGGTTGTTGGGTCTGGCCAGAGGGAGAGGCCTGGGGGGGCAGCAGGACAGCCCCATTCCCGGGGTACCCACAGGACTCAGCTGCTGGGAGGAGACCGGTGGCATGTCTGGAGTGGCTTTCTGTGCCCTGAGCAGAAGTCCCCACATGATGGGTTAATGGCTCTTCCTCGGGTGGGCAAACAAGGAGGAGCTGATGAGTGGGAGGGAATGTTTTTGATTTGATTTCTCCCTGTCAGTTGCCTCATCACTATTCATTCACGGTCAGCAGCCAGTGTGATTAGTGCCCGTAGCCTGTAATCACTGCTAATCACCACGAGTGATTCATCAGCCCCAGAAATTAGGATTTCACTGGGAAAAGACTTTGTAGGAAAGGAGCGGGGGGGAGCGGTTCTGTTCCCGACGTGCCATGGGGCTGCTCACGCCGTTGATGGGTCTTTGGCTGTCGGTCCAACCGTGCCAGGATTTGGTGTATCTCTGGGGTGGGGTCACCTGGCTCCGGGCATCCCGCTGGGCTCAGCCTTGACCCCCAAAGGTGTGCCCTGGTGGAATTGGGAGCCCCTCTGTGCCAGGGGGGCGCAGGGCTCGGCTCTGAGCATCCTCCTCCGGAATTGGGAGCTCCTCTGTGCCAGGGGGGCGCAGGGCTCGGCTCTGAGCATCCTCCTCCTCTCTCTTGGGATGGGATTGGACGGGGTGGGATGTGGTCCCCGAGGGCTGTCAGCACTCAGGTGGTTTAGCTGCTGGGTGTTTTGCTGCCTTAAAGCAAAAATGAACCTAGATGTGGGTGCTCAGCCTCCCAGCCTGGCCATCCTGCAGCTGCTGGGCTGCTGGTGGGGAGGTTATGGAAGTATCTGAGGTCCTGGTCTGGATGCTTTCTGCCCCCGCATCGAGCTGTATGTTGAGCCCTCCCCCACACAGACCTTGCTCTGTGCCCACTGGCGTCTCGGGCTGCGTGCGGATGCCACGTGGACTGAGAATGTCTTTGCTGTGTGTTCCTCCTCCATCCCCAGCGCTGGCACGGGCAGGACCGGCTGCTACATTGTCCTGGACGTCATGTTGGACATGGCCGAGTGCGAGGGCGTGGTGGACATCTACAACTGCGTGAAGACCTTGTGCTCACGGAGGATCAACATGATACAGACGGAGGTGAGCGGACGTCGGGGGGCAGCCGGGGACGCGTGGGGCTGCTGTCCCCAGCCGGGTGCTGGGGCTCAGGCCTCTCCCCTGTCCTCCCTGTGAAAGGAGCAGTACATCTTCATCCACGACGCCATCCTGGAAGCCTGTCTGTGCGGGGAGACCAGCATCCCCGCCAGCGAGTTCAAGCCCACCTACAAGGAGATGGTGAGGATAGAGCCGCAGAGCAACTCCTCGCAGCTGCGGGAGGAGTTTCAGGTGAGTGGCCCCCAAAATCTCTTCATCTCACCCCCTTTCTCCTCACCCTCCTGGTGCCCACCACCAACCCACAGAGCTCTGCCAGGGGTGTCTGACCCCGGTGCGGGCAGGAGGGGGGCTAAGGGGACACGTGCATTAGAACTAGTGTTAGAAACAGCGTGAGCAGCAGGAGCAGGGAGGTGATTGTCCCCCTGTGCTCAGCACTGGGGAGGCCTCACCTCGAGTGCTGTGTCCAGTTTGGGGCACCTCAGGACAAGAGAGATCTCGAGGGGCTGGAACGGGTGAGGGGAGGCAACGAAGCTGTCAAGGGACTGGAGAAGAGATCGTGTGAGGAGCGTTTGAAGGAGCTGGGCCTGGTTAGTTTGAGGAAGAGGAGGCTGAGGGGAGACCTCATCACTACAGCTCCCTGAAAGGACACTGTAGAGAGGCTGGTGCTGGGCTCTGCTCTCAGGTGATTAGGGACAGAACCAGAGGGGATGGCCTCAAGCTGAAACAAGGGAGGTTCAGACTGGACACTGGGAAAAAATTCTTCATGGGAAGGGTAGTGAGATATTGGAATGGGCTGCCCAGGGAGGGGGGTGAGTCCCCAGCCCTGGGTGTGTTTAAACATCGCTTGGATGTGGTGTTGGGGGACATGGTCTAGGGGTGAACTTGTAGAGCAGGGCTGATGGTTGGACACGATGATCCCAAGGGGCTTTTCCAACCGGAGTGATTCTGTGTACCCGCAGACGCTGAACTCGGTGACTCCCCACCTGGACGTGGAGGAATGCAGCATCGCCCTCCTGCCCCGCAACCGGGAGAGGAACCGCAGCATGGACGTCCTGCCACCCGACCGATGCCTTCCCTTCCTCATCTCCGTGGACGGAGACAGCAACAACTACATCAACGCGGCCTTAACTGACGTGAGCCTGCTGTGGGGGAGGGAAGGGACCTATTCGGGTGGTCTCGGGTGGCTTTTCATGGCAAAAACCTTGCTGGGTTTGAATTTCCAGCCTTGTTTGGCACAAGGGTGCGAAGACACGTGGTAGCTGAGTGCTGGGAAGGGCTGGGACCAGTGTAGTGGGGTCCTTCACCCCTTCTTCTGTGTAGCAGCATCTTGCTTGTTGTGAAAGAGCTTCTCGCCTGCTCTAGCAAGCTGCACATGGGAGGTCTTCATTTATTTCATAGCAAAATGGAGCATAGGAGGGTGAGGAAGCTCTGGGAAGGGTTGGTAGCACTGAGTCCCTTCTCAGCACCCTGCTGTGCATCCTCCTGGCACTATTAACAGGGTTCTGAACCGGTCCTAAAGCTGCTGCACATCCCCCTGGTGTGGTCACAGATGACCCCCCCTGTGATGGCAGAGCCATTTCTACCTACTGATGACTGCAGAGCAGAGAAGGCGCCAGGGGCTCTGAGCCTGCACCCAGCGATGGCTCATTTATCACCAAACCCACTTTCCTCTCCTCGAAAGGAGCTTGGGTGCTTTGCACGGGCAGCACTGAACCCTCCAGAACCCCGGGCACCTTCCCTCAACCCTCCTGCTCATGGCTGAGCCCTGTGTTCCCCCCCACTACCCTGGGTGATTTATCACACCGCATCCCTGTGCAGGTCTCCTCTCCCTGACACCCAAAAAAAAACCAGTCTGTGGAGCGGCGGTGGCTGCTGGGGAGCAGCACCCGATGGGCTGCAGGCTTTGGCTGCCGTGGGATGGGAGCTTTGTTTTCAGCTTGCTTGGTATTTGCATATCCATTTTATTTTTCTACATCACTGAGCCTCCCTTAATCTCTGCTACAGGGTCAGAGAATAAATTTTAATTTTTTTTTTTTTTTAATAGACAGAAAAAGCCCTTTGGATGAAATTCTCGCTGAAGGGATAAACCCATTTCCCTTTTTGTGGGGAGGGGGGCAAAAAAAGTCTCATCTCCTTAAGTGCCAAAGTGGTTTGCTCAGTCGGTCTGTCCATCTGTCAGATGAGATGGGTTGGTGCTGCCCATCACTGATGCTGAGCGCGGTGCCGGTGCTGCTGCCATCATTTACACTGGCACCGAGGGACTGGGGGTGCCAAGGCTGCCTGGTCCGTGCCTGGTGACAGCTCCTGGCCCCGCTGCTCTCCTCACCTTCCTCGAGGGCTGAAAGCTCTCACTGAGAGCCAGGGGTCTCACTACCCCCCCAGGGCCAGGGCAGGGGGGAAAGGTGCCATCAAGGCGTTTCCATGAGCTAAACGAGGAGGTTTTCAGCAGCCAGAAGACTCCTCGTTAGCAGAGAGCTCTGCTAATTTGTGGGCAGAGAACATTTTCTGCTCTCTCCCTGTATCTGAAGAGGTTTGAGCCAGAGTGTGTTAGTCTGAAAGTCTGAGTGACACAGTGTTGAGCTGGGCTGTGGGCTCCCAGTCCCTTGGCAAGCCAGTGTCAGGGTGACTGAGGGGACAAATCTCATTCGAAGCACAAGCGAGAAGTACAGTAATTATATCCCCCCCCTCCTTCCTTCTTGCAGTCTCTGAAGGTCTTTCATTTGAGGGTTTCCTTTCCTCCCCCAAAACCCCACTGAGTCCACCTCAGTGGTCATCCCTTGGCTGCTCTCGGTGCCCAGCGGGGTGGGGGTGATGCTGGGGGTGATGCTTTCCCTCAAGGCCAGGGTGCAGAGCTGCAGGTTGGGGCTGTGTGGCAGCCACGGCTGCTTCTTGTTCTTGGCCCAAAGGTGACATCATCTCCCTAGTTATCTGTGGAAAATACCCTTTCTCCTGAGAGCAGAGAGCGGGTGCCTTCATCCTGATCAAGGGGCAGGGCTCGCTTAGACCTGTTTATATAGCACTGGGTCATGGAGGGAGCATAGCTATGCTCATGCACGGAGAAGATGGCTTTGGTGCCCCTCACCTGGTTGCACTGGGTTTCTTTTTGGGGTGAGACAGCAGTGGCTTCGGCACCACGGTCGTGTCCTTAACGGTGCTCATCTTCCCTCCCCGCAGAGCTACACCAAGAGCGCTGCCTTCATCGTCACCCTGCACCCCCTGCAGAACACCACCACCGACTTCTGGCGGTTGGTGTACGACTACGGCTGCACCTCCATCGTCATGCTCAACCAGCTCAACCAGTCCAACTCCGCCTGGGTGAGTGCTGCCACCCGCGGAACCCTGCCAGCCCCGCAGCCGACCCTGTCCTGCCCCTGCCTTGCTCCTGCTCGGCTCCTTCTCCTCTGCAAGGGGAGGTGGGACTTGGCTGTAGCGCTTACCGGGAAGCACAGGGATGGGAGCCAAAGATGTTTTCAGCAGCAAACCAGCCTGGCTGCCTTGTGTTGGCATTGCTTTCCTGTGCCATCACCTTTTGTGGCTGCCCCAGGAAGATGAAAGGTTAAGGACAATTACAACCTTGTTTTTATAAAGAATGGATCTTATTGCCCAGGAAGGCCACCAGCATCCCAGCTTGTGTCAGCACCAGTGTGGCCACCAAGACTAGGTCAGGGGTTGTCCCTCTGGACTGGGCACTGGTGAGGCCTCCCCTTGAATCCTGGGGTCAGTTTTGGGCCCCTCACTCCCAGCAGGACACTGAGGGGCTGGAGCATGGCCAGAGAAGGGCAACGGAGCTGGGGAAGAGGTTGGAGCACAAGGCTGGTGAGGAGCAGCTGAGGGACCTGGGATGGTTCAGCCTGGAGAGAAGGAGGCTGAGGGGAGACCTTCTGGCTCTGACAGCTCCTGACAGGAGGCTGGAGCCAGGGGGGGTTGGGCTCTGCTCCCAAGGAACAAGGGACAGGACAAGAGGAACCAGCCTCAAGTTGCCCCAGGGGAGGTTTAGGCTGGAGCTGAGGAACAATTTCTTCCCCTTGAGGGTTGTCCAGGGCTGTCCCAGGCTGCCCAGGGCAGTGGTGGAGTCCCCGTGATCCCTGGAGGGGTTTCCAAGCCATGGAGCTGTGGTGCTGAGGGACAGGGGTCGGTGGTGCCCTGGTAATGCTGGGGGAACGGGTGGACTCAATGCTCTTGAACATCTCTCCCAACCCAAACAATTCTACAATTCTCTCCTCCTTTGGGGAAACTGAGGCATGGAGGATTTCCTGCTTTCATCTCCAAGGGCACTGTTGGCTTGTGAGTGCTGCTTTAGAAGCCGACCTGCTGCAGAGAGGCTGTCTCACAGGTTTGATGGTGTGATCTGCCAAACTGGAGGGGAAGTGTCCCCCGTGACCGGTGTCAAAGTCCCCTCCAGGTCTGTAATGCTCGTTCAGTGAGGAAACTTAGTGGATTTTTACATAAAATTAGCGTTACAGACTCTTAATGGATGCCTGGAGAAGACTTCATTAGCTGGCTTATTGCATGAGTCGAGATCAGATCCTCGATGGAAATGACCCAAAACAGCAGTTGCACCATTTGTTTCAAGGATGCAGATAGATGTGGCACTGGTGCTGACTGGTGTGTAAGTACCCTGCTGTGCAGATATATACACACACAAACCATGCTGGACACGCACAGAGCTACGGAGCACAGCCTCACCTCCCTCTGCCCTGAGCTAACTGCAGAATCCCAGCATGGTGGGGGCTGGAAGGGAGCTCTGGAGATGCTCTGGTGCCACCCCCTGCTCCATCCAGCAGGGGCACCCAGAGCAGGGGCCCAGCAGCGCAGGGTCCAGCCGGGGTGAGAATCTCTCCAGAGAAGGAGACTCCACAGCCTCTCTGGGCAGCCTGGTTGAACAGAGAACTTCGGCTGGAACTCAGGAAGAAAAGAGGATTTCTGACCTTTGGAAGAAGGGGCAGCAACTCAGGAGGACTACAAAGGTGTCATGAGGCTCTTCAGGGAGAAAATTAGAAGGGCCAGAGCCTAAGTAGAACTTAATCTGGCTACTGAGGTAAAAGACAGTAAGAAGTGTTTCTATAAATACATTAACAACACAAGGCAGGCTCAGGAGAAACTCCATCCTTTCTTGGATGTGGGAGGAAACATAGTGACCAAGAATGAGGAGAAGGCTGAGGTAATGAACACCTTCTTTGCCTCAGTCTTTACTATTAAAGACCAGTTGTTCATGGGGTACCCAGCCCCCTGAGCTGGGCAACAGGGATGAAGAGCAGGATGGAATCCCTATAATCCAAGGGGAAATGGTGAGATATGAGCTGCAGTGCTTAGACATGCCCCCAACTCTGTGGGCCCAGATGGGACCCACCCAAGGGAGCTGTTGGAAGTGCTCACCAAGCTGCTTTCCATCATTGGTCAGCAGTCCTGGCTAACTGGGGACGTAAATGTGATGTTGGGTGGTCAGGAGAAGACCAAGTCTGCTCCTGGCTGCCTCTGGCCCCTGCTCTGAGCTGGGGCAGGAAGGGACATGGACTCCCCAAGAGCTGGGAGGATGGGTTTGGTTTGAGTGGCCATGGGTGCTGGTGCAGCTCCTGGATTAGCTCCAGCTTGGCCTTGTGCTGGGTTTTGCTGAGCTCAGCACTAGTGCCCAGGGCCTTTGGCTTTCATGGGCTGGAGCTGACCCCTTCCTGTCCCTGAAGGCAGCAACCCACCACCCTGGGTGTCGAGACAGTGACTGTGAGCCTGTAGAGACAGGACACAGCAACGTGGGAAGATTCATTATTGAGAACATCAACCAACTCTGCTGTCCCTCCACCGTGACCATCCAGCATGGAGCAGCTGAACCCCGCCGTGGTGACCCACCCCGGGGAAGGAGGCACCAAACCCCGGCTTGTTTCTCTCCCTCAACCTGTTCTTTCATTCCCTGGTCCAGAAATGCCCTTCAGCCTGGCAGGAGCTGCCCGTTCCTGAGCCATCCTCGCCCAGGTCCCTGCCCCCTGCCAACATCTCATGGGAACTCTGCTGTTTCTCTTCATTATTGAGCCCTGCCTCCTCCTCTGGACATCTCATCTTCGGGGATGTCTGTGTTCCGATATTTAGCTGGATCTTAAATGTTTACCAGTTTAGGACCAACAGGTAATAAATCAGCCTTTACAGCAGGGAGCTGGGAAAGGTGACTTAGAGGGTATCTCCCTCACTTGAACTGCGTCTTGCCGAAGGAAGTTTTAATATCCAAATTATAGCTGTGAGTCTAGAAGGCTTTAGAGATCTTGGAGATTTATAGTCCCTATTAATAACCAATTATTTCTCCACCACGTTTGCCGTGCAGTTAGGCCCAGGCTGTTAGATGGCCTGAAATACTAAATGCCCTGTTAAAGTGTGGTGACAAACATCATCTATTCGGTGTCGGTGGTGGTTTCCCAGCTGTCAGGGTGTGAAAACAATCCCAGCTGTGGTCCGTGGCCAGAGCCATCCATCAGTGCCGTGCTGGACACGTGGAGGGGGAGCAGGAGGAACTGCCCAGACCTTGCCTGGCCTGCAGGCTGGGGTCGCTTTGGCTTGGTGGGATGTCCTGGTCACAGGGTGAGAAGGTCTGTTGTCCTACATTGCTGTTATCAACTGATGGCAGAGCAGCTTCTAAAGCCAATGGGGTCTGAGAGCAGGCGTGGAGCAGCCAAGCCCAGCTCCATCACTGTGCAGGACCAGGCCTGTGCTTGCTGCAGGGCCCATCCTCCAGCCTCCTGGACCAGCAAAGTCCACCACCAGAAGAATCTCCTGTTGTCTTTGTGCAGTGGGGAAGAGGACTATATAAATGCTGAGGGGTGGACTTGACCTTTCAGCTTTGAGCCCTCAACAAGCTGAGGGACCTGCGTCAGTGGCAGCATCGTGGGTCCAGCATCCCATGCTGGGGCCACCCCCTCTACCAGCGGCCCCTTTTGGTGTCCAGTGCTGACCACGCCGTTCCACTCAGTGTTGCCTGTGGTGCTCCTTCCCCGTGTCCCAGTCCACGTCCACGGTTGTGGTGAGCTGTGCTTCTTCTCTCCACAGCCCTGCTTGCAGTACTGGCCTGAGCCAGGGCTCCAGCAGTACGGCCCCATGGAGGTGGAGTACGTTTCTGGTGCAGCCGATGAGGACATCGTGTCCCGTCTCTTCCGAGTCCAGAACATCACACGGGTGAGGGGCTCTCCTTTGTCAGTGAAGGGTGGTCTGGGGGGTGGGGGCTTCACACGTGTCTGTGTGTGTGGCCAGGTGCCCCCAGGCATCTCCCAGTCCAGGGGCTGGGGTTGGGTGAGCTCCTGTGCCAGGGGTGGATCGCTTTTGTTAGCACTGGGGAAGAGCTGGGGCGTCACCAAGAGCTCCTTTATATGAGTGAAGACCTTTTTTGGAGAGTAGAAGGATGATGCATCTAGTAAGGCTAAGCAGTTGTAGAGCTTGTCACTGCCTGGCCAGGTCATTCTCCATATAAATGAACTGAATGGTGCTGTAGGTGCTGGTGTCTTCTTCAGCTCCTCCAGAGGATGCAGCCTCAGCTCTCCTCCTGGCACAGAGGTGCCTGGAAAATTGGTCTTGGCTCCACCCAGCCTTTCTGGACTTCACAGCTCCTTGCAAGGTGTCAGAGAACTCTGTAGGAAGATCTTTCTCATCCTGCCTGAAGGTCCATCTCTGCCCTGCCACTCACGTATCACAGGGTGGAGACTTCTCACATGGGCACCAGCTACCCTGGGACCAGCAGAGCCCTTTTCCTGCTGAGTGAGAAGATCCACACAGGTTTTCACCTGTTGTCCTTGTCACATTGATGCTTGGCTGGTTCACCTTGGTCTCAAATGAAGAAAGGCAGTGAAATGGGGAATGGCCAGGGACCACGATGAGCAGCCCGTGTGGGCACACAACTGTGCAGGGAAAAAAAGCTGAATTAGCTGTAAACACCAGCCATGAAGAGGTGGCCTCCTGGAGGTCTTTAAATCCAAGAGGCTGAGGCCAGTGCCCCTGTGGAGGTCACTGGGCAGATGGGAATAAGGAGCGTGAGGCTTGGCTGACGGCTCATCTGGGAAGGGTGCTTGGGTGGGGGAGCTGGGAGGAGATAAACCCTGATTATCTGGACTCAACTCAAAGAGGGTTTTGGTTCACGCTCCCCGCAGGAGCATCTGGCATTTCTTGGGTGTCAGCACAAAATCCTTCACCAAATGTGCTTTTGCTCTCAGGTGGTAGAATGTTCCCCACGCTAAATTAAAATGTAGCGTGATTGAAATCTCTGGATCTAAGAGATCTCCCCAGGGACCAGATCCCTGGAGGACAGCTGGTAAACACATGGAAATGCCAAGCTGGCTAGGGGGGAGCTGGGTGTTGGATGGTGTCACAAGTCTTCCAGAGCCCAACAGAGCTTTCACCTGAGCTTCAAAATGATCCCAACGCTTTTCTTCGTGGGCTGTCAGAGGAGTTGTCTTCTCTTTCAACGACACTTATTTGTTTCATCTTCCCCTTCTGCCTTCTTGGCGCAAAATCTCAAACCCATGGAGGTCAAGCCCATCCCAGCCACGTCACCAACCCACATCAGAGCTCCCCAAAAGGTTCAGAAAAGCCCCTGTGTGGTTGGAGTGTGCTGGTTGGAGTGGGCACCGAATGCCCCCAGCACCCCCTCCCAGGATGGGGCTCCCCGACGAGCCACAGGAATACCCAGTCCTCCTGGTGGGAGCTGGTCTGGTGCTCACCCTGCTCATCAGGCATCTGACATGGGGTGGACAGAGCCCTCCAGAGCTGTGGATCCCCATCTGTGTCTGACCCCACCTTTCTGCTCCAATAGATGGTCCCAACTCTTGTGCTGCTGAGCCCCGAGATGCGATCGGAGCGTGCGACCCATAATTTCATCCCATTGGGTACTCCTGGTGCCCCATGTTCTTCAGAGCAAGAGCCCCCCCGTCTGCCTGGCTAAAGCCTGGCCTCGTTTAGCTTTGTGGATGAAATCCTCCTCCTGGAGCCTGCTAACCAGATTAGGTTTCAAACCTAACCAGATTACCAGGGTATTTAGGTGCAGTTCCACCGCTCCCCACCTCCTGGGTGGCAGCTTCTCAGCAGCCTCCTGCTTTGCAGCGAACACGACAAAAACATCCTCTGAGTTCTTCTGCATGCAATGCAAGGAGGTGATGGAGGAGCCCTGGGGACACTCGGGGATCTGGTAGTAGATTTTGGGAGATAGAGACAGCCTGAGATGCTGTGAGTTGGGATAAACCCTGTCAGTGGAGCTTCCCCTGGGCGGGATGGGGTGGTGGAACCACTGTGGGCTGTGGAGGAGAACCATCCATCTTAAAGCACCAAGAAAGGATTCTACTCTTTTTCTCTACTACGAACGCGTGGCAAACCTCTCTTGTCCTCCATCAAACCTCCCCTGGAGGCAAATGAGGGCAGCCCATGGGTTGAAGCTGATGAGGTTTGCTTTTCTAGTTGCAGGAGGGACACCTGATGGTCCGGCATTTCCAGTACCTGCGGTGGTCGGCTTATCGAGACACTCCGGACTCCAAGAAGTCCTTCCTGCACCTCCTGGCCCAGGTGGAGAGGTGGCAGAAGGAAAGCGGCGATGGCAGGACCGTGGTGCACTGCCTGTGAGTGTCAGCTGGAGAGGAGCAGGCTCTGGTGCAGAGGGAGATGCCACCACCTCACACATCCACAGTTCTGCCTGGAAATCCTGTCAAAAGCCCTCACTGGGGTGACTTTGTCCCCAGATGGTGCTGTCTCTCCCACACCATGAGCTTTGGGTGACACACCTTGTTGTCACCATGTCAAACCTCCTCCGTGAGGTGGGTGCTTAGTGGGAGTGACACCCACGGGCAGCAACGCTGCCGTCCACGCCGGTCTCCTGTCTTGCAGCAGGGCTTGGCAGAGGTCCCAGCCCTGCCACCACCTCCCGTGCTCGTAACGGGCTCCATGGGGACGTGGTAGCAGCTGTGCAACTCCCACTGCTTGCTTCTCATCAAGGTGGTTCTCCATCCCATGTTCTCCATCCCCCTCCCAGCTGGGTTGGGCCCCCCACATGTGCTCTGCTCGCATGGGACCCAGCACGTTTGCAGAGTGGTAGAGACAGCAGGCGAGCCTTTAATCAAAAATTAATTACAGCCTCGTCCATCTTCATTAGCTGAAGGGTAATTTGAGAACACGCTTTATGAAACATTGGCTCCGTGTTCTCCCTTCCTCTCCCCCGTCCCCTTTGCTGCCAGGGGGTTGGTGTGGGATGGTTTCAGCCCGGGATGGGGGCAGGTACCCAGCGAGTTATGCACTGGGTGAAGGGTGGCACAGTTCCTCCAGCCACGACTACCCAACAGGTCATCTGCCCAGGGTCACCCTGCAGATGGGAAGAGGGTGGTAGAGGGACACAGGGGCATCAAGGTCCCAAGAGCAATTGGTCCATGACAGGGATGGAAACTGAGCCCAAATGTCCAAGAACCAGCTCCAACGGTCCAAAAAGTTGTTTTCATGCTGTGTTGTGGCTCCTGTGAGGACCCAAGGGCAGGATCACAGCTCCTGCCACCATGTAGGTGTGATCCAGGTCCCTCAGTTTGGGAGGACTCTGGAGAATGAACCCCTGCTCTGGGGCATCTCCTGGGATGCAGAGATGGATAGAGAAAGGAGGTTTGGACTCGATGAGCTTTCAAGGTCCCTTCCAACCCCTAACGTTCTGTGTGTTGCTCTGAATGAGAGGGGGCAGGAAGATGCTCTAATGCCATCTTCTCACCACCAACACATGTTTTTCTCCCACCAGGAATGGAGGTGGCCGGAGTGGCACCTTCTGTGCCTCCACCATGATCCTGGAGATGATCAAGTGTCACAACATGGCAGATGTTTTCTATGCTGCAAAGACCCTCCGCAACTACAAGCCAAATATGGTAGAGACCTTGGTAAGCACCGCAACCACCAACATCCCCTCTGGCAGGGAGGAGAGGTACTGGGGGGAGCTCACTTCCCAGAACACCTCCTTTCCCATCCCAAATCCCAATGAGCACTGGGGACATCCTCACGCTGAGCTTGTCTCGCTGGACGTGCCAGCATCGTGCCCCAGGCTGGGGTGACCGGGGAGGAGAGGCAGCTCTTGAAAGCAGCCTGGGGCTTGCTTCACCTCGCCGTGCCCACGTCCCCTTGGCATTGTCTCTGGGCTTGTTGGAAATCCTTCCCTGGAGTAACAAGGCAGGTTTGCAGTAATTCCTGGGATGTAATTGCAGTTTTTCAGAGTGTTCGAGGTGCCGGGAGCGGCTCTGAGGTGGAGAGGGGCAAATTCCTGTTGGAAATAGAAAAGGGAACTGGATTGGTGGGTGAGCTGCTGGGGGCAGCGGTGGAGCCACGTTTCATAATGGGGAGGCTGGAGGTGTCAGTGGGTGGGGGTGAAAAGCCTGGGCTCTATTTCAGGCCCTCACAAGCAGGACAGGGGCTGGAGCAGGCGCGTGGCCGTCCCCGTGGTGGAGGAATCCAGGTGCCTAGTGATCTTTTTAGAGCAATCAGCCAGAAATGTTTACCCTGTTTAGATTATAAAAGCCCTTAAGTTGCAAAATGGAATGGTTTGGCAGAGGGGGATGTGATTTGCATTAGGAATTAAAGCGGAGGAGAAGGTGAGGGAGGGCAGAGGGGAGCAGAGGAAGGGATGCAGATAATGGAAAGATGATGTGACAAGCATGAAGCCACCGAGCCCATTGGGCTAAATTGCAAAGGTATTAAAAAAAAAATAATAAAAAAAATAAAAGGCAACATTTCGCATCAGGACACGAGCCTCCTCCAGCCTCAGATGAACCTGAACCATCTATTCTGGGAATCCCAATCTTCCAGAGTCACTGGGAGGGCCGGATCCTCGTGCAGCGGAGAGAGCCGCGGCGAGCAGCCGGCGCGTAGCCCTTTCCTGGTTTTTTTATGGTGATAAACGGATACAATCCCCTTTCTTCATCCAAACAGCAGGATGACGAGCTTCTGATCTAAGCTGTCAGCAGCCTCCTCGGTTTGAAGTCCTTCTCTCTTGCTGTCTGCTCCCTCCTGGGGTCTCCCAGCAGCCGCCCGCCCGCTCACGGGCACGAGAACAGGATTTCGGTGCCGATGCTCGAGCTGCCAATGAGGATCTGGGGTGGGGGGGGATGAGCTCTCCCCTTCTCCTCCCTTGCTTTCACCCCCCGGATGCTCCCCCCTGATCTCCCAGCACTTCCTTCCAGCCGCAGCAGAAACCTTGTTGGTCTGGGGGGTTTTTTATCTCCCCTCTGGCTGGTTTTGTTTGTTGGGTGCTCGAAGGAGCAACATCTCATGGAAATGGGCGCTTCCACCCCCCGGAGTTGTCCGAGGACAGGAGAGCCCAGGAACGGGTCACGTGAAGAAGGACAAGGATGGATGGAACCACCTTCACAAGCCACGTTTCAGTGATTTTTTTTTTTTTGCTATACAAGCAGGAGCCAGCCAGGCTGGGCTTTCTCTTCGTGCAAAGGGTGGGAAGATGCTGACACCGTCCGTAGTCATCTCCGGAAACGGAAAGGACGGGAGGGTGAGGCCGGCCCGGCCGTCGCAAGCGGGTCAGACTCTGACCTGAGCACCAAAACGCTCCTTTGTTTGGCATTTCCCTTGGAAAACTTGTATTTCTGGAAGTGAAAACTCCCGGGACTTCCCTTCACGCCTCTCCCCGCACACAAAGCAAACGCCCGGACCACAATTCCTGCCAGGGATGGAAAATGGGATTTACTTTTAAACAGGAACATCCTGGCAGGCGGGACAGGGCAGTGAGGACAACGGGTGCAGCGAGGCCACGGTGCTCACTTGAGTACCCTCCCTGTTTGCATCCTCTGCTGGACACAGGGATAAAGAAACTTCTTGATTTCAGGGCCAGGCTTTTAGTTTAGTCACCTCCTAGCCCAGAGCCCATCCTTCCCATGGCTCTGCCACCATCTGATTGACAGGTGTCAATCACTGTGTGGAGAGGGTGGTTGGGGGAGCCCTGCAGGGTTGCTGCCTGGTTTGTCCTCCGGCGTAGTGAATAAACCATGGTTTGGTGTCGTGGATAAACCATGGTTCTGTGCTAAGGGGATGTCTCAGTCCTTGACTGCCCTTCCAGGGGGGTGAAGGTGCCACGTGCCCCCAAAACGCAGGAAATTCGCCGTGTACGGTGCCAGTGAACCCAGGGGATGGTTCCCAGGGGATGGCTCATCCCCTTCCCCAGCAATGGGTGGTGTTTGCTCAAGGCAGAATTTCTTCAGGCTGTTGCTACAGCAGGATTGTCACGGGGGGGGACAGGAGAGGGAAACAGCCCCCAGCGAGGGGCGACGCATCCCATAGACACCCTCCCAGGCTTCTCCTCAGCGCTCCTGAACCTCGCTTTGCCTCGAGAAGGGATCGCTTTGGGAAATGGCTTATGTGGGATCCTCACACCCTCTTCTCTCTCCCAACAGGAGCAGTATCACTTCTGCTACGACATAGCACTGGAATATCTGGAGTCCCTGGAGACCAGATAGCACCTCGCCAGGAGAGGGGCGGCGAGAGCTTGCGCTGGGGTCGTGCCAACCGCGCGTTTTCGCGCTTGGACGTTGAGTTGAGTTAGCGCTGAAGTTGAGGAGGGAAATGGCAAAGGACCCGACGAGGAAACCCATCAGATCAAGGAAAACGAAAGGACCTGGGGACTTGTCACCCGCTCCCCATCTTCATCTTCCGCTCTCCCGTCCTTTTCTTCCCACCCCGAGCAGCTGCGGGTCGGATGGCACAGCTCCTCCCATCCCTGCATCGCTTCGAGTCACGGTCGTGGGGTCGGTGTGTGCAGGATGCGGCCCCGCGGCGCTGCCTGGGCATCCTTAAAGCAGCTGGAGAGGAGGCCAGGGAGGGGGAGAGGAGGAGGAGAAGGAGAGGAGGAGCTGAGGCTGTTTCCCATCCGGGAAGGATGGATATTTCTGGAAGAGATGGTGCATTTTTAAACGTATGTGGAATGGAAGCTGCTCTTTTGAGGAGCCCAGACGGCTGCCAGCAGGTTTTGCCCGTGGTGAGGACACGCTCGGAGCTGGAGCGAAGACCCTGAGAGGAGCTCTTCCGTTTCTGCCCATTCGCACCACGAGTTTGATCTTCTCTATTTTTAGGTTGTGACCCTTTGTGTCTCCAGCCCTGGACAGAGCGGGGAGCAGGGATGGGAGGTGTGGGGTTGGGGCTTGGTGGCTGCCTGGCCTCATACTGCGCTGTGGGGGGTGCTGAGCTCATGATGTCCCTCTGCAGAGACCGACCCAGACCACTCCTGGCACCTTTGCAAAGCTTTTCAAGTGATGGTTCCCCTCCATCTCTGCACCACCTTCTCCATCTGTAGCAATTCCTCCTGAGCTGACCAAAAGGCAGCAGCCCACAGGTCCATTTTGAACCCTTCCCTTGTGAATCGCTGCACATGAGACACCTTCAGTGCCCTGAAACAACACCCTCCAGATTTCGGGTCCATCCCATGCACCTCCTGGATGCTGCTCCCAGGCAGGTCCTCATCGAGGCCGTTGGGTTTTTGCTGGGCTTGGCAAAGCAGGGCAGTTTTTGGTGATGGTGTTGGTGTGGGGTGAGCTGTTCTGAAGCCCTGAAGCAGGGCTCATGGGGAGGTCCCCACCTGAGGACAAGTGTATGGGACTGGGACTGGTAATTGAGGGTACCTGATAGTTTCTTGGCTTCATCCTGCTGCGGGCAGGTGTGAGATGTCACTTTTTCTCTCTGGTAGTGTGGTAGTTGCAGGGCTTTCTGCTCACTGCCTGGTTGTTATAAAACTCTGGTCAGGGTTTTCTCTCTGCAAATGGCCTCAAGAAGCTGCAACCAGAGGGATGCAGCTCTGGGGTCTGCCTTAGAGACTCAAGGAACCAAGGGGAGGTTGCTCCTGTCTTGAGGGCCAGCAGATCTCATTTTTTGGAGGGATGGAGCAGAACAGATGAGAAACTGTCCTCCATATGCTGGAGGTTGCACATGGGCAGCCCCATCCTTCACCTCCCCCTACCATCCTTCATCCCTCCCATCCTCCATGCTCCCTCATCCCATCCTTCAGCCCCATCTCCTCCTCAGGGCAGGGGAAGCTTCCCCACCCTGCCTGCCTGGAGGCTGGGGATCCCCAGTCCCCAGGAAGTTGCCTTCGGATCCGTACCCGTGACCAAACCTTTGGAAGACACCGTTCGGCTGCAGCACGAAGCCTGTGCCCTGGGGGACCAAACCCAGGAGATCTTTCCATCCCCCTTCCAAGGGTGGAGGAGAGCGACCAGATCAATCCGTGCCCTCTTGGAGTGTGTCCCACCCACTGCCTTGCAGGCACCCGGCCAGGGGGTTGGTGGGGATTTCAGCACCATCAGGAGGTTTTGCCCAGACTCTTGGCTTCTCCGTGTGCTCGCCAAGTAATTCACACGGCCTGACAAGAACTTATTCCAAGGGCTATACAATGTTACTCCCCTTCTTGCCATCCCTGCTGTCTAACCCTGCCCACGCTGCCTCCTGACCAAATCGTCTTTTTACCCCACTGGAGCCTGCAAAATGGTCCAGTTACACCAGTATAACCTGGTAAAACCAGTATTTGCGTCTCAAGCTGTGACTTGGAAGAACTTAGTGTCCTTTTCCCAATCCCCACCTCTCCCTGGATGTGTCCGTGCTGTCCTAGGGTGCTGCAGGGAAGGTGCTGTGTGATGGGTGCCGAGAGGTCCCAGGGTCCAGAAATGGTTTGGTTTTGTATTAAAAAGGCTGAACTGAGCCTCTGAAGTTCCTGGGAAGGGGATGGTGTTGGCACCGTTGAGTCTCAGGGGGTGGGGAGATGCTGCTGCTTCATCCCAGACCTGCGGAGAGCTTGGGCCACCTGCCTCCATCCTCCCTCTGGTCCAGGAGGGAGCATCCCCCAGGTAAAGAGAAAGAAGAGAAAAAGGAAAATTGAATCCCCCCCACTTAGTCCTAAAAGAGACAGCAGAGCCTGGAGGAGTTGTATATAGGTTTTAAAATCGAGATTATTAGTATTTTTTTTTTTTCTTTTTGATATCTCCTTGCTGGATGTCTCTGGGTTTTTAGGGCATCTCTCGTGAAGGGCAGACTTTGGAATCAAAGTGCTATAAAAACCAACCCATCTTCAACGCCTCCTGAGATGCTCGTGTGACGTGAGGCAAGGACAACCTGTACATAGAAATATATATATAGAAATATATATATATAAAAAAATATAAATACTGTTCTTAAGATGGATAATGTTTATTGGTATTACAGATTGGAGTGGTGCTTCTGTTTTCTTTTTAATAAAAGGGGGGGGAAAAAAAATGAAAAACCCAAGAAAAACACCCAATGGGACCCATCTTCTCTATATACAGAAAAAGTGACCCCCCCCCCCAAAAGCTGGCAGCATCCAAGAGCTGCTGCCAAGGGACTGGTGGGGGCACGAGGAGGCTCTGCCACGGAGGAGGGTGGTGGGGTGGCACCGAAGGAGGGATGGTGAAGGAGGGACACGTCCCACGTGGCTCGTACCACGCACATCCAGCTGTTGTCAACTGGGTTTTGTTGGCTTTTCTTTTTTGGTTTTGGGTTTGTTTTGGGGTTGTTTGTTTGTTTTTTTTTAATTATGATTGTTATTAATTATTATTATTTTGGGCTTTCTTTACTTTGAAGAAAATCAGTTGCATAAATAAATGTTCCAAATTTGTGATGGCCTCTGGATTTCTTTCGCTGGCTCTGTTCCGGGATGGAGGGAGCTCTGGTGCCACCAGGCAGCTTGTGGAGAAGACCTTCATCTCAACCAGATCTTGTCTTTCAGGGGTGTTTTGGGG
Source organism: Todiramphus chloris collaris (assembly GCA_025345505.1). Classification (NCBI taxonomy): domain Eukaryota; kingdom Metazoa; phylum Chordata; class Aves; order Coraciiformes; family Alcedinidae; genus Todiramphus; species Todiramphus chloris. The sequence goes on along the minus strand of JANVCC010000120.1, from coordinate 2,963,406 downwards.
GAACACATTTGCAGAGCCAAATTCCACGACTCCAGAACCTTCCTGGCACATGGGAGCTATTGTCCTGTCGCCACACAGAGGGGAGGGGGCTTGCCTTGTGCTCACAGAGCTTTGCTGGGGGTTTCTTCCTCATAACTCCACGGTGAGATCATGGGCTGGGCAAGACCTGCCAGCCGACCTGGGAAGGTTGGAGGTCCACGACTTCATGTGCCCTTTCTGATGGAAGTTTTCCATTGCTGGATAAGGTGTTGCAGAACAAGATGAAACTCTTTTCAGTGCATTTCCCAGCTGGAAAATGAGATGCTCTTGTAAGACAAGCCTTCAGGAGAAGAAAGCTCCTGCATTGTCTTCGGTGATTTATTTATTACAAAGCAGCCTTCAGTTAAATGTGTTGTGATATGAAACACTTCCAGTAGCACTTGAGTCTTAATTTAATGGAGACCAAGGAGGAAAAAAAAAAAAAAAAAGGAAAAAAAAAAAGAACTAATTGACTTGTCAGGACTGTTTCTCATCATTAATTAAAGGTTCATGAAGGATGCGGTAATTACATTTTACCAATAAATAATAAAAAAAGGGGATAATGGAAATTAAAATCAAAAACTACACTTGGAGAGGGCTCTGGGTGCACACATCACCTCTGGGCTGTGGGTCAGCCCTCGGCAGAGTGTCCCTGGGGGTGACTTTGTTGTCCCCAAGCCCTGCAGCGCTGTCCCGGAGGGCAGTGTGGCCTTGGGCACTGGCAGTGCCCTGGGTGCCAGGGGCCACGAGCTGGGCTGGCCCCCACAACCTCCAGTGCCCTGTTCCCTGCTGGGGGGCTGGGGGTGTCTGGGGATGTCTGCCCCTGCTCGGGGAGAAGCTCCACACCAGAGCAGCCCAGCAAAGCTGTGGCCCCCGAGCCACCAGCAATGTCCCACTGCTGCCAGTCCCTTTCTATCCGTGGTGGTGGCTGTGTGGGAAACAAAAACAACCCAGCCCTGAAACCAATCCAGACTGGAAAGATGCCCAGAAGGGCTGTGGAGTCTCCTTCTCTGGAGACATTTAAAACCCACCTGGCTCTGTTCCTGTGTGACCTGCCCTGGGTGACCCTGCTCTGGTTGGACTCCATGATCTCCAGAGGTCCTTTGCAACCCCAAACATTCTGTGACAACTTCATAGCTCTAAAAAATAAGATCCTTCTGCTAAGTGGTTTCTGCATGGCCCCGAGCATCTGGCTGCCCCATGGCACACAGCCTGGCTTGGTGGCTTGCCCATCCACAGCTACTTTTGATTTCTTCGGTTCCTGGTCACCCTCCTACCTGTGGTCCCCTCCTTGCTGGAGCTGGAGCCTCTCTCTTCCCAAGCTGTATTTCAGCCACAGCTCATTGGGTGCTCGGTGTCACCGGCTGCTAATGATGAAGAAATTTCTCCCTCTGGTTTTATGAAAGCCATCATCCCACCGGCTGCTCTGTGATGAAGGGAGGAACAGCAGCTGCTCCCTGAGGTCCTGCTCCCACCAAGGACAATGAATTGTCCCTTCTTCGCTCTGCCTCATTAAGGTAAAACAAGGAGCAGATTCTGGAGGGACAAGGGTGGTGGTGAGTGGGTTTGCTGTCTCTCATGATGCCTCGGGAGCTTGGGGAGGTGTGTGGCATCACTTTCCTTCCTTGCTTCATCCCTGCAACACCTTGAAGAGCCATGGACACCCGAGGAGCACCAACAGGTAAACAGCGGTGTCCTGCAGAGTCAGGGCAGGTCCAAAAGTCCAGGTCCCCATCCCATGGAGATGTCCCTCCTGTCCCAGCTCTGGTTCAACACGTCAACATGTCAGGGGGTGGCCCAGGGATGGGGACAGGTCAGAGCAAACTGCCTCTTGCCCCCATCTGCAGAGCCAAGAGTGCCTTGGCACGGCCACAGATGCCCATGTCTCGCTGCCGCTCTCTGCCAGGCACGGATGGATTGGAGCTGCTCATGAGGAGCACTTTGCATTTCAAGAACTACTCCAAATGTGCCACCCAGGATCCAATTTTTGGCCCTTGGGGACTATTCCCCAACTCGACGCCTCCTTTGTGCTGTTCCCTGCAGCACACGGGCCCCAGCAGAGCTCGGAATAATTTCCCAAAGCCAATGTCATGGTGTTGTTGGAGGTGACCAGGATATTCTTGTTCTGCTCCCAGGCTTGTTCTCTAATCTGGGCTGATGGACAGCGCTTGATGTGCCAGGGGAGCTTGGCTCTGGTCCCCAGCTGGTGTCCAGCAATAGCTCCAGAGGTGGGACGTGTGTCCCCATCAACCCCTGTCCTCCTGCCTGGAGGGGCTCATGTTCCCAGTGGATGCTCTGTCCTTGCCACCATGCCCACCCTGCCCTGTACAGATGCCCGTTGGTGTTCCCTGTGCCCCATCACTGCACGTGGCCTCTTTCCCACAGCAGCTACTTCTGTGCAAAGAACCAGCTGGAGCACCTGATGTCTGATGAAATCATGGGATGGAGAAAGGTGCTGGTCATCCTGGGGAAGGAGCAACCCATGTTCCCCTCCTTCCTCTCTAGAGCAGCAAGTAACAGGGTGTGCAGGGATGTTGGTGTTTGCACCAGCGCTCCTGTCCTTGAAGCTCAAGGTGGTGGTGGTGACACTATTGGTGACACACGTACCCGTATGTCAAGGACTGTAGGAAAACTGAGCTTAAGATCCCACCAGCGAGTCTTCAGCTCACAAGGGTCTCATCTGCAGGCAGAGTCCCTGGAGATCCTGCAAGTCAAGTGCATTTTTAGGACATGGTGAGTGTTGTCAGGATGGTGCCCAGCTCTCATCCCTCCATCTCAGTGGCTGGAGACACTTAGTTATCAAGGGACACATGACCAAGGTCACCAAAGGAGTCATGGGCATAGCAGGGGCTCCCTTCACTCTCTTCTTCTCATTTTCCCTCTTCTCTGTCAGTGTTTCAAGCAAAGCAGGTCCCTTCCCAGCGCAGGGACCCTCCTTGGGGCTCTCCATCCCTGTCCCTGCTCATGGCAGGTCACCCTCTCAGCTTTTGCCTTGCTCTTTTTTAAGTGACATTTTAAAAGTCACCTTGAGTCAAGTGAGAGGGCAAAAGGAGAGCTGGGAGCAGGGTGTGCTAAACCCTCCCCAGTAACCTTAGCAGATTGATTAATTAAAGTGAAACCTAAATTCAATTAGGTCCAGTGGCCCATTTATCACCCGTGATGTATTTGCAAGGCCAAGTGCTCTCTGTGGCTCAGGGTGGGCAGCTCATCTCCACATCTTCCCTGATCCATATCTTCTCAGCCCCCAGAAACCCTGCTGAGCATCAACAATTCCCAAACCTGTCTGGCAGGGCAAAAATGGGGACAAGTGTGTCACACTTCCATTCACGGGGGCAGAGCCATGTGCCCAGGCCATCCATCCATCCTTGCTTTGCCCAGAGAGGTGGTGGCTGCCCCATCCCTGGCACCATTGCAGGGGAGGTTGCCCGGGGCTCTGAGCACCCTGCTCGAGCTGCAGATGGCCCTGCTCCCTGCAGGGGGGTTGGATGAGGTGACCTTGAAATGTTCCTTCCCACCCAAACCAGTTGACAATTCTATGAAATGAGCCCAGCAGCCTGGATGGGTCATGAGTCTTGGCCTTGATGGCATCAAAATGTGGCCATGGGGACAAGTGGGCGGACAGGGGGTACCCTCTGCACTCCAGGCTCTCGGGTGCCCCTCAGCCTCCACACTGGCTCACACAGGGCCCACCTGTAAAAATTTTTAACCCGAGTTTCATTCTTCTGTTCTCCCATCAGCAGCAGCACCAGAGCCCACCTCTGAAAGTGGGAGCTGGACTGGTCCATATGGGCGAGCTGGGATGTGGCACCAATTCCCCGTCCAACATGTGCCATGTTTCAGCTCCATATCTCAATCTGTCCCATGCAGGCATCACTTCTGTCACAGCCTGGTTGGTCTCAACCCTTGGCCCTGGGGGTGTGTGTGGAGACAGAGAGCTCCTGGCTCCTTCTGGAGCATGATCCCAGAAAACCCCAAAGCAGCCAGTGCTTCACTGGGGGCTTCCCTCTTGCTGTGATGTGGAGATCCCCCAGGAAAAGCAAGAGGAATGCTCCCTTCTGCTAACTTTATTAAAAGAAAAAAAAGACACACATTCCCTCCCCCCACTTCCACCCCACACCCCCCCATCCTTTCCTAACCCGGGGTGATGCCTGATGTCCTGTGTGAGCTGTCAGGTGCCTGCAGCAGCTTGGGCTGGGATTGATGTCTTTGCTGTGCAGAGCAGGAGGAGGAGGGAGGAGAGGAGGAGGAGGAGGAGGAGGAGGAGGAGAGCGAGCCACTTTGCGTGGCTGTTTCCCCACACCCGCTGCTGGGGTTGTGAACACGGGGCTGCCCGAACGCCTCCCAGCTTCCAGCTGGGGTTTCCCACTGGAAAAGCTCTTTGCTGGCAATGCTCTTGGGCAGCTAAGAGCAGCCAGAGCTTGAAACAAGAGCAAAATGCAGGAGCAATTTGTGGTCACGGCCGGTTTTATAGCACAAACTGCTGATAAGGACTTTGCAGATTCTCCTACGGCTGAAATTTCTCTGAATTTTTGTCTTGCAGGAGAAGAAAAAAAAAAAAAGAGGGAAAGCCAGCTCTAAAATAGAGCCATTCCATTGAAAAAAAAAAACCCTTGGGGAGGAGAAATGAGTTTGTACTGATGGTGGTTGGCTCATCTTTTGGAAAGGAGCACATGGATGGTCCCTGGGTGGGATTACCTCTTGAGGTGACCTTGTCCCTGTGGACAGCCCAGCTCTGGAGTGATAGCCACGGCACTTCTTCTGTGATGGGCATGGAGGCTGAAGAGCCCCGTCCAGGGCTGTGCCAAGCTCCCCGTGCCCATGCAGGAAACTGGTGACACAAACTCCACACTTCACCAGAGACTTCCCATCTCTCCCATGCTGCAAATGCAGCCGGGTAATTTATTTAAGTAGCCTTAATGGTACTGTAATCTATATGCTGCCAGTGTCACCTCTAAATGTTCCATCAAAAGGCTCAATGGGAAGAATTTGTATTTCGAAATAAATATTTCCTCACGGTGTGCAAAATATCTAATCATGTATTTATCCTTAAGTACTTCCAAAAGTCAACATAATTATTCCAGTCCCATTAAGTTTAATTTGCAGTAAATTATGCATTTAGCTTTAAGTTGAAGTTGCTGGTTACAGTCAAGATAAAGCTCTTGCTATTTATACAGCAGTATTTCAGCATGGATGTAAAATACAAATGGTTGGACAAGAAAATCCTGCTCAGGAAGTTTGTGGAGAATTTAAATAGGGAGGCTAACAACAACAACATCAACATCAACAACAACAAATCTGTAGAGTAAGTGTCTAATCAGAGCTGTGGAATCACACTCAGTCAACTAAAATGAACTCCCAAACAGCTTACAGGGGCTCGGGCTGCCAAAAAAAATTCTCCTCCGGCTAGAAAATTTGATGTTTTTCTCAGGACACGGTTTTGAAAAACAAATTAATCATTTAACTTTCCTCTTAGTGTTGTGTCTTAGAGGTTTACGGGACAGGGAAGGCGTTTCCCACTGGAAGGAGTAGAATAGCTTTTATGTGTGATTTATCTGTGGTCTTGGATGTCTCGTCAGATTAATGGCAGCAGATAATTGATCCTCCCCTCCCTGAGCTGCGTGAAGCCCTCCGAGTCAATAGGAAATCTCTGATGGCCGGTGATGGGTGCTCAATCTGCCCTTCTGTGTTGATGGTTGCTGGACCTACACCTCTATGTGTGTGCTGGACCCATGTCTCCATGTGCTGGACCCATGTCTGGATGTACTGGACCTGTGTCTCTGTGTGCTGAACCCATGTGCTGGACCCCCATCTCCATGTGCTGGACCCCCATCTCCATGTGCTGGACCCTCATCTCCATGTGCTGGACCCTCTGCACCTTGGTGTCAATGGCCAGAGAGACATTTTTCTACCTGGTTCCAGGAGGTGAAGAAGGTGATGGGAGGACTTTCAATCCCAAAGAGACCGTGTCAGTGGACTGAAGAATTGCCTGTTTGCTGGTGGGCTGGAGGATGGTCCCTTGGGAAAGGCAAGAGCAGAGGGGATCTGGGTCAGCTTCTTGGTTTTCTCAGTGGTTCTCTGGGGGACTTTCAGAACAAGATCTCTCAGTGCTTCACCTCTCCCTTCCTAAAGCCAGGATGACCTTGTCTGATCTCGGTTGGTTGCTCCCCTGTGCGTGGCATCACTGGGGAAGGGCTCAGGGCAGTCCCTTGTACTCGGCAGGGCATCTCCCATCACTCGGTGTCACCCTGGGGACAACAATCCTGATGTCCTCCTGCCCTCCCCTGCTCTGACAGAGCTCTTGGCCAAGGACAGCACAGTGCTTAGATTAGCACGACTTGCTCAGGGCGCCTGGGATGCGGCTGCTGCCCATGAAAAAGGGCTCAGCTGGTTGGTAAAGCTGCCAGGTTTCTAAAGAGGAGGCACTCAGCTGTGTCTGAACTTCAGGCCTCTCTCTGGGGAAGTCAGAAATAAATGCACCCAAAATTACCAAGGACTTTGGAAAATGAGGGCCTGAAGCATTCTCGCAGGGAGGCAGGGGGTCTGCAGCTGGGTGGGCAGCAGGGTGATACAGTCCAAGGTCTGAAGGGACCTTGGAGGTTACAGCTTTGAAAAGCAATGCAGCCCAAAGGAGTGGTGCCCAGGGCAGCTGTGTCTTCAGGTTTCTGGGAGGTTTTGCCTGCAGCAGTAGGATTTTGGCTGAGCACCAAGAACTTTTCTCCCTGGAGAAATGGAGGCTAAGGAGAGACCTTCTGGCTCTTGACAGCTCCCTGAAATTCAGGAGGTTGGAGCCAGGTGGGTTTAGGCTCTGCTCCCAAGAGCCAAGAGACAGAACAGGAAATGGCCTCAAGTTGCCCCAGGGGAGGTTCAGGTTGGAGCTGAGGAACAATTTCTTCCCCTCCAGGGTTGTCCAGGGCTGTCCCAGGCTGCCCAGGGCAGGGGTGGAGTCCCCGTGATCCCCGGAGGGGTTTCCAAGCCGTGGAGCTGTGGTGCTGAGGGACAGGGGGCAGTGGTGCCCTGGCAGTGCTGGGGGAAGGGTTGGATTTGATGATATTCAAGTTCTCTTCCAACCAAAATGTTTCTGATCCTAAGAGAAAAGCTGTCCCAGAGATTGTCCCTGAGGATGCTGGTGTCTCTGCAGGTCCCTGGGAATTCGCTGAGCTCCTGGTGGGTACATGGATGGGCAGCTACTGGGGGCACATTCAGAAAGTTGTTTCCAGGAAGAATTAAAAAGTCACCAGCGATTTTTATCTGTATAAACCTGAACCATCACCTACCTGTGATCAGCCCCTGCCTTCCTCGGTCTCCATCTCTGCCTCTTTTCCATGCAGTCTCATCTGGCTGTGAGCACGCCTGGCACAGGGCAGGGAGGGGAGCTGGCCCCAGACACTGCCGGCTGCTGCAAATAGGCTTGGAGGTGACTCAAGATCTGTTGCTTCCTATGCAAACAAAGTTTCCTCAAGTGGAAATTGCAGAGGGAGGGAGAGGAGAGCTGGTGTTGCAGGAGCAGGCGGCACTGTGATGAGATGCTCTCCTTCCTGATTGCTTTCCCCAGCCTAGAGCCGAGCTGTTTTCAAGCTAATGTGCCACATTTGGGCTTGAGATCACTCTGCCAATCTCAGCACTGATGTGCTGGCCGCCAGCCTAGCTTGGCCTGTGGAGCCTGGTTCTGGTGTCAGTCCCCATGTCACAGGCGAGGGGTATGGCTGTGGCACAGCCTGGTGGCGTGAAGCCTCTGCCATCTCAGAGCTGATGGGATTTTTTCACCTTGTAGGACAGGACCCCTAACTCCCAGCAGGACATTGAGGGGCTGGAGCGTGGCCAGAGAAGGGCAACGGAGCTGGGGAAGGGGCTGGAGCAGGAGGCTGCTGAGGAGCAGCTGAGGGACCTGGGCTTGTTCAGCCTGGAGAGAAGGAGGCTGAGGGGAGACCTTCTGGCTCTGACAGCTCCTGACAGGAGGTTGGAGCCAGGAGGGGTTGGGCTCTGCTCCCAAGGAACAAGTGACAGGACAAGAGGAACCAGCCTCAAGTTGCCCCAGGGGAGGTTCAGGTTGGAGCTGAGGAACAATTTCTTCCCCTCCAGGGTTGTCCAGGGCTGTGCCAGGCTGCCCAGGGCAGTGGTGGAGTCCCCGTGATCCCTGGAGGGGTTTCCAAGCCGTGGAGCTGTGGTGCTGAGGGACAGGGGTCAGTGGTGCCCTGGCAGTGCTGGGGGAACGGGTGGACTTGATGACCTTCAAGGTCTCTTCCAACCAAAACAATTCTATGATTCTATCACATGTACTGCTGCAAATCTTTTTGCAGCTCAATAGCACTGTCTGTCAAACTCATTCTGTTGGATTTGTGGTGTCTGGTGTGTCTCACACAGTGCTACTGAGATCCCAGCTCCCAGTTCCATCCTCTGGGCAAGGCTGGGTGGCTGCAGTGGGATGGAAACTGCTGGAAGCTGATGGCAGCTGTGGGGAGATGAGCAGGAGAGGCTGAGTCTTAGAGCAGAGTCTTAGAGCCGTTGGGTGTCTCCAGCCACATCCAGATACGCCAAGCTGGAGGCAGCTGCTTTGCTGATTCATAGGGACCTGGAGCAGCTCACCCTGGGGAGGCAGAGGAACGTCAGGGGGTTGAGGAGGAACTTCCACTGAAACTGGGACTTAATCACTGAAATGTAGAATCTTTTTCAGGAGAGTGATCATTTCACCCAATTTCACACTTCTGTGGTTTTGGGCCTTGGATTTGGGCTTGGGTTTGGTTTCTTTTTCGTATTATTATTTAATTTTTTTTTTTTCTTTTTTTTTTTTTTTCCTCATTTTACTATAGTATTTTTTTTTGGAAGGAGTATACATTTCTCCATGTCATAAAATTTCTGCTGAATAGACACTAGAGACCAACCTCCCTTTGGGTATTTCTCCATCCACCCTTCCGGAGCTAAGCTGGCAGTGCTGGGCTCTGTAGCTCTGATGATGATCTTCTACCCGCATCCCAGAGCTGCTGCCTGGTGCCCAGATATGCAGGTGCAGCCCCTGCCACAGGAAACTGGAAAACTCTCCACTCTGGGGAGAGCACGTGCTTATGTACGAGAGCAGTGCCCTCAGCTCCTGCAGTTCGAGCCCCAAGAGGCTGCGGAGAAGCAGTGCCAGATGAAGGGCTGGGCGAAGCAGAGGTGATGCTGCACCCGAGGTCACGAAGCCTTTCAGTGACACAGCCAAGAGTTCCACACCCAGCCCGCATGTTTTCAGTGCCCTTCAGACAGGGTCACGCGTTGGGCGACGATGGGCCATGTGCTCACCATCAAATCATATTCCCCGCTTCGCTTTCTCTTTCCTGAGGAGCTTTCAGGGACCATTAAGGGAAACAAGAGGTGTTTGCAAGGTTAAGAGACTCGGTGTCTAAACTTACCATAAAGGTTTGCAGTAATTTACAGCTGTAGGCAGCAAGTGCTCTTCATGGGGGGAAGGGAAATGCAATTTAAGAGAACAGAAATAAATAAGAAGCCGCAGCAACGAACGTTCGCTGATTTAATCCCCAGCCCACGAGGAAGATTTATTCCGGTATCTGACAGTTTGATCACTTCAGGAATCCCATAGGTCAATGCATATCTGCTGTTATTATCTCTGGGCTGTTTCCACCAAGATGCACAGGGAAGATTTGTTAAAGAAATGAACCGAAGAGGGGCGCTGATAGGAGTGTAATGGATGGGACCCCCCGAGACCTTTGTTGTGGAGATAAACCCGAGTGATGCTTGGTGTGGGGGTTGCTCTCTGCTGTGGAAGGGAGGGAACCCTCGCGGGGTGTGAAGAGAGCTTGAACCTAAAGATCTGCTTGGAAACAGAGAGGATGGAGAGCTGGTGTGTGAGGGGTCTGTGCAGGTGGAGCAGCCCCTGCCCAGCACCTCCACCATCCCATGGGCTGGTCTCCACATAAGATTGATGGGGCAGAGCTGGGGTGCCCAGCATGGGGCTGACGGTCTGTGTGTGGCTGGGGGAAGACCCTGGAAGCTGGCATCACTTAGTGCCTGCAAACTGCTCCGGGAGCTTATTTCCACTTGCAGCTCATGGCCTTCACGTGCTGTCCTCTGTTATCCCACTGCCGTTATAAGGAATTTGGAAGGTGAAAGTCTGGCCGCCGAGGACCTTCTGGGATCAGAACGGTCAAATCCCTTCATGAAAAAGGAACCTACTCTCTGCTATGGGGATGAGCTCACACGTGGAGGATGCTGGTGGCTTCTACTGCCTTTGGTGGGGGTGAGCAGACAAGTAGGAGGGCATGCTTTGCACACTCATGTGCCAAGGGGCACCCAGGAGATAGAAACTGGGTCATGAGCTGTGGACAGACCCAGAATACAGCATGAAAGGACCATATGAGACTGGCATTAGGCACCCAAAGCAGCTGGAAATCCTCTTGTATGTCCATTAGAGCTGCCCAGCCTGTCAGGACAAGGAGAGGGGAAGCTCCTAAGGAGGCTGAAGCACAGATAAATCATTAACTCATTAACCCTCATTAGTGAGGTCAGGCACATCTCACATGTTTCACAGATGGTAGCAATGAAGGAGGGCAGGACCTCAGGGCCAGGGGAGGGTTCTTGTACAGACTCCTGGGAGTCAGGAGCTTCTGGTGGGGTCTGTTGGCCATCATCCCAAGGTGCTTGAGCCCCTGCCTGGTGTGAGGTGCCTGCGAGGATGGTGGTGCTGGGATCATTGGTAGCCTGGGAGAAAGTGGTTCCTGCAGTGGAGATGCACTAAGGGGTTATCTCCTGGGACTGTTACTGCTCACTGGATGAGGTGTCCTTGTCTTGTTTCAGTGCCTGAACTGCAGAGTTGGTTACCTTGGAGGCTGCTGTGTTTGGAAATACTGTGGGAGGAAGTAGAGGATCCCCCCATCATGAAGAGCCCTGACCTGTGACTGGGGCTACCAGTCTCATGGGAATGGTGATCCCATGCAGATGCTGGGAAACAAGTTCGCTGCTCCAGATGCTTCTTGGTTTAGATGCCAAAAAAAGGTGAGTGGGAAACATCCCTGCAGGAAAAAAATGCAGGTTGAAGGCCATCTGTTGGGGCATCTGCAATGTGTTTGCCTCCCTGTTCTTCCTTTCATCCTTCTTGGCCATGGGTGCCTCATGTGCAACCCCAGCACTCCATCTTTTCCCTTCTGAGTGTCTGGGAGGAGCCATCCAAGAGACCCTCTGGGGCATTCCCCCCCCCCCTCCTCATTTGACTTTTCTCTGTGAATTAACCATTTCTCAGTGATCTCCTCTTTCTTACATTGCTGTCTAATAATTTCCCCCTGCAGAGTGTGCCTTTCGCTGTCGGAGCTGCCTGGGAATGGCACCAAAAAGCCATGGGGAAGCTCTCCTACGCAATCAGGCACGTAGCCACAGAGACATATGCGGAGGGAAGCGCAGCCTGGACCAACAAACAGCCGGAGCGCGGAGCCGTAAACAGACACAAATAAACAGGCTCACGCCTGAGACACGTCCCCAGGGGCAGATGCTTCAGCAAGTCTATGTGAAGACATTGAGATGGCCAGAAAGGCACACGAGGAGGGTTTTTCCCCCTTCTCCGCGTTACTCTACCGAGAGCAAATGCAGAGATAGGGGGGGAAAATGCCTTAAACGGCCGCTCGTGTGCTGCCCGTTTGGCAAACTCTTGGTTTGAGTTTCTCCAGCTGAAATGAAATACGTTGCCAAGATCCAGGAGCTGAAGTTGTTGGCAAACCCACCCTCGCCTGATTTCGTGGCTTTCACGGGGTGTTTTCATTTAGCGAGAGGGTGGATAATCGCTGCGCAGCGGCGGGGGGAAAGCTGCCGGCCAAGGGAAGGGTGTGAGATGTGTAGATGGAAGCCTAATTAGCAGCTTTGCCTTAATTGACCAGAGGAAGGGGTTGGGGGACTGCATTTTTCTGTGGGGAAAATGTTGGTTTTTCCCTCTTGCTCCAAGGTTTTTTTTTTTCCCCCAGAATTAACTAAATAACTGCCGACAGGCTGGCTGGTCTCCACACACCGCTCCACGGGGGGAAGATGTTTGGCTTGGCTCCAGGAGGGTTGGATTTGCATGGAGAAGCCTGCCAGGGGCTTCTCCCTGGGATGATGTCCTGGAGTGGGAGTAGAGTGGGTTTGGGCACTGCCCTGCCTTTGGGAGCTGGGCTTCGTTTAAGCTGCAAGTGGTGTGGGAGGAAGCTTGAGACCCCGAAACGTGACTATGCCTCAGAGGGAAAAGAGTGGAAAAATGCTGGAAGTCCCCAGGAAGGAAGAGGCAAAGCTAGGAAAATGCCCTAGGATGAGGGAAAATGGTCACAAACTGGAACCCAGGAGGGTCCATCTGAGCAGGAGGAGAAAGTTCTTTGTTGTGAGGGTGTGGGAGGCTGTGCCAGGCTGCCCAGAGAGGCTGTGGAGTCTCCTTCTCTGGAGAGATTCCCACCCCGGCTGGACCCTGCGCTGCTGGGCCCCTGCTCTGGGTGCCCCTGCTGGATGGAGCAGGGGGTGGCACCAGAGCATCTCCAGAGCTCCCTGCCAACCCCCACCATTCCATGAAAAGAGAAGGCTGCTGCTTTTTATTTTCTACTTTTTTTTTTCTTTAATTTCAATCATTTCCCTTTGAGGAGCTCACAGAACTTCATGTTGATGTTGGCTCTTCAGGCGAGAGCGAGGTTTGTGTCAGACCGCAAAATATTTTTCAATCAAAATAAAGAGTAGCATCAAAAGAGGAATAACACAACACTGAGAGTGCTGAAACCAGATATTTTCTAGGACTTTATCCCTGGCCTTTCCCCACCTCAAAAACCAAGACAGAAGGTTTTTTTTGCAAAGCTTGGAGAGTGTTTCCAATGGAGTGGCAACTAACGGTCTCTTCTGACAACAACAGTTTCTATCTTTTAAAAGACACAGAGCTCAGGGACATGGTTTAGTCGTGCCCTGGCAGTGCTGGGGGAACAGTTGGGCTTGGTGGTCTTGAAGGTCTTTTCCTACCAAAACAATTTCTGTGATCCTGTGGGGCTGGTTTCTGCACTGCCCATACCCAATCCCACTGTGCACATCCCTTCTTAAGTCAGTTCTCCCCTTTTTTTGTTTTATTTTTATTTTTTTTAGCAGACCATAAGCCCCAGCCTGGGTGCCTGGAGATGTTGTGCTTCAAGCAAGGTGGCAGGTGACACCGTGGTGACCCTGCAAGGAAGAGAGTGGCGATGGGGGAAGAAACCCTTCACCGAGAGCCTGCCAGTTGCCTTTATTGTATCCTTTGTTGATGTTTGTTCTGATCGGGAGCCAGCACAGCCAGCTCTGCCCGTTACAGCTGCGCTTCTTGTTCCGTGGCTGTTTTATCAGCGTGCGTCTCTCTGGGCAGACGCCGCTGGACACGGTGCACAGCCGAGCTGCCGGCTCGCTGCCAACAGAAGGACATGAACCACCCACGCTGACCAAGGCTGTCCATTGCTTGCCTCTGCTCCACACCTTTCTAAAGCCACCACAACCGGGGTGTTCTCGGCAGGTGCCAGGGCTCGTGCCCTCTCCCAGCAGCCTGTGGCAGGGCTGAGCGAATGCCTTGGCTTGGGATGGGCAGGGACCTTGCTGGAGAGGAGCCAACCTCAGCACAAGCAAGTGCCTGGGGGGTTGGCCCAGCAGGTTTTGTGAGCTGTGCTGATCCCACGGGGCTCTGCTTCACCACCTACTTGTCCCCCCCCCCTCCCCTGCTGTTTGTTTTCACCCGAACTCTGACCTCTCTTGCCATGAATTCTGCTGGGTTGCCCTGCGGAAGGAGAGCGTGGCTGTGCTGCATGGGGCACCTGACCCAGAGGGGCAATCGTGTCCTGGGCTGCATGAAGACAAATGTGGCCAGCAGGTTGAGGGAGGGGATTCTCCCCCTCTACTCCACTCTGGTGAGACCTCACCTGGAGCACTGCATCCAGTTCTGGAGCCCCTGTGACAGGAAGGCTATGGATGTGCTGGAACGTGTCCAGAGAAGGGCCAACAGGATGGTCAGAGGGCTGGAGCACCTCTGCTATGGGGACAGACTGGGAGAGTTGGGGTTGTTCAGCCTGGAGAAGAGAAGGCTCCGGGGAGACCTTCTTGTGGCCTCCCAGTATCTGAAGGGGGCTACAGGAAAGTTGGGGAGGGACTTTTTAGGCTGTGGGGCAGTGATGGGACTGGAGGGAATGGATTAAAACTAGAGAGAGGTCGATTCAGGTTGGACATTAGGAGGAATTTCTTCCCCAGGAGGGTGGTGAGACACTGGCCCAGGCTGCCCAGAGAGGTGGTGGAAGCCCCATCCTTGGCAGTGTTGAAGCCCAGGCTGGCTGGGGCTGTGAGCAACCTGCTCTAGTGGGAGGGGTCCCTTGCCCATGGCAGGGGGGCTGGAACTGGGTGAGCTTTAAGGTCCCTTCCAACCCTGATGATTCTATGATTTATGAGTAAAGAGCAGTGGTGGGAGGCCAGGAACAGGTCAGAACTGAATTGTAGCTCTTTCTCTGCTACTGCTAGCATCTGTGCATTGCAAGTGATGGAGGTGACCAGCTGTGGAGCATCTACAAAGCCCAGGCACAGGGTGATGCTTGCAGGGGTGACCCACTGAGCAGGAAAGCGCTTGTGTGATCCAGCCAACGAAGGGAAAATTGGGGAGTGCTCCAGAAGGAGGAAGAGGAGGACTTGAGTGCTTATGTGTAGGGCAGCAAGAGGGCTGGTTTTCTTCATGGTTGGGAATTTTGGGTGAGTTGCTCCACATCTTGTTTTCTCTCTTGACGTTTCCTTCCTTGCCTCGTGGGCTCTCTGTGGGGCTTCTCGCTGTCTGTAAACTGCACATTAATTGCATGTTCATGAGCAAAGCAGAAAGAGGAAAAAAGGATTAATTTTTCAAAATGCTGTATAAATATTGACAGAGTGCTCCCAGTATCCCCCTTCCCAGGCGGTACTGGCTGGGTTCCTCTGTGCTCCCTCTGCACAGCAAGAGCCACATGGCACAGCCTGGGTGGGCATGTCCGGGATCTGCTGTCCCCTCCTGGCACAAACTTTGGGGTTCCCTACCCTTGTTCAAGGTGTACCCAGGCCCTGGTGATGAAGGGAGGCAACTGGGAAGAGGAAGCTGTTGGCAGAGTGTGGGGCTCTGCAGCTTGGCACTTTCCTTGGTGCTGTGTCCCAACACCCGAGGCCCCGCTCGATGAAGGGACAGTTTTGGGACTGTGCAATTAGCAGTGAAGCAGCAGGCCAGGCTCTCGTGCCAGAAGGTGCCTGGGCACTCACCCAGAGCCAGGACTTGCTGCCGAGCATTTAATTAGAGTCCAAGGAAATTAACTTGTTTTTAAAATTTGTGTTCAAGGCGTTGGCCGATGCCCCTGGAGAGCCCTTTGCCAATGCCAGGGAACAGCTTGGTAGGGATGTGTTTGTGTGCCCTGCCGGCTTTGCCCGGGAATGTGTGTGTGGAGGCACCTGAGCTCCAGTTCAGACTCTGTCCTGCTGCTACTTGATGCTGCCCTGACCAGGAAATGCCTGTGACTTGTAGGAGCTGAGGCCATCATCCCATGTCTCCAGCAACAGCAGAAAAGCAACTCAAGAAGAGGGAATAAAAGCAAGGTAAGCATGAAGCACCCACTGGTGAAGGGCTTGCTGAGCCCACTGTATCCCAGCTGGCTGCCTTCCCATCTCCATGGATTCACCTGCATCCATTCTCAGGGACTGGCCTCCTCCCTGGGGAGACCCTTCCTTTCTGCTGCCTGTCTCCAATGCTTCGTGGTGAGATGTCTAACATTGATCTAGTGGAAGATGCCCTTGCCCTTGGAAGGGGGTGTGGAACTAGATGATGTCAAAGTCCCTTCCAACCTCAACCATTCTAGGATGTTCATCACCTGTCCTAATTTCTCTCCTTGTTGATCTCACTCCCAGCCCCTGTTTCTGGTCGATGAGTTTACCAGCATTTTGCTACAACTGGGTCCTTCATCAGACTCAAGCAGATGTGTCTCCTGCCATACCTGTCAGAAGTCTGAGATGTGGTGCACCCTGGAGATACCTGTTTCTCTGCATACGTCTGGGAATATCGGCCAGTCGCCTTTTAAACGTGGTCTCTCACACCTATGGCTCCAGTGAAAGCTCCCTGAGACTCCCAAAGCTCTTTGAAAATGTTCTCCTGGCCTTTTACAGAGGTGGCTGAGTCTGGAGGAGGACCCAAAAAGAGGAAAAGTCCAGTGCCTCAGGTTTTTGGGCCCTTCCACACCACCCATGCCAAATGTGTCAACATCCTGATCCCCAGCAGGAGCAGAGCAGGAATGGGACTGGAACGGCGGCTGCACGTGGTGGCAGCTCAGCCTCGGCGCGGGGGCCGGGGGTGTGGGGGGGATGACAGGAAGGCTTAATGAGGGTTTGAAAGAAACATCTTGTAAACTTTGGAGCAAAGAAGCTGCAGTTTGATTTGAACATGTTTGCTTGGCAGGGGCTGCCTGGGCCCCTGCTGCTGCTGCTGCTTTTACTGGTGCTAATTAGGCAGATTTCCATCCTGCCAGTCGCAGGCACTTCTCTTGGAGGTGGTTCCACCAGCGAGCCCGGACTGGGCTGGCATCCTGCTGTGGGTGGTGGAAGGGGCCAGTGTGTCCCCCCTGCCAGTCCTCCCTGGAGATGGCTCATGTCCCGGGGACAGCCCAGGCATCAGCTGAGCATCCTGGGATGGTGACATGGCCCAAGACCAGCCCATGGAGCACGTGTCCTGCCTGGATGCTGGTCTTGGTGCAAAGCACTGGTGATGCTGAGGGAGGATTCTCCCAACCCCCTGGGACCCCTCCCTGGCCCTGGTGACAGGGCAGGCACCAACACTTGGCCTTGCATGGAGCACCCTGGGGTTTCAGTAATGCTGTGGTGACCCCAGAGCTGGGAGCACTTAAAAACCTTTATGGAATCAGGACTAATCCTGCTCTCACCAGAGTCATCCCGCGTGCACTTTCCCTTCCACTGCAACCATCTGCTTCTTTTGAAGCTTGCTAAATATTTCCTTTCCCCCACTGTCTCTTCCCTCTGCTTCTCCTCCTGGACAGTACCTTGCAGTAACCAAACCATCTGCAATCACCCCTCCCTCCTCCCACCCCGAAAGCACTTTCTGTTTTCCTTTTTATTGTATTTCTTTTCTGGCACAGCTTCACTTTGGTGGTGGCTGTTGGGAGACGAGCTGGGGCAGCGAAGGAAGCCTGTGCTGACCTGCCCGTGTCACATCTGTGCTGACCTGCCCGTGTCACATCTGTGCTGAAGCTGTTGCCGCTGCTTTCCTGGTGCCTCTGCACGCAGGAGATCCACTCGCTCTGGTCGCCGGTGTAATCCATCTCCTTTGTTTAATGTTTGCTGGGAGATGGGTCCCTCTTAATCTATTATGGTGTCATTAAAAGGGAAAATGTTTGCTCCGTAGGGCCTCAAATGGCCTTTTAAAACTACAGTAAAAATGTAATTACTGGCTCACTGAGGAGTTTAACCCTTTCTCGCCGCTAATGTGCACAGCTCTGTTTCCACGGAAGCGGCGGCAGATCTATAGAGATGGGCCAGATTCAGAAACTGGGTGGGAGTAGCCCAAATTTGGCTGCTGGGTGGGTCCTCTGACTGCAAGGGCTCTGCTGCTGCTGGGATGGAGCAGGTGAGTGTTTCACAGGATGCTTTGGCATCCGCAGGGGGAAATGTTGGTATTTAAGGCAACGCTGATTTTGCCCAAAGCTTAGACGTGTCTTGACATCCTGAATTTGGATCACACTCCCTTTGACATGCTCAGGCTTTCCAGGCTGGAAATAGCCCCCACCCCCATCCCAGCCCTGTGTGGAGGGGCTCAGCCCATGTTGGCAGATGGGATTTGGAGACAACCTCCATCCAAGCAGCCCTTGTACCTCACGGGTGCCAGGAGCTCCTGCCATATGGAGCCTCCTGGAGCTATATGGATGCATGAAGACAGGCCTGAGGGTACATCAGTCTTACGCAGCTCAGGGATCCCCAGGGCACTCTTGTCATTGCTGTTATGCTTCCATTTGTCACCCTGGCACCATGTGGACAACAGCAGGGCCAGCTAATGGGGGTGTTTATTCCCAGGGGTATGTCAAACACGTTCTAGAAATGGAGCCAGCGCGAGGATGTCATCCCAGTAGCTCTTTATTTTCACATCAACTAATGCTCCTTAAAGGCAGATTGCTCTTCTGGTGTGGTTTTCTTGGCTATTTAGACTACGGACTCTGCAGAGTGCACCCAGCTGGTGCTGCAAAGGGTGCACCCTATCCATGGGCTCCTGCTGTATGTAGAAAGGCTGGCCCTGAGCTTCAGTGCTGAGGAGGGTCAGCTCACCACGGCAGTGCTGCTGAAAAAGGGAGAAGAAACACCCTGAACTGGTAAAAGCCAATTATTTGTACTGGGGGGTGAGGGTGGGAGGGGGTGGGGAAACAACCCTGCAACCTTTTATTCATTCTGCGTGCGTGCTTTAAATCGCAGCCGTCGCATCATCGAGTGGAACTTAATTACCAGGAAGCTGGGATTACTTAGTGCGTGGCACAAAGAGAGGCACTTCACACCGTGCGCTGAATGCGGCCAAGGTGAACGGGTTTCCATTAAAACCAGCATGACCCCAGCTGCCTGCTGCTGCCTCTGGCTGTCTCAGGGAGCAGCCCGGCCAACCAGGGCAACCAGCACCCGGCTTCAATAGCGGCTCTGCAGCCTAGAGAAAGGCTTCAGCCTCTGAGGCTTTTAAAGGGGATTTAATGTTCCTTGTTAAGTTTTTTTGCCCTTTGTTAAGGCAGCAGGGAAGAGGCTTTCAGTTAAAGTGCTGCCTTAAAAACCCTTCAATGAGAGGAGACGTTTGAAGGTCCTGGTGGCCCAGCCATTTGAAGGACAGGAGAGGTCATCTTGCTTGCTTATAGATGAAGTGCCTTGTTAATGCCACAGCCCTGGTGAGGAGCTTGAACCTTTGTGTAATTTTAAATTTCATGGATTTCCTTGAAGAATCTTCCTATGGGAGAATTTACCCAGGGGAATAATTTGGTCCCCAGACCCAAATCCCCAATAGTGGGTGCCGGTGCCTCCATCCTATTCGTGACTTTGGGTGTCAGTGCTTGGTTAGCACTTCAACCTGTGCTGAATGCTTCTGCTGCTCTCGCAGTGGATCAGCCCAGGGGTGCTTGCATTTGGTGGCTTTGTGCACCGATAGCATTTTGCAGATGACTTTGCCCACCCTTCCCCCTTTCTGCCTTAAAGATGGAGGGGAAGGGATGTCTGGACAGTATGGAAACCCCAGCAGCAGAGACCAGCTGTCCTTCTGAGCATGGTCAGGTAAGAGTTGTTGCAGGAACAACCAGAAGGTGCAAGAAATGGGGAAATGCCTGTCCCTTGGCTTGGCCCAGACCAGCAAAGATTGGTAGAGAACTGGTGAGATGGCCTGGGGGGGCAGGGGAATGAAGATCCATCTGATAACTGATGTCTGCTGCTGTGTCCCTTGGACAGTGGGTCTCTGTCCTCATCCCAGCCCTTCAGGAGCTGCTTCTTTCAGCTTTTGAAGGAGCAGGAGCGGGTTGCAATTCCCTTCTGCTTTCAGCTACAGGGTTTGTGCTACTTTCTTATGGAAAGAGCTGTCCTAGGGAAACCTGTCAACCCTGTCTACTTCGGGAGTTTGCTCTGACCTGGGAATGAAGCAGGGGAGAGCATTCCAAACACTCCCCACCCTAGGGCTGCTGTGAGCCTGCCCCATCCCCCTTGCTCCCCTTTCCAGTACAAGATTGTTTTTCTTCACTTCAGAGAAGCTAAAAACTTCTCTCTCCATCCCAAGGGAAGACAGGAGAGACAGTTTGGATTTATGCTAAAAAGCCAATTAGCTGTCACTTGGGTTCGAGCAAAGACAGTGCAGCATCCCTGCTGGGGTGAGGCTCCAAAGACAGTTTGGGTGAGTGAGGAGAGGTACCAATGTGCCTTGGAAAGGCAGCTTGGCTCCCACCATGGTCTGATGCAGCTTGACCCGCACCTTCCTGCTGTGGGAATGCTTTGATGTCATGTTGCAGGTACTCAGCATCCCTTCAGCCAGCTCTTGTTTGATGGGAGAGTGGGAAAACATGTTGGTACACGGAATATATTAAGTGTGTCAAGTCCTTTCTGACCTGCCTTGCCAAAGCTGTAGGGATCTGTGTGCGGCTGGAAATACCGTTCTTCTTGCCTCTCCCTCCTGAGAGCCATCCAAGGTTGTTTTCACTCCCTGGCAAGTTACTTGATGTGGTTCTGACAGTGTGTGAGGGTCTAGTTGAGTGAAGCATCCCCTGGTGACATCTATACAGGCGCCGTAATCCACCCTGAAGACCCCCTGATGCCTTGGTGCAGGTTGTGCACCTCTAGCTTGGTTTAAACTGGAATTACAGAGCTAGAGGTCTGGCTTTCCTGGAGCAACTGGCCAACGTCCAAGTCTGGAATCCTGCCCTGGCAGTGCTGGCTGTGTGGACACAACCACGCCACGTTAATGCAAAAGTCCTTCCCAAAGCAAAAAATCCCATGAAAAATATTCCTGTGGTCAGGCTCTGTCCACCACGAGCTTGAAGGACAACTGTGCTCAGACTGGTCTTGAAGACCACCAGTCTGGGGCATGTCCCATGCAGGCGTAACCTCAGTTCTGGATCTGGCTTTAAGCACATCCCTCTGCTCTTGTCCTTGTGAGCTGACAGTAGTTGTAGCTCCACCTATTGTCACACAGTCGGATGCAGCTGAATTTCGTATAAAACTGAGTGGATGTTTATGAAACATCTCGTGTGTCTAACGAGGAATGCTGTGGAAATCCCTCGTTAGCTCCCGATAACCCCGGGGAAGAGGAACACTGCTGGAGAGTGACTGCTGACTTTTTGGTGAAGCTTTTGCTCTGAGCTTTCCTTTGCAGTCAGTGGTTTTCCAGTCCCACCGGTCGCTTCATTCCCTCCTGGATCTTGTTTGTGTCTGCTCAGCTGTTGAAGGTAGTGTGGTCTCATCCTGATGTATTTTGGGGATAGTGCTCTTAGGCAAGCTCCTCCCCAGACCGTAGCTTTCCTTCTACCCAGCCCAGTTCTTGCTACACTTCTTCAGAAACCTCTCCCTGCCTTTTACAGCAGGAAGATGTCCCATGTAGAAAAACCCCAAATCCTGACCCTGCTTGGCCTCCTGGGTTGGGTTCCATGGGGTTTGTGGGAGCCCTGATCCCTGGGGCAGACCTGGGCGTGCATTTCCCACACCCCAGCCTGGGCTCTCTCATAACCTTCCTGGAGGGCAGATGTGCTACACAGGCAGCCAGCTCTCTGCCTGTCAGCTCTCTGCCTACCCAGCATCTTACTCCCCACTGAGAGCATTTAATTACCTTTAATTACCCCTGACTTGTTTTTAATTGTTCCCCAACAACACATCCTGATTAGGGAAGGAGAAGCCTGTTTTGTTACAGCTGCAACACCCTGAACTTTTCTCCCCTGAGTTCAGAAGACATTAATTGTTCATGCGAAATGATGTGGGTCTATCTGACCCAGCCAGTGGTTGCTGGGAGCATCTCTTCAGTCCAGTCACAGCCTCAGCACGCTGGTGGATGTTATTCTAGTTTATGGGCAAAACCAGACCGGGGAGAAGATGGAGATGTAGCATATCAGATAAGTCCATCAGGCTGGGGACAGAAATGGGACTAGAACAGGATCTGTCACTCCTTAGTTCCATCCTGCCCAGACCCCCTTGGGTCCTCGGTCTAGGTCCTTCCACCCTCTTCTCTACAGCCATAGTTTTTTTCTCATTTCTCTCCATACCTTGACATAATGGGATGAAAGTAAACTGCATCAAATTTCATCTGCCAAGGAAGGAGAAAAGAAAAAAAAGAAAAAATAATGGCAAAGTTTGTTAGACCATGGAATAATCTTCCAGGGGAAATGGTGGGAGCTTGACTCTTTCAACAGATTACCTCTGGGCTGGGCAGAAACCCCAGGAAGAAGAAATGCTGGGAGAAATACTGTAAATACAGGAGCACCTGGGGGATAAAGGGCCTCTTGAGCTGGAAGATGTCTGACCTTGGCTTGCTTCTTGTATACCCTGAGATGTAAGGACACGCTTACGAGTGGGAAATCCACTTTTAACGAGAATCTGTTCTGTAACGAGAAGATAAGATTTCTTATGAGCTCAGGTAGCCCAGTGTTTAAAGAAAAGCAAGCTGATTGGGTCTGTCAGCTTGCAGGCAAGTTAACTAGGCTTGGGAGTGTTCAGCCTTTATTTTTATTGAAAATCGACAGTTAGAAATTGAAGCCCGTTTTCGGTTGCTGACATTTATTGCTGATGTAATGTATAGTGGCTCTCTCCCCTTCTCCTCTCTGCCTTTCTCACCACGCAAACATGGTGCTTGCATCGTTCCCTACAGAGCCTGGCCTTTGGGTGGCAGAGGTGGCTTTAGCAGAGGCTGGAGGAGACTTGGTGTGGTACAGGACACATCACACCCCCTCCTGAATTTCCTTTGGGGTGCTTTTTCCTGGGTGTCCTTGCCCATGATGTGACCAGTGAGACCAATCTGAGGACACAGCTTGTAGGGGGGCCAAGCATTGCTGCCTTTGCTCTCCTTTCTCAGCAGGCTGTCCTCTCTTTGAAGGAGCACAATGGTACGTGGACGAATGTCTTTTTCCTGGTTCACATGGGTGGCTCTCTGTAATCACCAGGTTTTGCATCTCCTGGCAATAAAACCCTGCAGCATGCTGGCATGCTCCCATCTCTTGGTGCTTTGTGGCAGGAATCTTGGAGCTGGGTCTACGGAAGGTGTCAGGAGCATTGCACCCAGGCTGGGGAGATGTTCTGAAGAGCCTAGGTAGCTACATCTCCTTAGGACACTGTTCTCCACAGTGTTGCTATAGTCAGAAGGATCTAGACTCATTTCTGTGTGTATGTGGACACAATGTGCTGCTCTGACACCAGGTGCTACACTTCTTCTCATTTGTTTTTTTCTTCTCCATGAAAATTTGGTGGCTCTGAGCCTATTGCTAGCAAGAGCAACTGGCTTCCCAAGGATGGGGTCCCAGCCACACTAGGTGCGTGGACTGTGCCTGTGAGCTGAAGGTGGATGTTGACATCTGGTGTAGTGAAGGATTTTCCTATGAAAAGCTCCAGAAGCAGACTACCTTTGGGCTTACATCTTCTCCTGGAGGAACATTTTGCATGTAAAGAAGCTTCTTGCTCCTCTCTGCTGTTTAGGTGGGCATGAGCAGGGAAGTGGGTGCTGTGCAGGGAGTGGGTCTCCTCCTCACTGGGAGCATAGTTCAAGCAGGCAGGAGGGATCCTTCAAGGGATGGAGGTGTCTGTGGCTTTTTCAGAAAGGCAACGTCCCCTCCTTTGGTTTACAGATGCACAGTCAAGTGTGGGAAGAGGATATTCAAGTGTACGGGGCAGAAAATGGATTGTGGCACAGGCAAGCTCCCTAGTTCCACTCTTCTTTCTGTCTGTGCTGGGTATGATTCAGACCCAGCTACACACAGCTTCAGAGCAGTCTGACACATTTCACCGTAGTTAACCCCCTTCCCGTGCTCATAATCCTGTTAGTTTCCCAGATTTAGTGTTTTGCATCTGGGTGTTTATCAGGACTGAATGGTTATTGACTCGTTAATATTTAAACATCAGCACGTGTTGCCATTTCAGCCGTTTGTTCTCCAGAGTGGAGGTGCCCTGGGATTTGCTGCACTTTGGACTCCAGGACCTTAAAATAGCAGGGTGGTTCCCAAGACATCCAAGCAGCCCAGCATAGGGATCTGTGGAGAGCTGCTGGGTTTCATCCTGCCTCTGACCCCCAGGTGAGGGAGGGATGTGGGGGTCTCCAGGCTCATTCTGCTCTATGAGCACATCCACAGCCGTCCTTGGGCTGTCTTCAGCCCAGACCATGGCATTTGGAAGAAGTTTCATTTTAATCTCCAGGTTTCCTATCGTTCTCCCTCTCTCCTCCAGATGCATCTCCTTGGTGTTGCTGTTGCTGGGCTGTGGAGAAAAGGATTTCAGGCTTCAGTGCCTGTCGAGCTGGGATGTGTCAGGGATAAGAAAGCAGGAAGGAATCCCCTCTTGCAAGATTACATTGCTTCCTGACCAAGAAAGTTCAGAGCAAAGCCAGCGCTGGGTGTTTATTGGAGGTGCTGGTCTCTCCTGCACCTCCACCTCCGTCTGCTCAGACTCATGTGCTGTTGTTCCCAGTTTGCACCAGTGCTAAGCCAGTTCTCAGACCTACTGCACCTCCAGCATCGATCCTGAGCACAAAGCTGCTTAAACTGCCAGGCATGCACACGCTGGTGGGTGAGAGTCCCTGGCAGCCCACGCCTGGCCAGTGCAGGGGGAGGGGGGCAGGTATTCAGCGTGAAATCCACTTACAAGAAGGGGGATTAGTGGTAATAGCACCTGAAATCGATAGAAGCACCAACAGATCCATTTTTAACAAGCTGCCCAGAGAAGGCAAATGCAACAGTCAGAGATTAATAAAGCAGGTAAGTGTGCTCTTCAGAGAGGTGACAGTGGAAGGTGCATTAACAAAAGAGCGCATCCAAGGACAATTTAGGCAGGGGACAGAGCTTCCCAGCTGAGAAAAAGTGGAGAAGCAGAGGTCAGCAAACTTTCTGGAGATACTTCAGGCTTACGATTGGGAAAACTCCCTCAATATTCTTAGGTCAAAGCTTGTGAGCCCTTGAGCTATGAGGAATAGCTAAAACTTCTGACAGTTTAAAGGTGATGGGAATTATGAGAGTACATCTTGCACCAGGGGTGAGAAATGTGGCTTTGTCCAGCTTGAGCAAGGCATGGAGCAGGTGGGTGCTGAGCTCTCTGCTGATGCTTGCCCAGCAACAACATCTCAGTTCTGATGTGTTGGTGTTCCCAGGCCAGGCAGCCTCGTCCCTAGATTTTAGAGTGTTCTGGAGCTACATCAGTGCATCCAAACTCCTGCTCCTCACAGTGAAGTACCTCAGTGTGTAGGAGACCATGTAGAAGAGAGCAGAAAATGGAGACAAAAGCCAGGAGGCACAAACCTCTCTGAAGAAATGGTTGTTGATTGGCGTGGTTTCAAGACAGCAAGAAAATTCTGCTGTCAGCTCCATGCCCTCAGGAACCCTCTGTTATCTCCCTGGTTTTCATGTGTTGGTGTCATTAGGCTTGTAGGAGAGACAGAGCTGATTTGATTAAGAGGCAGCTCATCTCTTAGCCTCCTCTTGGCAAGCTCTGAACAAATCAGGAGCTCAAATCAGGCTTAACTGGCAGTGTGAGCACAGAAAGTGTTCTCCATCAAAGGAGACTTCATTTGGTCTTTTAGCCTTTCCTCCTCTTCTCCCCAGTTTCTTTTCCTTTTCTAATGCTGATTGTCTAACTTTTCTTGGGACTGGTATTCAACATGTCACTTAACCCCACCAAGGGAGAGTCAATTTTCCTTCCAACTCCATTAAAAAACCTTGTAATAAAACTTGAAAAGGCTGGACGATGGGGCTAGTTAGTGGCATTAAATTAATTAGATATGGGAAAATGAGTCTAGGAGGTTTCTTAATGCAGTTTACTTTTATGGATTATTATTGCTGGTTTCTTCTCATTGATCAAAAGAGGTGTCCTTCAACGTGTGCTCCGGGGGGACTGACACACCAGGCAACGCACGGAGCTGGAACTGGGATGCTCGCGATGGGTGGTGGTTTCTGGTGCCGAAGGAAGGAGCGGAGCTAATGGATCTCTGCATGCTAAACAATTGCATTATGTCTGCTGTTGTGTCTGAAGGTGGCGAGTGATTAAAATGAAATTCCTGGTACTGGAAACCAAAATAGAGACGTTTGTAGGTGTGAGAAGATGACTCTCCGAAGAAAGCGAGACAGCAAAAGAAAGGAAGTAACAAATCCTAGCAGCTCAGATGGCCTCTAAACTCATGAGTAAGATGATAACATGCCCTGGAAAACAACCAGAAATGAGTTAAGCAAAAGACTAGCACAAAAGACAAGCCTTCAAGTGAGCTTTGCCAGATCTTTGCTCAGCTGCGAGGGGCATCCAGCAGAGCTGCCAACGCTGCAGCCATTTACACAGGGCGTGGGTGGATGTGTCCCGCTGACATCTGCTGTGCTGGCCGGTGGCTCTGGTGGCTGCTTGAGCAACAGCCAGTCTTACTGGGGAAAAAGCCAAGCTGCTGCATCCCACATCATCAGAAACCTGTGGATGTTGGGTAATAGGGGCAAAAATTGCTTCTGGCCAGGTTCTGCTGCTCTGAGGTCGAGCTGCCCCAGCAGCTTCACAGGCTGATTCCAGTTCATGCACCGAGGGAATCTGATTCCTCTGCCCAGCACCTTCCTGGCATCTTTCCTTGAGCTGTGAAGGTGACAGAGCTTGGAACAGGCTGCCCAGAGAGGCTGTGGTTTCTCCTTCTCTGGAGAGATTCCAAACCCCCCTGGATCTGTTCCTGTGTGGCCTGCCCTGGGTGATCCTGCTCTGGCAGGAGGGCTGGGCTTGATGATCTCCAACTTTTATGATTCTATGATCCATGATTCTATGCTCACTACGTAAGCTGCCCAAGCCAGAGGAGATGCCACACGTTGCAAGCCACCTGCCCATTTTCTCCAGGTAGGTTGTAAAACTGGTGAGCATTGTTTGAAGAGTGAGCATCAAGGTATCATAGATATCTGAAAAAACAACTTCTGGAAGTCAGCACCTCTGGGGTGCAAAGTTTAGATGTTGCCTGAGCACTTTTTGGGGTCTGCTACAGATCTGGACCTCAAAACTGGGGACTGAATTCTCCCAGTTGTGCAACCACTTTGTGCACATGCCATGGGAGCTCCTCCTGCTCCTGCTCAAGCCTTTTTGGGGTAACCTGACAGAGAAGGGAGGAATAAGTTGCTACAAGGGAATCTCATCAGCTTTATTATTTTATATTCAGAGCACTTGAGAATTACAAAAGCCTAAAGCCAGCAGGAGCCCTGAGCTCACGCCCACCTCTCTGATGTCCCTGGTTCTTTGGTGGCTTGGCGAGTGGGGAAGGTTGGTGTATTAGGACAGAGCTGTACCTGAAGCAGCAACTGCCTGCATCAGACTTCTGGAGGAGTTTTGTATGGATGAAAGTTCAGGGAAATACACCTTTTGTTCAGAGAACTCAATGCAGCCACAGGTGTGTTTGGGGAAACAAGAGCTTGTTCAAGCTTCTCCTTTTGCTTTTTTGGGGTGATGCCACTTAGGGCAGCCCCGAGAAGCCCCATTTGCCCCCCACATGGCCCCACTGGCCAGATGCACCATGCAGGGACTGGGACTGACTCCGCTGCTCCTGGGAGTTCCTGGAAAGATGATTGCCACTCTGGAGCAGAGGAAAATGGAGAAAATCATTTGAAATATCCTTGTGCCACATCTGCTTTATTTTGAGGAGGAGGCAATAAGGCTGCATCCCCAAATGAAATATTGAATTTTAAGGGAGATGCAAACAAGTACAAATGAAAAATGTCTCTGATCATAAAGAAAGCATTTGCTAAAATTAAAATGGAATGCATTGCTGCCTGGGCTGGAGACAGAAATGTCAGCAGAGCGATGAAAGGGGAGGCTGACTACTTAGGTGACCAGATACATTTATTGTTTTCTTTCCATTAATGCCAGTGACAGTATTAGAGGGAAAAAAAAAATCAAATTGCCTGACAACACTTCAGAAAAGGATTAAGTCCAGTCCTTGCAGAGGCCTCCTTAGCTCCTGCCTCAGCAGGAATGGAGGCTTGAATGGACTTGCATCCAGAGGGACGGGGTGGGGAAAGGGGAATTAATTTTGCTGAGCAGAAATAATATAGATAATGTCATAATAATCATTAAAAGGACAAGTGAAATTGGTCTGGCCCTTGAAGCAATCAATATGGCCCATTATCCAGTTGAATTGGCATTTGATGGGAATGGCTTGTTATCGTATTGGATGTGTCCGTGTTTCACATCATCGACTAATTCAGAGCGAGAGGTGTATTAATATCGGGCCACATGGATTGGCAGGGCATTTGTGGAGGGTTTGGGTTTAGGGAAGTGTTTACGTGGCTGATCGGAACGCACGTGAGCATCCTGCAGGGCTCATTTGAATGCCGGTCTGCGCCGGCGGAGCCTGACCAACCAGGCTTCATCCAGAGCCTGTTGAAGTTAATGAAAAGCATCTGATGACTCTAATGGGCTTTGGGCCAGGGCTGATGGGTAGACAAACATACTGCTTGGTGATATAAGCACCATCTGTAGGTATGTAAATCTTTGATGTGCTGTCGTTGGCTGGGGCAGATGCTCTTGTGAAAGTTCAGGCCTGCCTGGCCAGATTGCGGAAAACTTGTTCTGAGGGAATCACCAGCCTTGTTTTATACCATCATGGTATAATGCTAGTGAGGAAGGCTCTGGAAATGTGCTGTTTCCTGCATGGATCGTTAGGACACAGGTCCTGCAGGTCTCCATCATGCTGCCTCTGAGGCTGGAAAAGGGACACCAGCAGATACTTGTGTTTGTTAAAGCTCCACCATGGGTTTCTAGGTTGCAGCATCTGAGGCTGGGGCTGTAAACCCTGGAACACCCACCTCCCGCAGGGTTAACATGAGTAAGGACTTGCATCCTTCTGCAGAATCATGTCCTTTCTTGTCCAAGGGGCTACCCCAGCCACAGCTGCAGAAGGACTCGGGGATGACAGAAATAGGTGCAGAAACATCTGGCCTCGCTGGTAAATACTGCTCCCTGGTGAAAACACCTCATGTCTTAGTGCATGCCACCCATCTGTGGGATGCAGTAACTGCTGTCCTACCTCACCCTGGTGGACACCTGGGATTTGCAAAGCACAGACCCAGCAATGATGACATTTGACATTGCCACTTTGTTTAGAGGCACCAGACTTACCCTAAACTTCAGATCTCGACTGAAGTGCCATCTCCTTTGGAGGTAGGCTGTGGATTGCACTTGGCCGTGATCAGAGGCATTGTTGCAAAAGTGGCTGCAGGAAACGATCACCTCCTGCTTTCTGCTGCTTAGGTGGAGTGTCCTGCCCTGGCTTGGCTGGGGGGCAGTGGCTTTGTGGTGACATTTGGAGGACTTAGTCCCGGTGTGGATGTGTAGTGCTCGTGAGATTGGGCACAGCAGCAAAGTTTGCAGCATGGCCTGCAGGACTTTCTCAGCCTCTTGAGGAGCTGGGTTTGTAGTAGAGCCCTGACCATTGCCACAGCATGGCACTCTTTTGTTGGTCATGAGACAGTTAATTTCCATTTTTCTCCAAGCAGGAGAAAGCACAGAGGTAAAAAAAATCCCGGTGATTTCAGTCAATTAAACTAAAGCCTACTGGGTCTGTTGCTTTTGGATATATTTTTTTTTATTATTTATTTTATTTTATATTTTTGTAAATGAGTCTTCCAGGGTCTTCAAGCACTTACCATGGGGAGTGACAATCACAATCCGCTGCCTCGCCTCTCCCCATGCTGCCTCTCCACAGGAGCTCAAGAAATCTTAACATCCCATCAAAAGCTAATTACATTCTGACACACCAATTGGAGACATCGAGAGATGGGGGGAGAGAGAGCAGCTTACATAATGGTTTTAAAATTACATGGAGCATGCTGAATATTTGGTGCTATGAAGTGCCAATAGTTCAGAGCAGCAGAGGGAGAAGGGTAATGGGAAGGAGTTATAATGGGATTTATGTTTGAAATCCACTCCAGGTTGTAGGTGCAAGACCTTATCCTACACCTTGTTTTCACTTTCAAACACTGCAGGTTTTTTTTTCAATGGGAAGCTGCCCCAGTTTCCCCCTCTTGGGTCTGGTTCTACCCATGGGATCAAGAAATCATGAGAACAAAAGGGGCAATTGTCTCCTTGTCCTTTGGGAACCCTGTCCAGGTGCCAGTAAACAGAGACAACCCCTGTCCTGTCTGCAACCCCAGGAGGAGAGAGGGGAAAGCTGTGGGCGAGGTGAGATGAGGAGTCTGAGAGTCACTGGGCAGAAGGATCCATCCAGAGCTGTTTGATGCAAAGCTTCAAATGGTTAAGGCCTGGGAGAGTCTTTCTGTGAAGTGCTCCTATGTTGTCATCCTCTTTTTGTGTCCTTCCTAAGACATTTGCTGTTGGCCACTCTGGTGGGCAGGACGCTGGCTGAGATGCAGTGGGTGCACCTGAGCCTGGAGCTGGGGGTTATGGCAGTGAGACGGAGCAAGACTGAATTGCTTTGGGTTCTTCCAGCCACCTTCTGGGCTGCAGCACTATGACCCCAGCCTCTTTCAGCCCTAAGACCTGCTGAGAGGTGAGAGTCTTTGTACGACAACAGCTCTCTGGAGCCCCTGAGAAAGTGAGATTTACCCAGCAAGCCTCTGAAAGAGTTATTTCACAGAATCATTTAGGTTGGAAAAGACCCCTGGGATCATCATGCCCAACCATTAGCCCTACTCTACAAGTTCACCCCTAGACCGTTTGGCTCCTTGTCCTCAAACTAGCAGACAACCCTCACATTTGGCTCTCGAGGACATGTTGTGCATCCACGGATGCCCATCGTGCCCGGGTGCATGACCCAGCAGAGAGGGCTACGGGGCTGCAGTGGTCACCCCACCTCAGCCCGGAGAAGGTACTGGTTTGTGAATCTATTGCCCAGCTGCCCTAGAGCCAATGTAATTCTTTGTTAATGTTATTGCCTGGGCTCAGGAGCATGGCAGGAGGGCTGTGGCTGACCAGGCAGCAAATTAACTGCAATTTCATTATCTAATAATTTATATATGCTGCCTATGTATTTTGGCAAGACACCTTCATTAATAGAAGATGCCCTCTGCCCGCTGACTATTTACACTACTGGTTTCCCAGGGACCCCACGTGATGCTTCCTTTTTTAGTGACCTTCATCACAGAGAGAAAAATGCTCCTCATTTCCCTTGATTTTTTATAAAGAATTTTGTTCCCGTCTCCTTTGCAAGGATTTATTCCTCTGGACTGAAAACACTGCAGGCTTCAATTTCCCTCTGCACTGGTGTGGATCAGGATTCACTCTCACGGTGCGACTCGTGTTACAAAAACCACCACACAATCCAAGGGAGGTGCCGGTGTGGCCCTGTCTCCTGTGTTTGGTGGCCCCAGACTGCAGGACAAGACCATGGTGTTGGTGGGGATGTGCCAGCACCTGTGTGTGAATGCTAACTGGGAGCAGTGGTCAACATACCAGCTTCCCATGATGAAGCCTGCGGAGATGCTGCCAGGTCCCCTGACTTGTGGGTTCATCAGGGCAATGCGAAGCACAGCAGGATGTCACCTGCCATGCCCTGGGAGGAGGGTGGCATGTGGGCAGGGTCTCGTGAGGACAAAGGCATGTGTGCGTGACTTTGGCATGTTGCCCCTCAGACCTCTGATGCTCTGCTTTTGCTCTCGGCCGACCTGGTGAAGCCCTTTACAATTCTATCTGCCCTTCTGTGGGGGCAGCAGCAGTAGCAGAGAGACCTGCTGGCTCCTCAGGATGCTTGAGTCTCTGCTCCTTTGAAGTTTTTCTTAGCTGAAGAAAACAAAGGCTCATTAAATCCATCTCTGAGCTGCGGAGAGGTGACATCAATGATGTGACTCACAGAACGCCAGCAGAAAAGCAGCATCCAGGAGGGCAGGTTGGTGCTTTGTGCTGCTGGGAGAGGGGAGGAGCAACCCTGAAGCCCTGTGTGGGTGTGTGGAGGCAGGGGCTGTGCCAGGAGTGCAGGCACCCATCCCCTTCTCCTTGGTATGCTGCTTCCAGCTGTAGGTGGAGGAGCTGGTGGTAGCCCACATGGAGCCTCCAGCCACCAGGCTGGTTGCCCATCTTGCCACCGTATTTTTATCCCACTGTCATCACAGCAAGCTTGGGTTCACCTCCAGGTACCCAAACCCCCCAGATCTGTTGTCTGTCCCCTTCCTGAGCGCAGCAGGGATGGTCCTGCTGACTCTGGGCACTGTCAATGGCTCCTCTTACCCAAGGGAAATGGGCAGCCCAGCCTGGAGAGGTTCCTGGCAAGGAAAGTTTGCGGGTTTGCAACCCTCATACCTCGGGCACCTATGGACAGTGTGATCCGAGCTCTTTGTGACCTAGTGGATTTCCATGCTGCCTGCTGGCTCTTGCCTCCATGTCAGGTCATATGTAGGCAGGGGCTACGTTTCTTGGAGGTTTCCCTGTTGCACATCAAAGGCAGGCACCAGTTTTGCCCAAGCGTGGCTGGGAATTACTCAGCTGTCAGTAGTGAAGGGTAAAATCTTTATAGAGTGACAGGCAGGGACAAGTTGTTCCCCTTCCTATTCTTCCCTTCTGATTGATTTGCAGAGCAGCAGCACCCAGTCGAGTGTCTCCATTTCCTAGCCCTCGAGGGCTGCAATGAAAGCCTCTCCTGGAGGGATAAGGGTGCTCCAGAGCACCACAGCTCAGCGATGCCAACTGGTGCAGGACGTGGTAATGAGGGCTGGAGAGCCAGTCGAGCTGCTGGAGTGGGCTGCATCTATTCTTACCCTGTGCCACCAGAAGAACCCTCCTAATCCAAGGCAGACCATGCCCTCGAGAGATGAGGCATCTCTGACTCACAGTCTCTGTTTCAGGGGATGGGGGGGGAGTTGGAGATGGAAAGGTTATCATTTTGTGATTGCCCAGGTCCTTTCTGATCTCCCTTGATGTTTTAGCCCCTTTGAAGGACACAATACCTTCCAGAGCTTCCATCCGGAGATGCTGCCACGACTGACTGTGCTACCTGGGCACTGCCTGTGCCAGCATCGCTACCTCAGCCCAGGGCTTGGGGTAAAGCCCAGATGGAGCTACTCTGCCCCATGCCCATGGGGTGCCCAGCTCTGGTGCCTGACTGGTATTTGTTGGGTAAATAGAATGTAAATTATGGCTCAGCCTGGCCTCTTGGAGTAGTATGAACTGTACCTGGTAAAGGGAGGATAGGGACTTTGCCTTGGGTCAGTAATAACTAGGATCTAATTACTTTGTCTCGGGTGCTGGATGGGTGGGTGGCTCTGTTCTGGTGCACTCTGTGCTTCGGCAGCACCCCTCACTTCTAATTTAACACCAACAAAAGGAGAGTATTAAAACAAAGCCAAAACCCAGCAAAGCCTGGAGAAGGGAAGGCTCTGGGGAGACCTTATAGCAGCCTCCAGTACCTGAAGGGGTCCTACTGGGGAGGGACTTTTTATAAGGGCTTGTGGTGATAGGACAAGGGGCAATGGTTGTAAATTAGAGAAGGGTAGATTTAGATTGGGCATCAGGGAGTTCTTCACTCTGAGGGTGGTGAGACACTGGAACAGGTTGCCCAGACAAGTTGTGGTTGCCTCATCCCTGGAAGTGTTTCAGACCAGGCTGGATGAGGCTCTGAGCAACCTGCTCTAGTGGGAGGGGTCCCTGCCAAATAGCAGGGTGGTTGGAATGGGATGACTTTCAAGGTCCCTTCCAACTCAAGCCACTCTATGATAAACCTGCAGTTTCCTTGAGCATCATGAGAACCCTTTGAGATCTCTGAAAGGGTCCTTACGAGCATCTGGCTGCTTCAGGTCCCAGGCTGGGTGCCCTCTAATAAAGCCCTTTCTGCCACACAATGGGAACTGGTGGGTGCTTCCCAGGCACAAGGCAGGAGTTTTTTTGGTCCTGCTCTCACAGGATGCTTGTCTGCTGTCTATCTTGAAGATAGAGGGACTCCTGCAGAGTGGATGAGAGGACAAATGCTGACTTTCTAATCTCAAACATGTGGAGACAGACTGAAAAGGGGGATGAAGAGAAGTTACAGAAGAGCATACAGGGTGGAGGATGGATGAGTGGGTTGGGTTTGATGGTGGAAGCAGTGGCCAGTAATGCAGGGGGATGGATGGATGGAAAGGAGAAAATGGTGGTTCCAGGACACTGGTCTTCATCCTGGGAATTGATTCCTCCATAATCCCTGATCTGGGTGCATGTAGGGCCCAGGGATTTAATGCTGGGGAGCTGATGTGGGAGCTGGCTGGTTTTGCTCCCTGGCGGGTGCTTGCTGCTCATGCTGCCCCATGGACCCTGCCTGAGAGCTGGCAGTCCGGGTGCCCAACGGCTGCTTCCTCTACTGACAGCGATCCCAGAAGCGTGTGGCACTTTCTCCTGGGCTCTGGGCACACGCTGTGCTCATTTACATTCTCCAGCTAATTAAAAGGACCAGGGTTTCTTTGTAGTATGCAAAGCCCTGGAACAGCTCCAGGGCCCCTGTCATGATCCACAGGCCTGGACTGGGACACAGTGCCAGCGCAGGGTGGTTGTGGACAGGGACAAAAGGACTCTAAGAGCAGAGCTCAGTTGGAGCCTGCGGCAGAACACAGCCCATGCCAACAGCCACCCTTCTCTGCCTCCAAGCAGGATTCGTTCATCTGGCTGTGGCAGAGGCTCTCCCTACCTGTCTCCTCTCTTCCCTGCCTCTGTGTGCCTTGAATATTGATGGGGACCATCTCTCCCTGCTGCAGGATGCCTGGAGCTGGCTGACACCAGGAGGACCTGCAAACACATCGAGCGAGACCAGGAGGTGCGTGAGTATCTCCTGCCCTGAGCTGGGAAGATTTGTCTTCTAGGGCCTGGTGGAGAGGGTGAGAGAAGTCTTTTTCCTGCTTTCCCATAATAAATAGGCCGTATCATAGCACACATCAGACCTGTGGCTCTGGTGGGGGATGTTGCCCACAGATAGTGCTGGCGCTGGATGTGCAGAGGTGAGGGTGTGAGGAGCTGCGTTCCTGGGGCCTGATCCCAGTTTGGCTCCCAGTGTCACCGTGAGCATCAATTTAGGGTCTCTCTGCATCACAGACTTCAACCTTGTGTTGAGATAGTAGCTTCTGACAGCAGCGTGACCACACTGGCACGATGCTGTGGCTGGGTAAAGGAGCCCTGTGTCTCTAATGAGCCTGCAGCACCCTGCCAACCATGGTGGTGGCTTCTCTTTCTGGTCCTAGCCCTGGTGACCACACAAAGCAGCAGCGTGGCTCCTGCTGATTTGAAAGGGCTCTGTGTCAACAGGGGTTAGATGCCAAAAAAATCTGGGCTTTATCTTTGTGCCTAAGCTTTTCTATCTCTCCCCAAGCTTCGCACCATCATGTCACCTGCCCCAAATGAGGGAACTGAGGCATCAGGTCCTATCCATTACTTTTATTGGAAAAAAAAAACGGAATCCCACCCAAACAAACAAAATTCCAACTAAAGGCTAATCACCTTTGCATCAGCCAGATGCATTTTTCTAGGCAGCAATCTGATCCCGGATGATGCCCCAGTTCTGCTGTGCTCCAGGTGCTACCTGGGGGGTAGCCTGTGCTAATGAGAGAAGAACACAATGGTGTTTTCTGGGACTAAATATGGTCTCTCGGGTTTCATTTCTTTTTCTGTATTTGGGGTTTGTATTTGTTTGGCTTGAGCGTAAAGGAGGAGAATGTGTTTGATGGTCAGTGACATGTCTGGGGGGGCTTGAAGTGTGTCGGGATTTTCCAAGACACTGGGAAGGGAGGGTGTTGGGCAGGAAAAGCTGCTGTGTACCAGAAATGAGTCACTCTGAAGCTCAGGGACGTACCTCGTAAAGAGGCTGCGATTGAAGCTATAAACCCGTGAATGTGTCCTGATTCATTGCTAAAATACAGGAGGATCAGGTTTACGTGTTGGCTGCTGGAGCTGGAGGCAGAGTATCCCTCGTGGGATGCTTGCTCTCATTGTGGAAGTGTATGAGGAACTCTCGCATCTAAGGGGAGCAGGTTACTAATTGCTAGTAACGTTCGTGTAGTCTCACTGCAAGGCAGTGGAGTGGGGTGGAAGTGATGCACCAAAGGAGGGATTTAAAGAGGAAAGCATCTGAAGATTTCGGCTGTACAGGAATCTCTTTCCAGCTTGCTCGGGCAATTATCTGAGGCACTGCAGAAATAAAGCTTGCTGGTCTGCAACTGTGATTCCTTGGTGCAAAATCCTTCTCTCTGTGGTGGGAGAACTCTTAATTAGTGAGTTTTAGCATCAAGGAAAGCCCCCAATTTTTGCAGCAATCAGGTTTGAATTTCTATCACTCAATGGGAAATTTCATCAACCCTGTGAACAGACAGGTCTAGGATGGTGACAGGAATTAACCTAACTCCAAATGCAGGGACGTGATGTGGGGAAAGCAGAAGCTGAATCCGAGAGATGACCAAAGAAGTTAATATCGTACCCAAGGCAGAACTGGAAAGGGGGATATGACATCAGCATTTTGCCACTGACCTAAAACATTCCAAAGAACACAGTTGGATCCCCAGATTCTAGTTGTTTGTTGGGGTTTTTTTTCTTTATGGTAGCGACAGGCTGGCCTGCCCAACATGGGCTGATTTTCATGAGGAAATGAAGGGAAGAACCACAAGCAATTCTCTCCCTCCAAGTTATGAGTTGCAAATCACTGACAATCAGCACAGAAAGTTTTGCAGCAGAATTGATGATGATGTGAGGCTCAGAACTGGAACCCTACTGGTGATTTGGAGAGAGCTGGAAATTGCTTATGATCTCTTGGTGTCAGGTGTCTCATTTATAATAAATAAATACAGAAAATACACCCTAGATGGTTGCTGTCAGATACTGGGAGTCATCAGCCAGAGAGCTCCCTAGGAATCTGGTATTTTAGGTCAGCTGGCTTTAGCTTATTGGAAACCGCAGGCAGATAAATATCAAGGACTATCTGAGTCAGAGCTGTGCTATACTGAAGACATCCAGTTGTTCATGTGGGGTTTGAGTCAGTCTGCAAATGAATAAATGAAGTGCAGAACCGAGGAAAAGCCACTTTCAAAATTTCCCATGAAATTAAAGAGTAAACCTTCAGTTGTTTTCTTTCACTTCTCACGACCATCAAAGGCAGCGAGCTGCTCTGCTGAGCCTGGCGGTGGGTTCGGGGTGTTCCTGGAAAGGGCAGGGCTCGTTTGCCGCGGTTGAAATGGAAATGTCGAAATCCCGCTTTGCTCCCCTTGGTCCTGCCGGGCTGGAGATGAACCAGGCTGGCAAGAAGTGCTGCCGGACACGCCAACGCGCTCTGTCCTCGCAGCGCAGCAATTTCAACCCCCGTTAACTCGTAAACAGAAGTATTCCGGGTGGAAAGCCTGGTTTGCGGAACTGCGGTCGGCTAATGGAAGAGAAAAGGGGACTGTCCAGCCTCTCCGCTCTGCCACGGCTCAATCGGTGTGACTAGAAATCTAGAGGCCGAATCCTCGTGATGAAAGGCTTGCGGATGGCCCGTCGCCTCTGAACCAAAGCTCCTGCTGGCACTAATTCCACTGACGTCAGCACCGACGGCCCCAGCAGAGAATTTACTCCCCAGAATTATTCCGAGCAATTGTTTAGTGAATAATTCTGGATAATGAAAATGCAGAGGGGAGGAATTGGAAAGTTGCTCGCTGTCAATTCACAAAAGAGGAGAAATGGAGGAATTTATCATGTCAATGGTTTGCCTATGAATTATTCACTCGCTGCACAAACAAAAATAAAAATCCCTTTTCCCCCCCCCCCCCCCCCCCCAAACCTCCACCCCACCCAAGATGAGGCTCGCTGGCTTTGTGGTAATGTGTTTTTGATGTGCTGGTTGCTGGTAATGACCCCAGCAGCTCCTGCATGTTGAATTACACATCGTGCACATGACACTTGAGTCCTGCTGCTTGAGGGGAGGTCGTCCCCAAAGCCGTCAGGGGAAGTCAAACAGCAGCGCTCAATCCAGGAATGATGCCAGAGAAGCTATAAACAAGTGGAAAGGCTATTAACAGCATATAACCTGATGCTGTTATACCACTAATGGGAGGAGACTATGCATCAGCAAGGGACATTAGAGCAATGTTTTACTGTCTCCATGCTCCTAAGCATCCATTTGGCAGCAGGAAGGGAAATACTGTTGAAAAGGGGCTGGCCGAGGGAGGCAGAAGAAATGTGCTGTCATGGAAGATGGAAGGTGAAGAAGGGTGGGATGGGGAAGGACGAATGTCTTTTTTTTTTTCATCTGCTGTCTTTGTGGTGGACGTGCTCAACGGAAAACCTTTACCCAGGGCTGGGCAGAGGTGAGCTGAGCCCATGGCCCAGTGTCTTTGAGGAGGCACCAACCCTGAAGCACACCAGTGCTGAACCTGCAGTTAACTGCATCCATATGGTCTTGCTGGGAGATGGGTGAGCTGAGAGCCTTGGAGCACGTTGGCTTCCAAAGTGGGGCTGGGAAAGTAATCTAGGGAGTGGATAAATGGTCAGGAGGAGCATGTGTTTGTTTTCCTTATGCTACTATTTAAATTGACATTGATTTAGCTGAAGATGCTGTTTAATAACCCATTTAAGCTACTGTAGGAAGAAATGTCCACACAAGGGCTTTTAGGTGTTCACTGAATCAGCTTGAAACCTCAAGATGAAAGTGACATAATTTACTGAAACAGGCAGCATCTTACTCTCATTTTTGTAACATAATAGTGCTAAAATGGAGCCAATTTTTAAAGAATCTAAGCTTCTACTGCTAAGCTGAGTTTTCACTGAAGACAGACACACAATTTAGTCTAAGAAATGAAACTGGGGGGGGAAACCAACACAAAAGCGAGTTATCATCTATCACCTGCATTACATTTTTACTCTCACACCTGCCTTGAGATCTTCTCAGGGTTGGTTTCTCTGCAAGCATGGAGTGAGATGTTGCTCCCTCCTCACAGCCCGTATCGGGGAAAATTGAATGAGTGCAAAGGGACAGGACCAGGAAAAGGCTCTGACAATGTTTTTACAACACTTTGCTTTTTTTTTTTTTCCCCCCTCGTACCTAGGCTGTGGAGGAGATGTTTCCCTGCATGAAGAGCAGAGGTGGCTTCAGGGCTGGGATTCCTCCTGCTGAGTAAGTAAAGAGAAACACAATTGCACCCATCATTAATTCAGAGAGCGGGGGAGTGCCATGTGGTGTGTTTGTAAATACAGTAGGCTCTCCTCCATGGTAACAAATCGTGGGAGAGGTGTTGTGTTGCTCCTCGGTGGCTCTGGCTGTTGCTGGGTGGATAAGTCAGTTCATGGAAATAGTTCCCAGGGAAGCGTTGCTTGTAAGAGGTTATTGATCTTATGAGACGCTGCAGAGAACGTGTCTGAGGTAGTGCATTCCTTCCTGGTTTCTCTTCTGATGTCGCTCAGGGTTCAATGGAAGGATCCTGTGTGTGGGGGGAACAAACATTGAGGGGGGGGGGAAGATTTCATGAGAGTTCTTCTGCTTGGGGAGAAAACTGGGAGGCTCAGTTTGGCAGTCCCTGCGCTGGCAAACCTTTTCCTCTCTAGTTACAACCAAAGGTGAAAGGATTCCTTCCAGGTAAGTGAGCGTGAGCAGGGCTGGGACAGGAGGATGCTGACAGGCAGGTCCATGGACCAGTCTTAGATTCACAATCTGGAGTGGAATGGGTTGATATCAACTTTGCGTGCTCTGCCCAGGCAAGAGGAAAGCTGTTTGTTGAAGTTCCCATTGTGTGAACATCTAGAATTACCAATCTGGAGAGAAAAACACATGGTGCCTGCTTTCCAAGCACCTCTTGTGTTACTTTAGTCAATGGGTTGGCCTTAGGGTTGGGACCTGCTGGGGTCAAGGCTGAGATGTCTGTCCCAGTTACCCAGGGCTGTGGCTCAGGGCAGGAACAGCAGAAACACGTGTTCCCACCTGCAAAGCAAGCACCTGGACCCAGAAAATGAAGGCTGCACAGGGGAAAAGCACAGCAAAGTGAGCCAGCACTGCCTCCTATGACACATTCATGGTACGTCTTCTCTCTGTGGGTGAGGAAAGGTCGCTGCTCTGCAGTTGTAACTGGCTTCTGCAGACAGCACGCTTTCCTCTCATTCCTCTTGATGCTGTTTTGACACCACAAGAGAAAATGAGGAATAACGGGTTCAGCTCAGTCTGCTTGGCAGAGGTTTGGTGCACAGCTCTTTGTGGGAACTCTGACCTGGCCAAGAGCAGCGGGTGCTGAGCTGGTTCTCTTCTGGGTGCTACCCCACTCCATCTTCACAGCAGGTGATCACTTTCTGCTCCAGGGATCAACAGGGAGTATGTTCTTTGCCAGAGAAATCTCTCTGGCTTTGCTCTAGACACAAACAGGAGATGAATGAAGAGGGTCACTGTTGTGCATCGGTATTTGCCCATCCCTAGGAAGCCTGTGATAATTTTGGCCCTGGGACAGGATTTCAGGACGTATCTTCGTACAAGGCTTGCTTTTCTTGTGTGAAGATGCTGTAGGACAGCCAGAGAAACCTTTTTCCCCCCCGAGAGAGTAAGAAGGGGGTTGTGGAAAGAAAACATTTTTCTTCCCAACCCCCCCCACCCCGTATTTAATTGTCTGGTGTGAAGGCTGGGGAAAGAGGAGAGTGGATGAGATGGTGAAGTGTGCAAGTGGCAGCAGAAACCTGGTGGGGGAGGTGGTCCACATTCAAACCTCCATACATTAGAAAGGCCCTTGTGGGGGGTATCACTACACTGTATTACAGAATCACAGAATCATTCAGGTTGGAAAAGCCCCTTTGGATCATCGTTTCCAACCATTAACCCTACTCTACAAGTTCACCCCTAGACCATACCCCCCAGCACCACATCCAAGAGATGCTTAAACACATCCTGCATCTCCCCACTGCTGAGTGTGATGGGGCATCTGCATTTTGTATGGGAGGAAAGAAGGAATTAAAATCCCACCAGCGAAAGGTGTGTGGAGATGGTGTGCTGAGATTTACCTGCATTGGGAGGAGCTGAGCAGGGGCGGCTGAGCTTGATGCAGGCAGATGTGTGAAAAAGAAAGTGACTTTGGTGGTGCAAAGATAAAAATAATCAAGTCTGTGGGGTGCTTGTGTGTAATCATCCATGTGCATGCCTAAAAAGACCTTACATGGTGAGAAATAACACCATGTGTCATTCACATGGGGATGTGTTGGACATTTGGGGTCAATGTGTATCACGGATTAGTGTGTTTGGACCATGCTGGTGGGGAGTGCTGTGCCCCAGTGCTGCACACGGGGTTAAATGGTGAGATGTGCACGATGAGGGACAAATGTCTGAAGGATGAGTGGATTTTTCTGGGAGCCCCCACTCTCTCCCACCGTTGGGCTGTGTCAGCCTGCGCAGCCTTTTGTTGGTCCCGTTAAAGCCAGTTGTCTGTGCAGGGACTGATTTCAGAGGAGAGCAAAGTGAATTTATTTCCAAAATGAAAGACTCCATGCACATAAAGTAGTCCCTGTCTCTCTCTCACCCCACCCCTCAGGATAGGTGAGCCTGAGTATTTCATGCCATTTCCAAACAGCTCTGGAAGCCCTCGCTTTCCTGAGATGATGGGGAGGATAAGGACTGCACTTCGCCTGCGTGTAGATTCAAGGATAAAACGACAGATGTCTTTCATTAAACATCTCCAGAACGAGCTGTTCAGGAGGCAATATGTATTCAGACGCTATCAATATTTCATAAAGCCGTAATAGATGTTATCATAGATCCTCCATCCAATATTTATTGCACCATAATTACTGATACATTGCACCAGGGCTCTCCATCCACCCTCCCGTGCCTGTCGTGTGTCTCCCCCCCCCATCCCCCCCCAAAGACACACACCCAGGTACGCAGGATTGAAATGAAGTGCAAACCTGGTGCCACAATAAATCTGAAGGAGTTTGAAGCTGTTTGTTACTTCAGGCACTTTCAGGCCCAAAGATAATGAAACAAATCTGTTTGCAGAAGGCGTTTTTATGGAAGGGTTTCAAAGTGAGTTGGCTCAGTGTAAATCTCTGGGTTGAGGCCATTAGAAAGCATTTAAGCTGCAGCGAGGCAACGGGCTGTGCCTCCAAGTCTGTGGGTGTTGGAAAGCAAAGGCCTAAAATTAGCAGTACGGAAAATATGAATCCTTTCGGGAGTCTGCT
Organism: Todiramphus chloris collaris; assembly: GCA_025345505.1. Classification (NCBI taxonomy): domain Eukaryota; kingdom Metazoa; phylum Chordata; class Aves; order Coraciiformes; family Alcedinidae; genus Todiramphus; species Todiramphus chloris. The sequence continues at coordinate 2,921,658 of JANVCC010000120.1, read as the reverse complement.
GCTAGGTCAGCACAGGTAGGAGGGACCTGAGCCTGACTGGAGCCAGATCCTTCTCTCCTTGAGCCCACCAGCTTTGTATTGAGCTTTCCGCGCAACTGTGGGGCTTCCAGGGGAGCTGCAAAGGGTTGGACCTGAAAGATTTATAGCTGGGCTTTTCAAAGGAGTCTAACGGATGAAAACTTATAGCCTGTGCTGCTCAGGAATTCAGACCCCTGGTCGTGATAGTCCTTCTGCCCTCAAAGCCCATCAGTCTAAGGGAGGCCAGCTGTCACCCTCCACACTTTTCCTTAAGTTGGTCAAACATCTCAAAAGCATCTGGCTCTGTATCACAGGACATCCTAATGGATAAAGCAGAGCCATCCAAAATCAACACGGTGTGCATTAAATAAATGGGGTTTGTAACTGGCTTCCAAATGGAGTCCTTAAAGGAGATTCCACAGACAAACAGCTTTGTTTCTTACGGAGACCCTAAATGGCTGGTCCTGACCCTATCCCATTTTAATGTCCTCAGCACTGAGCCAGGGGTAAAAAGAGAAGAACCTGTTAAATCCTCATTGATCAATGTTGGAAGTGACACAAAGACTGAGGAAGAAAACTGGCTGATGCAGAGCCCCAGTTAATGATACAGAGCCTTGGGTTTGCTTGGCAGCCCTGGGTCAAGTAAACACGGGGTTCTGGCATGGTCAAACGTCAGACCATCCACCTCACTTAACTGAGTCCATCAACGTGTTGGGTATGTGGGGTCCATTTCCAGTCCTAGGCAGGGTGGAGGCACCTCTGGAGCATGAGTTATTCATTGTGCCTTAGGTATCCCTGGGAGTGGGATGAATTGCCTCTGGGTAATGACTGTTTCTCTCTACTGACAGTGGGGATGGCATAGATGAGCAGCTTACTTAAAAAACACGTAACTTCTACATGGGTATAGCTGGGGAATCAAGCCCAACTGTGGAGCCAGGGAATGGAGAAAATAATCACAGGATCAGGTAACAAATGATCCAGGAAAACACTGGGGAGACGGTAGGTCACTGATGAGCAGCTTGTGACTCTCTGGCCAGTTTTGCATAGGAATATTGTGTTACCCCTGTACTTGGTACAGCGTCCACAGTTCGAAAAGAGTGTGGCAATACTGGAGGAGATTCAAAGAACAGCCAGGAAAAGGCTAACGAATAGGAAATCACACCTTTTCAGAGCACAGATCAAGGCATGGGATCTGCTTTGTTTAGCAAAGAGAAGGGAATAGCTGTCTGGTAGCACCATGACACCTGCACATGTTGGAGAGCGGGGAAAAGCTGCGTGAGCTCAGTGTCTGGGTGGCTTTGCCAGGACAGCCCAGCCCAGGGGCAGGGCGGTGGGGTTCTTCACAGTGAAAGAAATGGTTTGGTCATATTGCTGGATTTCTCATCACTGGATGTTTTGGAAGCAGTTAACTCAAACCCATCCCTTTTCTCGGTTCTGTGATGCATCCTACTGAGTTTCTCACAGAGGATTTGAACAGGGTCATGAACTGTAGGAAATGCCTAAGAAACACCTACTTGACCGAAGTTTTATCATCTCTTCAGGCCCATGGGTCTCTGAGGGGAAGGAAACCATAAGGAATGTGTGCAGAGGGGGAGGGGTGATTTATTTAGCCTAAAGACTTCCAGCAGTCTTGAAATTTGAAGCACCCTTCAAAATAAGGTGCCCATTGAAGACACTGGGTGCTGAATGGGTTGAGAGACCTGGGAGAGGCTGGAGATGCTGAAGAAGAGGAGGCTTGAGCTGGGGTCTGGCTGGGACCAGCATCCCAGGCAAGGTGGGACTGAGGAGTCCTCGTCTCCATGTCTGACTCTACTTCATCCCTTTAAAACACCCTAAAGCCAAGCAGCAGGTCTGTAAACAAATGGGATTTTAGCTTTGATTCACCATAACTCACTGGAGCCATTTTTACTCTGGAGAGCAGGGTGAGGGCTGGAGTGTAATGAGCCGATTCACGGGGCAGGCAGGGAATGCTTTTACTTGACTCTTTCAGGCCCTGTGAGCCCCCAGGTTGGACTTTGAGCTCCTGTGAAACAGAAAACAATTGCTGATGTAAGGGGACCTGAAATAACTCGGAAAGCTCGGGGGCTGCTGACACTTGAATAAATCCAAATGTCCTGGTATTTGGTTAAACTTGCATCTGAATATTAGTGTATGTTTTTTACAACATTTACTTGCCTCAGGGAACAATTTGTGGAGCTGAAATAATCCAAAAAAAATTTTTTTTTTTTTTCTTTTCCTTTCTCTTCCTCTGCCTGGTATTTCCACCCTCCAGGAAGCGAAAAGCCTTGAGAAGATTGGCTCGTGCATTATTTTTACCCTTGCAAATAGTTCCCAGATGCATGGAGCTCAAGCTGTGGAAAAAAAGGCAAGATGCAAAGCCCTCAGCGGGCACCGGCTCTTGAAATGCCAACTGGGGAGCCAAGACTGGACCACTCGGCTGCTGGAGAACACCTCGATGGGGCCCCAGCTGGCATCACATCACCTCGAGGTGTCTTGGCAAGAAACATGACTCCGCTCCCCCCAAACACCACCCTCTCTGCATTGCTCGGGTGGGAAGATGGATGCACCTTGGTTCCTCTGAGTTGAATTTCAGATTTCTGAGGAAACCTGGCTTCCTGACAACTTGGCTTCATCTGCTTGTTATAAGTAACACACAACCCCCTTAATATTACACATGGTATGTTTAACTGCTTAATTGACTCCGGGAAGTATTGCCAAGTACGGCTATTCTGTTGACATATCATTTGCATGATAAACTAGTATATTTTAAGCCACAGATAGGATGCTTGTGTGAGCTATCTGTCTACACTTTTATAAGCTACCAGCAGTGTAGTGTCTTCACTCCATAAAGAATGTAGCCCCACGTTATGCCTGAGGAGGGAATGAATGATCCTGACTTCCAGAAGGAGGAGCAGAGACTCATGGCTTGTCTACATCAGGGAGTCAGATCGTGTAGCTCTTCTCAAATAAATTCCTGGCTAGATGTTCTCTTTGGACTAAAAATTACTTCTCCCCACCCAGAACAACTCTTTGTGTTTGGATAAGATTGGAAATGATGCTTTTTTCCCTAGACAAAGTTCATAGAATCATACTGTGGTGAAAGATGTCTTCAAGATCATTGAGTCTAACCTTTCCCCCAGCACTGCCAGGGCACCACTGCCCCCTGTCCCTCAGCACCACAGTTCCACGGCTTGGAAACCCCTCCAGGGATCACGGGGACTCCACCCCTGCCTTGGTCAGCCTGGCACAGCCCTGGACAACCCTGGAGGGGAAGAAATTGTTCCTCAGCTCCAACCTAAACCTCCCCTGGGGCAACTTGAGGCTGGTTCTTCTTGTCCTGTCTCTTGTTCCTTGGGAGAAGAGACCAACCCCACTTGGTTACAACCTCCTGAATTTCAGGGAGCTGTGGAGAGCCAGAAGGTCTCCCCTCAGCCTCCTTCTCTCCAGGCTGAACAACTGTAGGTCACTCAGCTGTTCCTCACCAGACTTGTGCTCTAGACCCTTCTCCAACTTTGTTGCCCTTCTCCGGCCATGCTCCAGCCCCTTAATGTCCTTCTGGGAGTGAGGGGCCCAAATCTGAACCCGGGATTTGAGGCATGGCCTCACCAGTGCTGAGTGACCCCTCACCAGTGGTGACCAAGCCCCCAGAGATGCTCACAGCTGGTAGCTCTGACTTGGTCAGAGCTTGGCATGTGCAAGCTCATTGTACCAGCTTCTCACAGATCCCAAATTCACCTCTTGATGCTCCTCAGATTCCTTCTTCTAGCATCACGCATCTGTGTGTCTGTCTGCACCTTCTCCTATCTTTTGGAGGTGGCAACTGCTGCTCTGGTGTTCAGCAGCTGATAACAAGCACTTGTAGCTCCCTCCGTGCCCTGCTCAATGGGGCAGCGTTGCCTTCCAGCTTCTCCTCGTATTAGACTTGCAGTCACGCAGCGCCCCGCAAAGCTCCGGGGCCTTTGAAAACTGAAGGCTGACATCTTGAAGTCTAATTTGACACATTTCCAACAGGGGAAGCATTTATTACATTAGACAAGTTGATGCAGCTCTCAGGTTGGGAATTGCACTTATTTGCCATAATAATGGTGTAAAGTCCGCTTCCTTTTATTGTGTTATCTCTCTTTAATCATGCAGAGACGCTCCCCAGTAATTTTAATCAAAGGCTCAAGCATCACTTATCTGAAGACTAATGACTCAACTGAATGAGAGGAGAAACTTTGAAGAGCTTGCAGTTGAGCTGGGAGGAGCAAAAAGAAAAAAAAAAAAGTGAGTTTGTTTGAAACTTTTTTCTTTTCTTTATGTCATTATTTCACCTGATTTTAGCTGGAGTACCTTTTTGTGACTGGTGAGTGGGGATGAGCTGGGTCTTGCTGCTTTTCCTGAATGTGCTGTGCTTAGGAACGTGGCTGTGAGAACAAGAAAAATATTCCCACTGGAAAGAGATGATGTGGTGATGTGGTCAAAATTGTCTTTATAGAGAAAGATTGTCTGAATCTTTTTCATAGAGTCATAGAATCGTTTGGGTTAGAAGAGACCTTTCAGGTCATCAAATCCAACTGTTCCCCCAGCACTGACAGGGCACCACTGCCCCCTGTCCCTCAGCACCACAGCTCCACGGCTTGGAAACCCCTCCAGGGATCACGGGGACTCCCCCCCTGCCCTGGGCAGCCTGGGACAGCCCTGGACAACCCTGGAGGGGAAGAAATTGTTCCTCAGCTCCAACCTAAACCTCCCCTGGTGCAACTTGAGGCCATTTCCTCTTGTCCTGTTGTTTGTTCAGATTGAGGAGTGAACATTAATCTTTTGACTTTACTGTTCCCAAGTCATGTTTTTCAGACTTGCACTGTTGGGAGACCTCCTGAAAAACACCTGGCTTGAAATCCTGCTCACAACGTGGTGGTCAGGAACAAAGCTCCCTGGCCAGGATGTTACTGCTGCAGCTTTGGCATTTCTTCCAACAGTTTCCTTCTGTGTGTTTCGCTTGATGGGAGAACATGTTCTAACCACTCTTCCTTTCACCTTCAAGCTCTTGCTTCCGTCACAAGGGTGAAGAAAAAAGGGAGACAGTGACAAAGATGAAATTTTTGAGTGGTTTTATCCATTTCGCCCAGGCACTTGCTGCCGGTCATGTGTGTGCACTTATAGATGGCAACATTTGTGGTCAATTCAGCATGTGAGTGGTTGGGGAAGGAATGAAACCCCATTTACCTATTATTTCTTTTTTTTGCAGTAAGATTGATAAAGTGATGGCAGGGGAACCTGCACAGAGGCAGGTGACATGCCTACCTTACAGGGTGTTTTCCAGGCATAAACTACAGCCTGGATAACGACATCCAGTGGGATGAAACCCATTAGGATTTAGAAACTAAGCTGGTAACTGCTCTAGAAGTGGCTGTGCTTTTGCAATGACGTGCCTCTCCTTATTTCCCTGTGGTTTCACAGATTGTCCTCTCCAGACCTCTTTGCACACGGCAGCAAGAAGCTCTCTTGCTTTCCATCGTGGTGCTCCCAACTTTTACCAGTGGGTTCCCATCTTCCTTTCCAGCCGCAGCTGTGGTTTAAAGATGATTCACAGCTGCCAAAAAGTGAGAACCAGTGGGAGCTCCTGGGATGGAGATGGCTCCTGCTTTGGCGTTCGGGTACGTATGAGTCAAGCGCACCCAGCAACGCCAGATGGTTGTAGCGTTATCTGTCACAGTGGATCTCCGAGCAGATGGATGCTATACAAACATTTCACAACTGTGGTGTTATTATTGATGCAATTACTATTAATGCAATTTGTAAGCGTTCTGTTAACACAAACATGGCACTGTCACAATGAACACAAAGTACACTTTGCATGATTGCGGGTCTAATAACTAATGATGACTACCAGTGGTAATATCTGCTGTTACAACTCATGATGCAACGACATCATGGGTGGGGAAATACTAGAGAGAGTCCAACGGAGGCTATGAGGATGCTGAAGGGACTGGAACATCTCTCTGGTGAGGAAAGGCTGAGAGCCCTGGGGCTGTTCAGCTGGAGAAGAGAAGCCTGAGAGGGGAGCTGATGAATGGTCACAAATCTCTGCAGGGTGAGGGTCAAGGAGAAGGGGCCAAGCTCTTGTCAGTGGTGCCCTGGCATATGATGAGGGGAAATGGACACAAACTGGAACCCAGTAAGTTCTACCTCAACATGAAGGAAAAATTCTTTGTTGTGAGGGTGCCGGAGCCTGGCCCAGGCTGCCCAGAGAGGCTGTGGAGTCTCCTCCGGAGAGATTCCAAACCCCCCCTGGCTCTGTTCTTGTGTGGGCTGCCCTGGGTGACCCTGCTCTGTCAGGGGGGTTGGACTCAATGATCTCCAGGAGTCCCTTCCATGCCCTATCATTCTTGATTTGATATCATCACATCTTGATTTGGAAAAAGATTGCTGTGTGCTGAGTCACAGCCCAGGAAGAGCTGTGGGAATTGGAGAGGATGCCCAGCTCCAGAGAAAATTGTCAAGGGAGAGAGAAAACCAGGGACATTAATGAATTGTGGGTGTTGGGAGAAGCAGTTTGGGCTTGTAGATGTTTTCAGGCATTATGGCTCTGTGCTGGCTCTCTCTGAAACTGGCTTTGCAGCTTTCCAGGCTCTGGATTCAAGGTGGCCAGAGCATCTGGACTAGAGCCATTTGACATGTATGGTTTGTGCCTTAGTGCCAAAGAAAAAAAAAAGCATTAATTGAGGGATCTCGGACCTGCTACTTGCCTGTGCTCTCATTTCAACTCTGCTCCTGACCTGCTGTGTGACTTCCCATAAATCTGTGCCTCCATCTGTCTTGTCTATTTTTATTGCAGTCTTTTTTGGGCCAGGACTTGGCTGTTTGTCTGTTTGCAGCCCCCAGCACAACAGAGCGCTGAGTCTAATCAGGACCTCTAGATCCCCTAACAACCCTGGTGATGACTGGAGATCCTGGTTGGAGCTCGGGGCTGGATGGTGGCCCAGGGGCAGATTTTGTCTGGCCTAACCTGAAACACTGATATCTGTTCGAGTCTGAGCTCATTTCCACAGCCCAGTCTTTACCTTAGAGCTGACTGCAGTATGAGGTAATTTGTTGGGGTTTTTTGTGGGTTTTTTTTTGGTTGGTTGTTTTTTTTTCTCTCTGTAAGGATTATGGAGAGGATTGAAGGTATATAACTTTAAGAGCTTAACTTTCCTGTGCCCAAGTTAGGGTGAATGAAACTCATCCAAATCTGGGTTTGAGAGAAGGAGCTCATTTTCCTCTTAAGTTTTAAAACAAATACACTGAGTTTAGAAGTGGCTAATTTTGCTGACACACTGATCCATAAAAGCAAGGTCTTTAGGTCCTTCTTGCCCAGTGCACCATGCAGTGGCATGTCCTCTGGTGGGTCAAACCCCAGGAGATGGAGCAGACTGAGCACAAGTTCCCAGTGAGGTGACAGACATCCTTTGAATGCTCTTGCATGTCATGAAGATCCTCAAGCTTCCCAGTACCTCCTTCCCTGGAGGATTGTGCAGCCCTGGGACAGGTCCCTGAGAGAGGTGGTGGAGTATCTCCCAGGAGATAGAAGTTGACTAAACAAGGTCCTGAGCTAACTTTGAAGCTGGCTGAAGCCTTATAAGAAGGACGTCAGACTAGAGAGCTCCAGAGGTCCATTCAACCCCCAGATTTTCTGATGTTTTGTAAAAATCCCTTTTTGGATGCACCTGAATCTTAAGGCTTTTATACACCTTAAAAAAAAAAACAGGCTTAGACCTTTCTGCTTCAGTAGACCTCTTTAAAAAACCCAGGCTAGCCTATGAATGGCTTTAGAAAATATTTCTCATCTATAGATGTCAAATGCAATAAGGGAGCTGACGGTTCCTGCTCGATACAACAACATAAGAAAGATTCATGGTATGTGCTTTACTCCCCCCACACCTCCAAAATAACTTCTTGGCTTCCCAGCGCTTTGTTAATGTGCATTGATTATGTTCTGAGGAGTTTACTGCACCATTGCAAAGTCATTTAGGGATTTATTGGGCTGGCTTTAAATACTGAAAGTGAGTCATTGCCCTGACCCACTTGTGACACGCCTGAGCTTAATGGTGAAGTTCAGGAAGGGGAGAAGCTACAGCCCAGTGGTGAAAGCCCTCCAGGAAACTTTATTTGGCAGGTAATAACTGGGTTAAAACAAACTAGTTAAGGCACATCACTGCAAGCCCAAGAGTACACAGGAATTGCCTAATTTCCTCTTCCACCCCATTTAATCAGAGATAATAATAGGATAGGAATAGGAATCCAGACCCGACGACGACGAGCACCGTAGAACAGAACGGGCTGCGCAGGCAAAGCCCAGCTCTTCGTGCTGGTGACAGGGAATGAGGGATTTTTCACTGAAGGATTTTCATTGAAGATCAATGGGACTTGGCTGGCTGCCTCCCATCATAAATTTGAATGTCTCTCCTTAGATTCAGACGATTATTGGTGAGACGTGTTGGCAGTTTCCCTTCAAACAGAAGGGCGATGCTGGAGATTTTCTTAGAATTGAGGATTTGGCTCAATCTGAATCATGGGATGGGCCATTTGCCAAGAAAAATATAAACCCTTTCTGGAAGGACCATATCTTTCTGGAAGGACTATTGGACCATTTGTATTTTTGTGGGTTGGGTTTTTGTGTTGGGTTTTGTTGATTTGTTTGTGTTTGGTTTGGTTTGGTATGTTGTTTGGGTTTTTTTGTTTTGTTATTGTTGGTGGTTTTGTGTTGGGTTTTTTTTTACAGTGCATTGCTTCACGGTCACGCTTGTGGTTTCTAGCTGATATGGTAATAGTAGTAGCAATAATAATAATAATTAACAATAATAATAATAATGATAATGTTAAGACACTGAGATGTTCACTGGCAGTTTGATTCCTCCCAGCACACAGGCCAAGCTGTGAATTTTGGCTCCCAGTCTGATGGCTGCCAGTGGTCCAGGGAGGTGAGCTCTGTGGTTGTGCTCAGAGCCCAAACCTATCTTAGCATTTCCCTTTGCTTTTGCATTCAGACCTTTGCTGTGTTTGGAGCCCGTGGAACCCCCATTTCCTACTGGAGGACCTCTCCACCAAGATGTGCAACAGAATCATGCAAACTTGGGAAGATTTGAGTGGAGCTCAGGTGAGTTCAAGGCTATCAGAGATCATTTGGATGGCTCCTCACCCCCGTGCCAGTGCTGTTTTGGTGGCAGGTTTGCTGTAATCAAGCCAGCCTAGGGTCTGCTCTAATTTACATCACTTGGCTACAGCCCCCTTTATCCACACAGCGAGCTTTGGAAGAGCTCCTGCTTTGCCAGTCCAAAGTACACGTTTGTGCCAAGTGAAAACAACTCCACAAAGGACTCAATGATGTCCTGCAAGCACCAGCACGCTCTGATGTAGGGATTTCCTTTAATGCAGACACCTCAGCTGTGAGTCCACAGCTGGGGAGGTGACTCCCCCTTCCCTCCACCCCACAGAGACCTGGACTGTGTCCAGCTGTGAGATGAACTAAAACAGACTTGCAGAGAAAGGACAAGTCAAGACTAATCAGGTTTTTCAATGTAAGGGAGAAAAAAATTTATGTCAGAAAAAGAAAAAAATAAATCTAAACCTCAATAAGCAGTTAAAATAAGTCAAGTAAAGCCAGCAATGTGAGAGGAAGCCCTGAGCCCCCTGACCTGAAGGGCTCTGGGTCCTTTAGGTCTCATCACCTTGAGGTCCTGCAGGAGAGGAGCACATCTCACTGCAGCACAGGATGGTTTTTGGGTACCACTGGAGCAGGTCTGACCTGCTGAGGTTGGAAAGCAACTCCTGGTCTCCCCATCTCAGAAAAATTCAGGGAGAAAAGGGAGTTTATTTTTCTGGAGAGATGAGTTCAGGATGGCTCCCCCAGGAAGGGGTTTGGTGGCAATAAATCAGCTCCCAGACTTTTCGCAGGGGGGGATGCGCTGCGGTGCTGCTGCAGAACTGGGAGCTGGTCCTCTCTGCTGCAAAAGCTGTGGCTGGGCGCGGATGTTTACTTCTCTCCTTCCATCCTATCTGAGCAAATAACCCCTCTTGGAGACAGAGAGGGACATATGGAGGGGGCAGCACAAGATTTACCCAGGGCCAGTGCTCGGCGCGGTGCGGAGCACGAGTAAGGGCTCGGGGCCAGGCTTTCAGCTGCTATAAATTAATGTCGCTCCACCAATGTCAGGAAACACATGTTGGATTACACCAGCCCGTTGGTTTTCAGCTCCTGAGGCCCCGCTTGGGTACCAGCAGCTGAACGCTGCCTCCAGATTTCTGGAGCTGGCGAATCTGCAAATGGTTTTGTGCATTCACCTCGGTGCCTGAGTTTGGAATTTCTGGTCCAGCGCTTTAAACCAGATGCCTTAGTCTGGGGAGGGCAAGCTCTAGGTGAACTCATGAGATGTATTGAATTTGACCAAGATTTCTCCATGAAAACATCCCTGTTCTAGCAGGTTTCTGTAAAAAAAAAAAGAGATTTCTGCAAAATATCTCCTCCATAATTGTCAATTTTTGTTGGAAGCGTTCATTTCTTCAGGAGAGTAGGAACGAAATACTTCCCTCTAGGCTGATGTTAAACTGTTTTGTCTGAGTTGCTGCAAGTGGAGCTTTCTGGGTAAAAATTGTCACCTGAAACGTTTCTGACAGCAAAATCAGAATGGATTTAGTCAAAGTATTTTGCAAATTCATGTTGAATTGTGACAGCGAACAAAGGAACCTCTGCACAACACCTGGCGTACTGCCTTTCAACTTTTTTTTAATGAAATGAGCCTTAATTCAGAAAGGCTTCTTTTTTTTTTTTACACAATTCCTTTTCACTGAAACACACACATATATATAAAAAAACCCCCACAACTTCAGTATTTTCAGTCTGAACAATAGGTTTTATGGTCTTCCCCTCATTATTTGTAATGTTTGCAGCCAAATGAGAACTCAGGTGTGTACGTGTCTGAGGAGAGATGCTCAAGACCATGACCTCCTCTTCAGCTCAAGGACCACAAGGGACTATTTTCCCTCTGTGGCTCAGGATCCCAGGGTTCCAGCCTTGGTGTCTGTCCCACAGCTTTCCCGGGCTGAATGGTAGTGTGGGCAGAGGCAGGTTGATGTCTTGCTGCACCAAAATGAGCTGTTTTGACACCTCTGAGTGGAAATTGCATGAGATTCCAATTCTGACATTTTTATTTTCTGCATGTTTTGAATTTTCTGTCCTCGTTTGGGACGAGCAAATGTCAAAACATCAGTTTGGGATTTTTCTCGCCTCTTGTCGCCGAGTCACTCTGGTGATGCACTGATTTGCTCCCTTGTATCACCCAGGCTCGACAAATTGGGTGCGCTTTGTGCTGCAGTGAGACAGACAGCATCACTCCTGGCTCCTGACTGCTCCCAGGAGGGCTTTTTCCATACCAACCTGGAAATTGCCTGTTCTTTCGTCATTTATTGAAGGCAAGTGTTCTGCAGACTTCCTCCCTGCCCAGGACTGGTGGGGAAAAAGCACTACCCAAAGGAGCAAGTCCATCAGAAGAATGGGATCAGGAGCTGGGCAGGTCTTCCTTGCATGTCTTTGGCTTGAAATGGTCCATCCCTGTGGCAGGGTGGGCACAAAAGCCTCCAGGTCACCACCAAGGGCAGCCAACCCATTTCTTCCAAAGAAACTTCCTACACAGTTTACCTCTGTCCTCCGGTTAAACATGGGGAGAGGACGTTGTACAGAGGTGGCTGTTGGTATCTTCTCACGAGTCACAACCGACAGGGCAAGAGGAAATGGCATCGAATTGCACCAGGGAAAGTTTAGGTTGAACATGAGGAAAAACTTCTCTACCAAAATGGTTTTCAAAGACTGGGACAGGCTGCCTCAGGGAAGTGGCTGAATCACCATCCCTGGATGTATTTAAAAGCCATCTACATGTGATGCTTAAGGATATGGTGTAGAAGTGGCCCTGGTAGAGTTAGACAATGGTTGGACTTGGTGATCTTAAAGGTCTTTTCCAGCCACAGCCATTCTGTGATTCTCTGGGGACTGGAAAAGGCGATGCCATGGCATCAAATTCCCCAAATTAATTTATTTTCAAGCTGGTTGGAGGTAACTGTGGGCAGAGAACTACCTGACCTGGATTTCCACTCTCCCTTAGCTGGGGAGTTTTGCTCTGCTGATGCCTAATTACATCCAGGCAAATGTTATTTGCGGAGCTGTGCTCCAATCTCAGCTTCTAAATAAAGCTGTTTGCGTGGTGTGGAGGAAGAGGAATGAATGGCCACGGGACCATTAAAGCTGGCATGGGAGTTAATGAGTCCTAAAGAAATCCTGCCTTTCACTTGCTGCTTGGCAGAGTGGACCTGCTCGTAACAGTCCTATATCGAACTGCGTCCTTTCCCTCCTCTTTTTAAAGTTACTTAATATTTTATGAACATCTCTAGGGCAGGGCATTAGTTTCCTTCTCCACACCAGCCCTTGATACTTTACTTGCCATTTTTATTGCACACTAAATGCTTTATGGGAGTGATTGTGAAACCTTCAGAGGTCCTTCCAGCGCAATCTTTGTCGCTGTCCTCTTGTATGGTGTCAGGCAGCAGTGGGATGTGTTGCTTAGTGAGATACCTCTCTCTTTACGTTGCAAGCTGCATCTGGAAGTCCCTGATGGGGACCTCGTTCATCTGCCCCTGTGCAAATGCAGCGAGGGATCTGCTCTGTGGTAGTGCCTGGCTTGGGTCTTGCACTGCCTGCGAGGAGGCAGCGACAGGCAGGGAACGAGGTGTTCGCTGGATGCGAGCTCGTGTTTGCTCAGGAAAGGTTTGCTGGTGGAGGGGCAGCGTTACTGGGGATGATGGATGCACACAGAGGTGTGTGCTGACACATCCGAAACCGCGATAGCCTGGGGAGAGCTGCGCTAGGGTACCCGTGGTGTCTCTGTCTCCTCCTAAATGAACCCTAAATTGGCAGTGATGTAAAAGGGAGGGAGACAGGGATTTCTGGTTGTGACCCCTGTGCCTGCGAGCTTATTTTGGCCCTCCACAGGGAGCTCTGGGTTTGCTGCTGCTTCATCTTTGAGGTGTTTATGATCCACTGGGCTCTGCTCTGAAATTACAGGTCAGGGAATAGGGTTGTGATGGAGGAATGGACCAGGACAAATGTGAATGCCAACATCTGCCTTTGATTCCAGAAGATAACTTGTGTGATTGTTCGCATCTCTTTGGCTTCACTTTCCACCAGCAGGGATGTGTGGCAGGCAGGGAAAGAAAAGCTCCAGGAGAATACTAAGAGAACATGGAAGTGCAGAGAACAGTCTTTACAATACAATACACAGAATCATCAAGGTTGGAAAAGACCTTTAAGATCATTGAGTCCAACCATTAACCCTACTCTACCAAGTCCACCACTAAGCCATATACCCAAGCACCACCTCTATGCTCTGGCAGGGGGGTTGGACTCGATGATCTCCAGAGGACTCTTCCAACTCCTACCATTCTATGATTCCATATGGCTTTTAACCACATCCAGGGATGGATGTGTTATAAACACGGGTATTCACACTGGAAATGTCATCCTTGGAGTCACTGTGTTTCTGTTCAATACTGGAGTGACAGGGACCAAAACTCACGTCCCATTGCTTCTCTGTGTCTTCTGCAAGACCTTGCTGAGAAAGGGGAGCTACAAATGGACCCAAGCCTGCAAGGATGGGTCCCAGTGCCCAACTTCTGGGCTCTTCCTTCCTGTGGATGCTGTACCCCAAAGCTGGCACTGGGAATTCAGTGCTAAAGGGTTTGTGAGCAGAGTTAGGATCCTATGAAAAGCCAATTTGCTGAGAGGGACCCCGGCTGCTTATTGTATCTGGCAAAACCTTCCGCAGCACCTCAGGGGAGACACAAGCTTGAAATCTTAATTAAAAAGCAGAAACCAGGGTTTCATGCTAGGCTGATATTGTGACTCTCTTCCCTTTATGGACAATTCTTATGCAAGCTCCTACTGTGTCTGTGGAATTGCTAATTTAAAGGAAGCTACAGCTCTGTGCAGTGCACGGCCTGTGTCAGCAGTGTTTAACATCAGGAGAACGAGGTGTGTGCTGATCCCTTTCATTGTTGGGAACTTTTTATTTCTCCCAATCCTTCTTTTCTTGTCGTCTACTTCAGAAACCACCCGAAGGAGACTTGTCACCATCTGGGGTGTGGGGAGAAAGCACCGATAAAACAAAGCCTCGCTATTCAGCACTAGAAGTATGTTTATGGCCAAATAGCAACGAGGTCTGCGTAAGCAAAAGATAACCCATGTAGGCTTCCCAGTGCTGGTCACCTTTGGAAATGTCCAGGGAAAAAGGGACAGAGTTGTTTGGGTAAATGCACAAGCATCTTTGCCTGAGGAAGCTGAGAACAGGATTTGAGAGACCTGTGATTTACTTTTTGCTTTCCTACAAGCCTGGTGGAAACTTTGGAAAGCCAGGCTGTCATTGTCTAATCTGTCCCAGTCTGTAACCATCCTGATGTGACAGAGCTGTCCCATTTCTAGCTGAAAATGGACTGAGGATACCAGCCTCTAGAGATGGTTGTATTAGGGGTGGACAAGCTTCTCTTTTGATGCATGACTTTGAAAAATATGTTCATTGCTTTTGTTTCCCTGTCTCTGGAAGAAAAAAAAAAATCCTCTGTCCCATTAGATCAGTGGATGGGAAAAGATTTAGAAGGAACCTCATAGTGATGGAGAAAGCTTAATATGACTGATAGTGCAGCTCTTTGGGATGGTCCTAATAGGAATATACCCAGAATTAGGGAGATTTTAGGGACAGGTTACACCTTATGAAGAAAGATGGTCCCTGGGAGACTGAGAGCTCCTTCGTGGATCCCTGGAGCACCTGGTCACTGCCACATAGCAGCCTTTGGCCAGGCATGACTTGCACTTCCTCACAGAGAATCAAGAGAGATTTGAGTTCAGATTGGTGCCAGCCATAGATGAAATTCAAGATAACTTTATCTCTCCCCTTATGGAGGCAGGACTTTTTCAGACAATGCCTAACTCAATTGTGATACTCACTGCCAGGGCCAGTGGAGACCAAAAGCAGAAATGGGTTTGAAAAGTCATTAGACAAATATGTATAGAAAAGGGCCATCAAGGGCTTTTAAATTCAAGTTACTTACAGATACATCTCTGGCTCAGGAAGGCCCTGAGCTGAAGACTGTCTGAACTGGGAAGGGTTTATGGCCACATGCCTGTCCTGTTCCCGTACTGGAGCCTGGCCTAGATGGACTTCTGATCTGATCCAGGAAGCTGCTCTTATCCCCTTCTCAAAAAGGGCTTCTGCTAAATGATTAGAAATCGATTAAAATGGGAGCTGGAAGGAAATTCAGGTTGGATCTGACTTTGTTGCTAATTCCTTGCAGGAAGGAAAGCCACAGCCCCAGCTTTGGACACCATTTGAGTCGTTCCCCCCTCTTGTCCCAGAGATGCTCAGACTTCATCCCCGTGACCCAGCTGTGAGGATACAGCCCACGTGTTCCCAAAAGCTGCAGCTCAGCGCGTGGAAGAGAAATCCTCTTCCTTCAGCGCAGCGGTGGGGCTCGTGGGCACGGCGCTGCGTGGGTTTGCTCTGGGGACCGTCAGCCGCAGGGGACCAGGAGTATCTGAGCATCTTCAGGCTGCAAAGAGAGTGAGAAGACAGGCGCGGGCGGGCTGGTGTTAGGTACTTGTGCTCAGAAATGCTGTTTCCAGACAGAACAGGCCAGCAGTGAAGTAGGTTGATGGATTAGTCTATCATCTCAGTGAAGCGAGGTTTGCGTCTGCCTAAGGGCATGGCTGTAAATGAGCCCCTAATGGATTCTGCTCCTAAAACTTCCCTGTAATACAGAAATAGCTGCATCCCTTAGAAGTGGGGAAGGGGGGCAGAGGTAGGTTTTGAGTTACACTGGAGGGAAGGGATGATGGAGTCCTGAAGTGGTTAGGATGACAAGGGAACATCTCCTGAAGCAGCCAGTGTCAGCCTGGGCGATGCTGAGACTGGTTAGGGACTATTAAATGGGAGATCTGCCTCCCTCCCCCCCCTTGCTGGTGTTGCTGTTGCTATACTAAAACCCCCTAAGTTTTCACAGAATCACAGCGTGGTAGGGTTTTGATTTAGAATGTTCGTGTTGGTGCCCATTGCCCCTTGTCCTCTTGCTGGACACCACTGAAAAGAGACTGGCCCCCTCCTCTTGCCCCCTGCCCTTTAGGTCAGTGTTAGTCCCTCTCAAATCTCACCCCAAAGCAACACCACCTTCCCCTTCCCCTGCCTCTATCACCCAACCCTGCTCTCCTCCCCTCCTTCCCACATCCCTGCACCTCGGAACCCCCAGTTCGGCTCAGATATGGGATGGGTACAGGCGGTGGCTTTGGCACGTGGGGGGACTGTGCCCTTTGCCAGCCAGGACGCTGCTCTCTCCCCAGCGCAGCCACCCCCACATCGCCTCCCTGGCACTGCCACCCTCTCTCTCCTGCTGGGTTCAACCCAGGGAGAAGCAGTGCTGTGATTTCCCTGCGCGCTCGGCGCGGCTGAGGACTTCAAATGCTCACTAATAGTATTGCATCATTCCTTGGTGTCTGCAAACAAATGCATAAACAAATAAATAGCATCTGCTCAGTTACGACTTCAGCTTCTCAAAGTATTCCTTGGTTATGGAGCTCCTGGATGGACAGAGATGATCCCAACCATGCAAAGGGCTCAGCTTTGGAAACAGCAGCACCAGGCACAGCGGAGGCTGCTGGTCCATAAGTTCAGGAACAGGTATGAGGTGCTGGGGGCAGGTCTCTGTGGTGTGGGAAGGCTCATGCTGGTTCTCATCCTGTGCCTGGAGTTAACCCTTCACAATGACTTGGGTGTACAGGTGGGTCTTTCTTGTTGCTGGTTTTTCTGAAAATCTCAAAATACGTCCTTAGGAAAGGGCAAAAGCCTCTGCTGTGCGGGAAGAGAGAGGTTCAAATCCACCCTGGGCAGAGCAGGGACCCAAACCACTGGGCCTTTCTCGTTTCTCTGGTGAAGCTCAGACTTTCTTGCCTGTCTATATGAAGCACCTAATGCCCAACCTGGCTGAGCCCAAACCTGCCAGGTCTGACCTCAGAGCCATTTGGCCACCTTGGGCTGATGGGTGCCATGGGTGCCCCCCAGTACTGCAGAAGCAGCAGAGCTCCCTACACAATCCTCATCATCACCTCAGCTTCCTCAGCTCACAGCCTTGCTCCATCAAGCCCTAGCAGCTACCTAAAAGGGAAGCGTAATCCCTGGCGAGGTGCTGGCTGGGATTCAGGGTAGAGAGAGGCACATTAATTATGGGAATTCTAATAAAAGCCTCCCTGAATGACACTTCCGATAATAACCGGTGCATGCCGTGGCCGCCCCGGTTCCACGCTGCGCACCCAGCACCACAGGGCACTTCGATGCCACCAGAGTCTCTGCCAGAAGCTGGGAGCTGCCAGGAGGTGCCAGGTCCCCTCCTATGCCCTTGTTCCTGCTGCCAAAATAACCTGCGAGCGTGGAGAGGAACAACAGCAAGGGAACGGCCGCGAGGCATCCTCGTGCCGCGTGATCCGTGCTGTTCCCCAAACGCTGGTTGCTCCCACTTCTGCTCGGCGTGTCCTGCCCGAACCGAGAGCAGTGTGAAGGTCTGGGCTCCAGAGCTCGGGTTGAGATGAGCAGGGAGAAGGGGAAGGGCTCCATGCCGAACTGGGGGGAGGCAGGTTCAGTTGGTGGCCCTGGAAAGCGCGGAGAGGCAGGTGATGTGGGGAGGAAGGCTTCCCAGCTGCCATCTGCATCTCGCAGAGGGGTTAACGGCAGCAGGGAAGCCACGGAGCCATCGCAGCAATGCCCTCTCGTGGGGACTTATTCAGCTGGGGAGCTCAAGCCTCTCCTTGAACAAGCTGGAGCTTTAGGATGCTCCAACGAGGGTAAAAATCATTTCTGCAGAGCGGGTTTTAATTTTTTTTTTTTTTTTTCCTTTTTTGCCAATGCTCGTTAATGAGGGTTGTGATTTTTTAATTATATTTTTTCCCCCCATAGTCCTTTTAGACTTGACAACGCCTTTTTCCGGGCCAGAATAAAATCTCCCAAACATGTGGGAGTGTCCAGCCCTGGTGGGACTTGAATATGGACCCTCTGAGTCCCCCATCGCCTGCCCCAAATGCAGCACTGTGCCTTCCTTGCGTAGCTGAGCAGCGATGCCAGAGCCTCCCTGTGCAGACACAGTGGTGCAGAGTTCCAGAGATGAGCAGAGCTGGTTCTCATCTCTGCTTTTCAGCTGAGGTCCAACTGGCCTGACAACTATAAGAAAACTAGGCTGCAACTTGGGGCAAGGGGTAGTTTGTTTGATGTTTTCCTGGAGTTTATTAGTGGAGAAAACAGGGGTAGCCTCAGGAGTGTGAGTGGTGCCTCCCATATCCCAGTAACATCATGGGGATAAAAACCCAAACAGTTCAAGTCAAGCTGGAGGGAAGTTGTGTGGCTGACTGCAGACATGGTTTGGGCAAGAGGGTGGGACCTGAGAGGCTCAGCAGCCCCACAGCTGCTTTACAGACCTGCTTTGCTTTTTGCAGCCCTGCACGTTTGCTGCCACTGAAATTTGCCTTTCAAATGGGCAACCTCCTGCAGCTGCAGAGATCACCCTTTGGTTGCTCAGCCGGTGCCAGGCTCTGTCCTGGTGCTTGCTACGACCACACCACCCTCTCTTGAGCCAACAACGTGGTTCACCAGGGGGAAAAAAATACTTCTAACTGTAGGTGACATGGATCTTGAGTCTTGTACAGAGTCTGACAGATGCTACCACGCAAGGAATCTTTTTGAGCTGCCAGATGATCTCCTTCCATCATTTTTGCGGCCGCGCGCAGGTCTCGTCGCGTCTCAACGGGAGGTGGGAAAATCCGGCTCGCGCTTCGCAGTGAGCGCCTGATTCATCGCCGCTAATTCCTTTTGCCATTTGCCGTAATAACAATAATCAAAACGAATTAATTTGGTGTTAGCAGAGGAAGAACATTGAAACTGCACGGGAATGGCTCTGCAATCAAATAAGATACGTGTCAGTTTAAAGTAAGATCTCTTTAATAGCTCTCTACCTGCCTACGACTACGTTTTAGTCTCAAGGACAGACTATCCCATTAATACAACTTACGGTTATTCCATCTTGCACAGCTTGTTCTAAATATTTTAGTAAACATAAAGTGGATCTCTTCCTTCCCTCCCTCCCTTAAAATGAGGCAGAAGATGATAAAAACTCTAGTTTTCCCCACAACGAACGTTCCTTTTTATAGTTTATTGTGTATCAACCAAAATATATCAATTAGATGATCGTGTGGAGCAGCTTCTTGTTTATGGGGCGATAACTCCAGGCAGAGAGAAACAAACTCTCTGGATATATGGCCACAGTGTTTATTAGCCAGAGATGTATTTATATGAGGCTAATAGGAAACACCATTAATTTATTATCAGCACTAGATAAAGGTCAGAGCTAATAAAGGACTTAAATGTTCAAAATGGGACTTGGGTGCGAGATTTAGGGTCTTGTCTAAAACAGATGCTCAATGTCCCGTCCCCCTGAGGCTCTCCTGGCTGCACAGTGCCTTGTTGAGGTTCACCAGCCCAGTCAAGCCTGGGCTGTGGGGAGAAGGGAGGACAGCAAGCACAGGATGAAGGGATTATCACCTCACCTGAGAAAGGACCCAGACCCTGAGTGGTAATGGAGGCACAGGAATCTCAGAATCCCAGCAGGGTGGGGGTTGGCAGGCAGCTCTGGAGATGCTCTGGTGCCACCCCCTGCTCCATCCAGCAGGGGCACCCAGAGCAGGGGCCCAGCAGCGCAGGGTCCAGCCGGGGTGGGAATCTCTCCAGAGGAGGAGACTCCACAGCCTCTCTGGGCAGCCTGGCACAGCCTCCCACACCCTCACAGGAAAAAAGTTTTTCCTCATGAAAAGTGTAGATGTTGGATCTGTCCTGGGCATGCTGCTGCCCATTCAAACTCTGGTGTCTTTTTCATGATGGTCCAGGGCATTTTTGACTAAGCCAGCTGTTGGCATTGCCCACCTCATCTCCACTTTGCAGGACATCTTTGGTCCTGACTCAGGAGGATGGTGATGCCAACTGCCCAGCAGAGATTTCTGATTACACAGAGGAGATCTGAAGCTATTCCTTAAGTGAAGGGCTTTCATTCTTGTGCTTTGCAGGGAGAAGACACTGCATGGGAAGAAGTGCTCTGACTATGGGAAGATGTCAGAGAAATGCAGCTCACATGAGGACCAGCTAAGCCAGCAGACCTCCTTCAGGGGCTTGGAACCTCTTCCATGGTAGCTGATAGATCCATCTGGACTTATAGTTTGTACCAAGACTGTGTGGGACACCTATGAAACTATGAAGCTTGTGCTAGGTCCTCATGAACCGCCCTGGAGTGTCTCCCTTTTTACGAAGGTTCCCCAGCCCCAGAGCACAAAGCAGCTGGCAGAAAAATCATCCCATGGCACTAAGTTTAGCCCCAGGCCATTCTAGGCTCTTGTCTCTATTTTCTTCCTGTCATTCAGAGGCGAACTTCATGGGGGAAATATGAAAGAAACAAATTAGAATTGCCTCACTGGTGTGACAGCAAGGAGAGCTCCGATTTGGGGAAGCTGAATGGAATGATAAATCCCATCACTTAAACCGCGTAATGAATTTTCCTGGAGATTTGTCTCAGTGTAAAGAGGGGGGGGGGAGGGTGGGGTGGGGATGGAAGTATGAAATTCTCCTCCGATTCTGCAGAAGGGTTGCAGGCAGCTTTGATGGAAAAGTGTAAATCTGAAGAGTTTGTGCCTGCAGCGCATCCAAATAAGTTCCCCTTCCTTAATAGTCCTGGGTGCAATTTTCAATGAAATGTCAAATCATCTTTGCCTCCACTGGCATTCCGTCTAATAACATTATTTTGTCCAAGAAGCCTGGAGAACTAACGTGTTCCAGGAGTAATTCTACAGCTAAATATAGAAAAGAGGATTTTTTTGCATTACGAGAAAACATTTTTGTGCTGTGAGGGACTTCTGTAGGGGTTAGAAAAATCCTTTGCCGTTGATTTGTTGGGTGACCTTGGATAAATCACTGGCCTTCTCAGTGCTCTTTTCTCTTCCCTCTCTGAACTACTCAGGTATTTAGGATTCAAGGTCTTTGGGGCAGGGACAATTTGTTGCTGTGTTTCACAGCACACAGCACCAGGCTCATCCAGGAACATTACAGACGTGGACTTGGAAATGCTTTTTAAAAATTATTTTTATTGCATGTAACACAGCTTTATATGGCCAGGTACAATGCAGGGGGCACGAATCAAATGATAGCTGGTGCTGTCGTATGAGGAGTTCCAAAAGAGCTTGTAGGAGAGAGCTGCTTGTTAGCACAGCTCCCAGCCCAGGAAGGGAAGACATCATGACACGGAGCCTTTCTTTGGAGGGCTCTGCAGTAAAACAGGAAAGAAACATGAAAGAGTCAGACTTTTTGTTAAAAGCAGACCTCAGGAACCCACAAACCATTCATATTGCAACCTCCCTTCCAAGAGACAGCTAAAGAAATGCATGTTTAATGAATAGCAGCCCCAAAAATTTATGCTCTTTCTATAAAACATGTCTTCCAAGGCATGAGTGTATCCAGCTATCTGCAGATAGATCTGGATGACTACAAGCAAGAAAACCCAGCTCATTTCCATGAGGGCTGTACATGGAGTAGGAAGCTGGGAAGTGAACCCAGGACCTGACCAACCCTGAGGAGCTCCTGGCAGGATGAACACCTCAGTTCACAGCTTGCAAACCCAGAATGCCAGGGCCTGTGTACAATCCAGGCTGTCCCATTACTGCCAGCAGCTCTCAACCCTCCTTTCTACACCTGAATATTGAGCTACACCACATTTTCTTTAAAAAAAAATATAAAAATCCTTATTAAGAGAGGCCCGAAGAAACAAACTGTGCAAGTTGCCTCCTGTGGGAATGGAGTGCAGGGCATGAGCAAGCCTACAAATATGTGCTAGGAAAAATCCAGTAAAAAATTATATTCCCTCAGGTAAAAGAGGAATGTTCCTCTGTGTTCAGGCCATGTTGTCTCACTTTGCTGCTGGTTTTGTACAGAGCTGGGGGAGCTGGCTGTCCTGGCCATACCCAACCAGCAGGTCTGTGCACAGATACAGAGGGAATCCTGAGGATTCTCTGCAAAATGCACCTTTTAATCTTCAAACAAACAAAGACTGATCCATTCAAATGAACCCCTCAGGCCACTGACACAACATCACCTGGTCATGACTTGCCAAAGAAAGGAAATGTTTTCAAGCAATCTTTGGAGCTTCAGAGGAAGCATCGCCTCCAGCTCCCACCAGCAGTAATCACAGAATTGTAGGTTCATAGAGTGGTTTGTGTTGGGAGGGACCTTTAAATGTCATCTGGTCCAACCCCCCTGCAGGGAGCTGGGCCATCTGCACCTAGAGCAGGTTGCTCAGAGCCCTGGGCAACCTCCCCTGCAATGGTGCCAGGGATGGGGCAGCCACCACCTCTCTGGGCAGCCTGGCACAGGCTCTCCCCACCCTCGGGGTCAAAAATGTCTTCCTTATATGTAGTCTAAATCTCCCCTTTTTTAACCTCCCTCTCTGTCCCTGTTCTCAACAAAAACTCACAGCCCATCCATCTAGTCCACCAACGAGCAATTAGGGATTTGTTGCACGAGGTACATTAGTTACATTGATTTGGCTTCGTGGCACCAGCCGAGCTACCTTTAGTTTCACGCAGTACATTAATGGGAGCAATGGGCATGACAACTCTTACACACAAAGGCACCGGGCTACTTACAGCTGGTAAATGAACCTTGGAACTTACATAAAGCAGAAGGTAATGAAGAGTAATAGAAGTTTTAAGCAATTCTTTTTTTTTTTTTTTTCCCCCCTCTCTCCCTCTCATTCCTTCCCACCGTCGCTTTTTCCTTCACCCCTTTCCTTCAAGGGCTAAGGACACGTCTTGCTCAACGGGGCATCCTAAGGTGACAACATCCTCATTGCCAATGCTGGTCCTACAGCCAGGGCTGGGGGGTGATCAGTGTCACAGGAAGGGAAGCAACTGAGCAGCCCACCCCCACTCCTCCCAGCTCCGCTGAACTGAATAAAGATCTACACCCTAAAAATGCTTCACAGCATTACAAAACCAAGAAAAGTGTAGGAAGTGCCTATTTTAGTATAGCTAATGTTAAAAATGTTCTGGAATTCATAAATTTGAGAGTTATAATGACGAAATCAATTTTTCTCCCCCCTTCTTTCATTTTTTTGTGCCTGTTTTGCCCTGGCTGGGCAATGGGAATGAGTCTTGTCTGGATAATTGTGCCACTAGCTGAGTACTAACCCTGACTCTTCCTCCTGGCCTCAGGTCTCAGCTTGAGGACAGTAGGAACTTCTGATGGGGTGTATTAAAAATCCCCGCTCCCATCAACTTCCTAGGCTGTGCACGTGTGTGTGAATGCACCAAGTACCTGTCTGTCTATGTGCTCATCACAAAAACCTTTCTAGTGCTTGGATCTTGACCAGTGGACACAGGAGTGAGGTTTCACGGATGAAGCTTTGCAGTTCTATAAGCTGACCCAAGCTCAGCAGAGATGTGATTTTGGGGACTGAATGGCCCTGGAAGACAGTTATTTGGTGTTTGGGAGGACCATTTGTATCTATCTGGTGGGATGGAGCCTGAATGGGCCTGATGCGAGGTTTGGAGTGGACCAGATCTCTAAAGAGCAGATGGCTTTTGAGATCCAGGTGCTCTTCATGTCTTAGAGCTGTCTAATGTGCAAGGCAGCCACTCCAATGGCCATCTCTGGTGAGATCTAATGCAGTCTAATGCCACACTTTTTGTCTTAGCTTTGCTGATGCACTGATGAGCTGAGAGTGGTGGTACACCTCCCACCCCCGAGACCTTTCCCAGAGGGAAAGAAAAGCTGTGTCTGCAGTGAAACATCACAGCTGAGTGGAAACAGGAAGGCTGAAAGCCAAAGGAATCATTTAGAAAATTACCCAAAAAAATGCCAGTTTAATGATTTCCTATTTCCTGAACTATTTCTGGCCTTGGAAACCTCCAGATGTGGTGGAAAGCAAGTGTTCTGAAAATACTTCGTTGCACAGATAAACTCGAGGTGTTGAATTTTTATTCTTGCTTTGGAGAGGGTATATAGACAATGAGAAAATTCCCATGGACTGTTCCTCACTCCAAGCTTTCACTGACTCGCACTTGAACTCCATGGCAATGGTCATGGTTGGCAAAAGCATCCTGGTGCCAGCAACCCCTTTGCTGGCAGCACCTCTGGGCCCCATTCTCATGGGTTAAACATGAGACTGGAGCACGAAAAACCCAGCTCTGCTCTTGTCTTCCCATTTCCTTCTGGGAAATAGAAATGGTTGTTTTTCCATGGGCTGAGCGAGGGCGGTTTGTTGTGAATACAGCTGAAATTTGCTCTTCTACCCCAGGAAACAGGCAGCACGGCACGAAGTATTGCAGCGCAAATTACACTTTCCTTTATTTGGGCTTTAGATTATGGAACTGAAATTAAATTTAAACTCTTTGCAGAAAGGTAATTTTTCCTAATCACTCACACTGCTGCACAGATCTCTACAACTTGATTACATTCTAATTAGATTAATTGGATGGAGAATAATTTCTTTCTCCAAGAAGATCAACTACAAAAGACAAGCAATTCTATAGACTCTGCAGGGGGAAAAAAAATACAACCAAAAAAAAAACCCCAACCCTCATTCAAACTTTAAATCCAAAGCACAAAATGCGCAGTAATTAAATTGTTAAAGAATTTATGAGCATATCTGGATGAGGGAGGGTTTGGGGCTTTTTTTCCCTTTTCCCCTCTTTCATCATTTTCCCTTGTGCTCTCCCTTATTTTCTCCTGACCATAAAATGAGATGTGGAATTCCAATTCCTTCATTGATTTTTGAGATAAAAATTTAAGAAACTCAAGTAACAAAAGGTTGCACTCCTGCGTTCTGCATGCAAAATGGATTGCCTTTGTTCCAGGGGCAGAAAATATTGAACTGTATAGTGCTGCAAGGTCTTTGGCCTGAATACTAATAGTCATTACTTACCAGAAATGAGCACCAGCCAGGGAGGTTCAGCACCTCCCAATTGGCTTTGGCATCCCAACAAAGGCAGCGAGTGAGGGACAAGGGGCTCTAAAAGCAGGTCCAGGGCTCAATTTCTCTGCCTTGCCCAATATTACCAAGCTGAGCTGCCTGTGAATTGATGCCACGCAGCTTTTTTGCCGGATGCATCTGGTCGGTAGCGCACGTGGTCGTTTCAAAACAGGCTGCAAAATGCTACTAGGAGGTTGTGTTCCTGATGTCCTCACTGGATTTTTTTTTCATTTGCCCTTTCCTCGGGCAGTGCTCACCTTCTCTGGGCACAAGTTCAAGTCGAGGTGGGAGAACTCATCGCTATAAATTCATCCTTCCCCGGGAGGCACAGCCATTGAACAGTGTGGCTCTGCACGGATGAAAGATGCTGGGCTGCAAAGGCAGTCTGCTGGTGGCTGTGGACCCACGAGGGATACAGGGAGATACCAGCTGGAACTTCATCCTTGAAGCTCCTGCTGTCTCTCAGCACCAGGATGAAAGGCGTCAGGGCCCGTTAACTTCTGGGAAGGACACAAAGGCTCCTCAATTGCTCTCCGTTGCCTCTTAAAATTCCATCTGTGATTAGATCAGAAAGGCAACTTTGCCACTTGACCTTCGATACGCCCAAGCAGGTCAGCTGTAAGGGCACAAACGGGACTGGATTTGTTCAGGCGACTCTCAGCTCCAGGCTCCTCTTTTTCCAAACTCTCCTGTGAGGATGCTGAGAAAAATGCACCTTCTCTGTGCTGCTCAGCAGCTGCATCAGCCACTGGTAGCTGCTACAGCTCGGAGCCCTCTTCCTTGCCACTTGCAGCCATTTGTTTTGCCCCCAGACGGGTGGCAGATTCATGCCCGGACGGTTCAGCAGCTCCATGAGGCGCTCGGCCGGTTGGTGCAGAAT
This sequence comes from Todiramphus chloris collaris, assembly GCA_025345505.1. NCBI lineage: Eukaryota > Metazoa > Chordata > Aves > Coraciiformes > Alcedinidae > Todiramphus > Todiramphus chloris. The sequence continues at coordinate 2,895,656 of JANVCC010000120.1, read as the reverse complement.
GCGAAGCGCGCTCGGGAGTTTGAAATATGAAAAGTATTTGGATAAAGCAGATAGGCCACCTCGAAGACATAATCCACGGGAATAATGACAGGGCCTGGCAAAGGCAAAGCATAGTACTGAAAATTAATAGCAAGAGATCTATTAAAGGGATTAGCCGTGTGTTGTAACACTTGCAATGCTTTATCTCTCAGTGGTTGTGGCAGGAACGATATATTTCCCCAAAACAAATGGTTAGGGCATGATTTATAGATTAGAGAGGGTGGAGAGAAATGTAGCACACTGGAAATTCCAAACCTCTGAGCTGAGCGTGAGTGATGGCAGTTTGGCCCCCAAGATGTGCCTTTGGAAGGATCCTCCTTGCTGTCCCCATTGACCATAGAGTCACGGAATCAGCGAATCGTTTGGGTTGGCAGAGCCCTTTCAGATCATCAAGCCCAACCATTCCCCCAGCACTGCCAGGGCACCACTGACCCCTGGCCCTCAGCACCACAGCTCCACAGCTTGGAAACCCCTCCAGGGATCACGGGGACTCCACCCCTGCCCTGGGCAGCCTGGGATAGCCCTGGACAACCCTGGAGGGGAAGAAATTGTTCCTCAGCTCCAACCTAAACCTCCCCTGGGGCAACTTGAGGCTGGTTCCTCTTGTCCTGCCACTTGTTCCTTGGGAGCAGAGCCCAACCCCACTTGGTTACAACCTCCTGTCAGGAGCTGTCAGAGCCAGAAGGTCTCCCCTCAGCCTCCTTCTCTCCAGGCTGAACAAGCCCAGGTCCCTCAGCTGCTCCTCAGCAGCCTCCTGCTCCAGCCCCTTCCCCAGCTCCGTTGCCCTTCTCTGGCCACACTCCAGCCCCTCAATGTCCTGCTGGGAGTGAGGGGCCCAAAACTGACCCCAGGATTTGAGTTGCAGCCTCCCCAGTGTCCAATACAGACGTTTCCCTTGCTGTGTGACCATGTTTTGGTTCCTGCTCTGGAACCATCCCAGAGAGCATGAACTGGCTCCTGTCCAGCAGCTGTAGGGGAAGGTGTGCTCTGGGAGCATCGCATAGCCAAGCTCACAAGTATTGTCTGTATTTTCGAAGGGAAGCTGTGGTTTTGAGCACCCTCCATTTCTAAGGAGAGGCTTTTTGGGGGAGCCAGTGAGGTCTGCTGCTTTCTGCACCCAGAACACGTCTGTGCCGTGGCTCCGGTTTATCTGCCTGGGCAGCCAAAACACCATCAGTCACTTCTGGAAAGGTAAGGCCCTGACATTTTGTCAGTGCTAAGTGGACAGCTTAAGTGCATATATGTGCATATATCTCTATATCTACAAATATTAAAAAGGCAGATTTGAGCTGTCAGAGGTCTGAGTGCTGGACTTTACAGCCTCAGCCTCTTTGGATGTAATTCTGTGTGTGCCATTTTTAAGATTAAATGAAAAATAAAGTAGAAGATGGAAACTCCATCTCCAGGACTACACAGCAGGGCTGAAGCACGTTTCTGGATCTTCAAGTCTATAATATTTAACTCAATAAATCCCCAAATCTGTCTCAGGGTGATAATGGCAAAGCTCTCCCGGACTGTCCTAGGAGGAAAAGCCATAGAATCATAGAGTGTTAGGGGTTGGAAGAGACCTCTAGAGATCATCAAGTCCAACCCATCTTCTAACCCTTAAGGTCTCATTGGCACATAGTAAATTCAGGGATGTTCTTGACCCTCCTGGTCCACAGCACAACCTAAGAAGGTCTTTTTATGTATCCTGATGCTCGTTAGTGAGTTTTAAGAGAAGGGAAAGAACAGAAACCTCAGATTTAGTCATTGCTTTTACATTATGCCCCTAAAAGGAGCCTTGTAAAATATGAATTCCACTGAATGTGCTTGTTTCTAAATTCAGAACATGTGTCCAAGTGAATCTGTAGCTCAGGAAATGAAGGACAAACTGCCTGGGACGGGAGATCTGCAGACAGGCAGCTGCCCTCTCCCTGCCCTGCCTGCCAGCCCCTCCAGCCTGCCCGGGCATGTTTGTTGGCAGTTCCTTAAATATATTGCACCCGAGGCACCTCACCCTTGCCCTGTCCAGCCGGACGGCCCCAGCCCCAGCTCCTGACCCTTAGTTTGCAGCGTTGATAGTGGATGTGCAGATGGGGACATGCTGATGTCTCAGCCCTGGCAGCTTCTTGGGGCTGCCCCTGGGTCTCGGTCCCTGACTTGCTGACACCCCCTGAAATCACGAGCCCAACACTTAACGTGGATGAGGAGAAATTTTCCTGCCCTGCCAAAGGTTTTGAGCTCAGCAAAGCTCCTCTGCCAACCACGCTGGGGTGGAAAGAAGAGATCTCAAATACCATTTGCAGTATGAAAGCTTGGCAGAGTAAATTGCTTTTGATCTGTGCAAATAATTCCCCTGGCAATTTTGGGGAGCTTTTTGTTTCCATTTCTGCCGTGTTAACTTCATGTTTGTAATAATTAATTTCACGATAATCAGCTCAACATTGTGTAACGCGGAATCATTTCAAACCAGAAATTTCTTTTATTTTGCAAATATCAAGGCTGAAACATGAACAAAGACGAAAATGTCCTGGAGGCAGGCAGAAAGGAGGGGGGTTAATTCAGCCTCCTCTACGCAAAAGTTAAGTTTAACTGGAAAAGTCCCAGCTCCTTCGTTGTGCTGAGGATTGACTTGGACTCCAGGTCATTATTTTTCTCATCCTCCTTTAATGTTCTTGTTTTTTAAGGTATACCATAGTCTTGCTGGAATCTTTTCCAGGGCAGCAGCAATCGTCACTAGCTGAGCTCGTTTCTCTTCGGTGGGGGAATAGTGTCCCAGGGAGGGGAGAGCACTGCCAGAGCCATGGGAACGTGTACAAGAGTGTGTTGTTATATATTATATTGTCATATATGTTGTTTTATATATATATATATGCTGTCATAAATTGCCTAGCACAGCGTGAGGGAGAGAGGATGGACTCAGACTCACGCCAAGGCGTTGCAGAACCAAATCTTCACTCCTTCATGGGAAAATTGCCCAGTGGAGGGGCTGCTTTTAACCAGCCATTTGTAAGCTGGTGCCGTCCAAACGGATGTGATCTGCTGATGCTAGAAGAGCTACGGGGGGTTTTATATGATTTTTTGGGGGGGCTGGGGTCCCTTGTGCATCTTTTGTTGCTCCCTGCGTGGCTGTAGGCACGCTGCTCTTGTCTTCCTGCTGATGATTAACCTGATATTTAATTGGGGAGAGTGCCTGGGTATTTGCTAGTTTTCAGAAAACTGCTTCTCTCCATTAAAGCTAAAGAAAAACAAGGAGCAATGCAAGTAATTTTATGGGTAATGAAAAGGGTCAAACACATTTGCTGTTTGATGAAAGAAGCTGTAGTAAATCCTTAACTGGGAGCTGGATGGATCAGGGTTTCTGAGCATAGACAGGCAGAGAAAAAAATTAGGAGGCGAGATGGGTCAGTCTGGGAGGATAGATAGATGGATAGATTAAATAAAGATCTACTTAGCCATCCATCTATCTGTCCTCGGTCTTCATCTAGGAGGAGAGCTCGCTCCCTATGATGGGAAATGTATCAGGGTTTAAGAAGCGAGATGGATAGGTGGAGGAACAGATGGATGGTTGGGTAGCTTTCTACCGATCCATCTCCATCTGTCCTTACACCTAAATCTTTATCTAATCTAGTCGACGCAAACAGATAAATAACTGGCAACCTAAGTAGACAGATAGACAGAGAAAGAATTTAGGATAGCGTGGAGAGAGGGAGGTTTATTCACCCCCCCAAAAAAAGATGCATCTGGAGAATGCGAAGAGAGGACACTGGTTTTGGAGCTGCCATGCTTGTCCTGCCTTTGTTCCCTGTGAGGCCACAGCTCTGCCCTGGCCATGCCAAGGGCTGCTGGTAACCTTGCTGTTCCTCCCTGCTCTGCCTTCAGAGGGAATATATTTCAGGGGAGGGGTGGGGGGAAAAAAGTAAAATTAAAAATATCTTTTTTTTGCCTTGCCAGCTGCTAATGTTCCCTTTCCTCAGGCCTGAATGCAGGATCATTCAACAGAAAGTTATTGGGAAAGTCACTGCACTGGCTTTTTCTATACAAATAACACCATATTTCAGAGCCTCTGAAATTGCAACATGAATCAAACCGGACAGCTGGAGTCTGTGCATCCCGGTCCTCCCGCCTGCATGCACATGAGGCCCTGCTCTGCCCCTGAGATGTCTGCAGCCACCCAAAGGTGATGGCTCCAGTAGCTGACCCTAAAACTGTGTGCTCACCTGCGAGAACAACAGCTCGCTGGCCGTCGTTTGGAAGGCAGGCAGCCTCGCTCTGGCTTGGGCACAGTGATCCAGGAGCTTTTAAACAGTAGGTTCCCCAACTTTTTTAAGGGAGAAGGATGCAAATGTAGGGCTGTTTAGGAGCTGAGTGCTGCGCCACGCATCTCCAGTGGGCATCCCACGTGGGACATGGTCCTTGGTCCTCTCCTCTTCCAGACCTCTTCCCAAAACCACGCAAGGGACCCTAGTCCAAAATGATGTCACTTCACCATCCAGCGTGGCCGAGCCGCCCCGCAGCACCCTGAGCCTTTCATTCCAGTAAGTGTTACAGCTCCCCGTCCATCAATAGCGAGCCCTGCAGTGGAGCTGTTATTTTAACACAGATTTGAATCCCCGCTCCGTGTGCCAGAATCGATGAAGGAATCGTCAGTGATGTTTCAATAATAACGATCACGATAATTAATACAGCGATGCGCTGGATGCTGCGCTCATATGCAGGGGCACGGTCCCTCCTTTGTATTAAAAGATCCTGACCCCAGATGGTTGGGTACCAGGAAATCTGCTGATTGATTTCATGACCTTGGGCTGAAGTCATGAGCACAGAGCTGAGATAGAGAGGAAGAGGCAGGTGAAGTGGAGACAAAATATCAAAGGGACATATAGTGTTTGTCTGAATTTATCTTATTCCACCTTTTCAGCCTCTTCCTTACCATGTCCTGGTGCCAAGCTTGCCATTCCCTAGGGAGAAGGATGCCTTTGTGGTCCCTTACTCATCTCACACCAGTGATTTCATGCCCTGGGGTCTGTAAATTGGCACAGCCCCACGCAGTCTGCTGGACTCACCCTGGCAGCCCCCAGTTTGGGCAAGGCATAAGGCGTGTGCTGCAATAGGATTCTTGGGTGTAAGGTGGGTGAGTGGGTGCTGCAAGAGGGTTCTTGGGTGTCATCCTGCAACTGCAGGTGGATTTTCCCAGCTTTAGGGAAATCTCTGGGTATTTCCCAGTGTCCTGAGGGCACTGTCGCTGATGCACAGTGACTGGGATGACTGGGGCTGGTTTGCTTGGTCTCCTCCACCCGCTTTCCTCCAGGACAGAGCCTTGCTGAAAACTTCTCTCCTGGTGAGACATAACTCCATGATAAGCCAGTTGCTTAGCACGGATGAAAGTCAGCAGGGAGCCGTGCGGGTGGAGGATTTTAATACCTATCCCCCTCTAACTGCTATGGAAAGGGAAAGTTCATTGGTTGTCGATATTACCCTGCTGTGATAAAAGCTTAAGAAGCTGCTTTGCAGATGCCCACTGCGAGGAGCATGCTATAAATGTTTCCAGAGTGAAGCGATACATCACAGCTCATGGTTGTTCCCACTGAGAATGATCCCAGCTCTGGCACCTTCCAGTGACACCCTTAGGAAATGCAATCTTCTGGTACCAGCACAATCAAACACGTATTGTTCCCAGGTACAAAACTGGCCACCTGGGAATTAATTCTGAGTGCCTTGCTCTTAGGTACCTCTTAGGTAGCTCTTCCACACACCAGTCTCAAAATGAGTTTAGAATGAGGGGTTAGGATCATCATCCCTACCCTGCTCAGAGGGAAACTGAGGCAGGGGCAGTCCAGCTCCTTGCTGCTGTGCCTGTCAGTTGACCACTGATGTGATTTTCCTGGTGAAACCCCACACACAGACAGGACTTTGTAAATAGGAAAGCTTTCTGCAGATGTCTAGTCCATTTTCCTAAGGAAATTAAGCTCGAAAGAAGCTACAGGCTGTGTGTACGTGTGTGCATAGCTGTGTTTTCTACCACCTCCGTAACTTTGGAATGTTTTAGCTATTTTCAAGCAAATCTGAGAGAGGACTAGAGGTTCATGGTGCTTCTGACATCTCCTGTCAATAGCAGCTGAGCAGAGGAGAAAGTCCTCATCAAGGAGCCGAGTGAAACTCGCAGCATCATCACACACTCAGATGTCAGAGCCACAGCTCGGGCCAGTGGGGAGGAAGTCAGAGGAGACTTAAGGACATGAAAAGTCTCAGCCAGAACTCACAGTCACCCACGAGACACAAACCTGCAGGAAACCAGCCAACCTGAAGTCACATAATGGATATTCACATAATATTTTTCTTTTTCCTTCTGATTTGTCTGAAGTATTCTCTGTCTGTATGTATGGGGGTGGAGGTGAGGCTGTGATGCACGGTGCAAAACCCACATGGGGAGGCTGAAGGGTGGGTGGGAGAAGGAGCCACCAAGAACCTGTAGGAAACAGGGTCTATAAGAAAGATGGTGACAGAGTTTTGAGCAGGTCCTGTTGGGACAGGACAGGGGGTGATGGGCTTAAACCAAAAAAGGGAGATTTAGACTGGAGAGAAGGGAGAGATTGGTGATGCTGAGGGTGGGGAGAGCCTGGCCCAGGCTGCCCAGAGAGGTGGTGGCTGCCCCAGCCCTGGCACCATTGCAGGGGAGGTTGCCCGGGGCTCTGAGCACCCTGCTCCAGCTGCAGATGTCAGGGAGGTTGGACGAGATACCCTTTAAAGGTCCCTTCCAACCCAAACCTTTCCATGATTTTAAGATTCTATGAACACCAGGCAAAATGCCCAAATTTCCATGAGAGTAGCTGAGATAAGATGGGAACCCTTTCCTCCCTGGGCAGCCTGGAACCATGCCCTTATCTCTCTCATGACATTATTTCACATGGAATTACATCAGTTTTCTACACAGGAACACAGCTTTCATTTAACTATTTGAGTATATATCCCCTTACATGTTCTTTAGCTCCATAAAAAAGCTCCAGAAAGTTATTTATTTCAGCTTATTTAAAGTGCTTTCCCAAATGTCTTCTGCAGAGTGGGTTTAGCATGTGAGTTCTTCAGTCAAATCATTACTGTATTAACAAGACCTAACCTAAAGCTGCTAAACAGGACTTTAAAGGAATATCTCAGAGCTGCTGTTGAGACGGACGGGAGCGGACAGAATCTGTTTGTAAAGTGATACGTAGTCACATCAAACTGGAACTCATTAAATGCAGCAAAATAATTCACTGAATAATTCACTGCAGTTAAATATGAAAGATTTGGAGAACCTTGGGTTCTTTGATTGAAAACCAGCTTATTTTTATGCTCTTGTGTATGTGACAAAGAGAAAATGTGAGTTGAAGGTGGAGAGCTCTGTCACCTCGGTGTCAAGGGCTTTCCATGGAGAAAGGTTCATTAAAAACAAAGTCTGACAAATTCTGACTAGGAAGAAGTTGTGCACTTTTGTTGGGGAGGGTTTTTAACAGCAGCTTGACTGACGTGGGGAGACGGGTGATTTTTTGAGCATTTGTCATCTTTCATGAAGAGGTGGGATGTGTCTTCTACAGGGGTTGCCGGAGCTCCGGTGAAGCTGGTGCAGAAAGTGTTAGCTGAGGGTTCTGGGTCAGCTCGGACCCACTGCTCATATCCCTGGGAGAGTGCCCTGTATCAAGGCAAGACTGGAGAGTGGTGAGGGGAGTAGTAACCATTCATCTCTTTTTTTTTTTGCTTGCCCTCTAACTTGTGCCTGTCCTCAGGCACCTAGAGCTGGGACAAGGAGCTGCACTAGCTCGCGTGGGGCTGTGTGTGCAGCATGGCTTGCACGGACAGCACAGGGCTGGGCTGCAGACTTTTCTGCTTGCAAAGCCAGAAAGCAGCTCCAAGTGCAGCTGAGGTTTACAAGGGACACAGGCTCGAGGAGATGATGGCTGGCTCCAGCGGTCCGCGTGCCAGGAGCACCATGCCTGCACAATTTGCTTTCCCCAAGCCAGGAGAACAGTCTGCTTTTAAAGTAAGGAAAAAGCTATTACCCTTCTGTGCAAGTTTGCAGGCCAAATCTCGGGTCTGGTCCTAACTGCTAAGACATCCCTGCAGCTGAGGAAATAATCATCCCTGGTTTACACATGAGAAAACTCTGGCAGAGATGAGGTGGCTCAGGCATGTGTCCCCTTCCTCCTTTAACCCCCTGGATGCCACCAGTGAGGTGACTCCTCACTCCTCTCAGGAATCTCCCAGCAAAAGAAAAAGCCTTAAACAAATTACAATTTTACAGTTCATTTCAGTTAATCACAGAGTCTATGTTCCAAAATGATCTTCTCGGCATCGCCTATGGAGAGAAGAAATGGCTGATTGGCATTCCATTACTAAACAGCTAAGCCATTCATAATGCAAAAAACCAGACTTGATGGAAAGATTTGATTCAGTTTTCAAGCTAGACTAATTCAAAACTCAGTGCTCTATAAATCAGAGCAAATGTTCTTTATAAAAAAAATATAGCCGCAGCCCACATGCAGTATCAGATCTATGATTTATGCCTGTATCCCATTAAACTGAAGGACAAGTGAGGGGAGCACAGGGCTGCCACTGAAGACTGGATTCCTGACTGCTCTATAATAAACATGTCCAGTGACTGCAGAAATAGCCTCCATGTCCAAGGGACACTGGGGGACATTGTGTTTTCCCGTGGAGAGGGAGCACAGCTAAGCTCTGCCTTCCCCTTGCTGCCTGCAGGGACAGCAAAGCCTGCAGCGAGGCAGAGGATGGAGCAGAGCAGATCACAAGCCTGGTAGCCATGGCCACCCAAAGGAGCTCCCAGGAGCAGCTGTTCCCAGTGCTCACGTGCAGGTACAACACCCCATGCACTGGTGTGCACTGGTGTGGTTTGGGGGAGTATCCTGGGGGTATGTTCTTTCTTGGTACACGTTATCAACTCCCTCCAGCTCTGCTGAAACCTGCTGCTTGTCCTTCTTTGCTGCACCGACTTACGTCCCGAAGAGCATCCTGTTTGCAGAAAGAAGAGGAAAACAACGTTTCCTATCACACTGACACTGTGGTCAGTAGCTTAGAGAAGGGCTGGTGGTTGGGATATCTCCTCTGAGCAGCTCTGAGACCCTGGCATGTCTTGACAGACACACAGACGTTGGGGTGCTGCCTGGAGACAACCTGTGTGGGAAGCACTGAGATCCTGCACCAGCCTCCAAATCCAGTTGCATGGGTGAAACCATAAGCTGCTCTGGCCATGGGGACTTTTACCCTGCTCTCCTCTGTCCTCCTCCCCCGCTGAACACTAGTGTGAGTTGTGTTGGTGTTTTCACGATGGAAAACCAGACTTCTCCAAATGTGGGAAGTTAACATTTGTTGAGAAATCTGTATCCTGGAAAGCTGATTAAGGAATGAAATGGAAGTAATTTTGGTGGAGAAATGCAAGAGAACAAGCCCCAGATTAACAGGATGATAGATTTAGACTAGACATCAGGAAGAAGTTCTTTACTATGAGGGTGGTGAGACACTGGAGTGGGTTGTCCAGAGAAGATGTGGACACCTCATCCCTGGAAGTGTTTAAGACCAGGTTGGATGAGGCTTTGAGCAACCCATCTAGTGGGAGGTGTCCCTGCCCATGGCAGGGGATTGGAATGAGATGATGATCAAGGTCCCTTCCAACCCAAACCATTCTGTGATTTTTAAGAATCTATGATCCCTTCCTGCAGAGCTCACGTGCTGGCTAATCTCCAGCACCTTCATGCCCCAGCACTGGAGCTGAACCACAGGGTACTGAGTTGCTCACCCAGGTGAGGTCTGGTAGAGAGGGAGGGTTTGGCCCAGGAGTGCTGTCCTCAAGCTGCAGCAGAGCAAAGCAGCCCAGACAATGCCCTAAATTTATTTCCTTCTCCCTACGCTTCTCTATCTGGTGGAAGCTTTATCACTCTTTGAAAGCCCAACATCTTTCTCGACCTCAGATGGACCAAAACCCTAGCTTTGGTTTGGGTTTGGTTTTTTTTTTCCCCTTGCTTCACAGGAATGAATTTAGAGGCAGGTCTCACCGCCTCTATCCTGATATTGTTTACTTTCTCTATAGTTCATAAAGTGTCGGGTGGAGCCGGGGGCTGTTAACATCTGTTGGCAATCTAGAGCTCACAGGGAAAAGGATGCCATCTTTCAGGAGCCGTCACTGACATTTTAAAAGCCATGTCTGAAATCCCCAAACAATTAAGAGGCATCTTTTTTACATTCCTTCCCTAGTTGAGGTATTACGCAGTCGAGGCACCAGCTGAGAAGTACATGTTGATCTTGACAGGAAAAGCTACGATTAATGAATAATGGAGCACCAGCAATATATAACTTTCAGGCGGAGCCATCATAATTCAATCCAAACAGTAATATCAGGGTCTTTTCTTGGAGGAGTCTAAGCAGCAGTTAAATATTAAATAAAAAAGATGACATTTTATTTTATTTTCCTTTGGCAATTCTGCATCTCCTGACTCAAAGAAGCATAAGGTAGAAAGTGCCACCTCGGAGGGGGAAGGAAAGTTTAAATGCAAATTCATCTGCCCCCAGCCTGGGCTATAAAAGTGCTTACTGGGGGAAGAGGAAGACAGGTCTGTGCACCCTGCTGTCCTTTCTGGACTGATGTACCACCTGGATTAGTGCCCTTTGTCTTTCCATCATCATTCAAATTGCTGGGATTGTTCTGGGAAAAAGCTTCACACACCTCTTGCTGGTTTTGTGTGCGTGTGAGGAGGCGTTCCTCTAAAAATCCCAGTAAACCCAACCTGCCCGGAAGCCTTGGTCAGCCATCCTTAGTTGAAGCAGATGCAATAACTGAATGCAATGGGTCCTGCTGGCTCTGAATATGGACTTTTTTTTTTTTTTACTTTTCTTTTCTTCCGCTTCTCTGAAGTTCTGCTTTTGTGTGATGGCCCAGGGGCATCTCCTTGCTGCCCTCTCCACCCCCGAGGAGCAGCTGCATTTCAACTCCATTTCAGACCATCGCAGTTCAAATCACCCCTCGGACCCCCTGGGCTGTGGCTGGGTCCTGGCCTCCTCTCTCACCCCACAGTCTTGTTACTAGAGCTGAAATCTCCGTCCTGGCCTCTCCTCGTGTCTCCACCTCATTGACTCCTCATTTCTTTCCAAATCTCACATCATCCCTTCCCGGGCGCGTCCTTCTTCCCCTCTTCCTGGCGTTAGGGCTGAACGATTTCCTTAATTCCCCCAAGTGCTGCCCACTTCACTGCTTTCACTAACGACTCCATCAAGCATCTACTGACATCTGGTATTTAACTCTCCTGACCATTTTCACACACGTCTTTGCACATGAGTGTTGCTGACCCGACCACGGCAGCGCTGCCTGGGTCAGCTCTCAAGGTGAAATCACACCCTCCCAGCATGAATATTTATTGAAGAAGTTGTGGTGACTCCTCCATCACTAACTGCAGTTCCCCTCAGTACTAAGTGTGGTACAAAAGTGCCCAGAAATGATGCTCCCTGCAAGGAACTGTGAGGACAGGGAGAGCAAATGGGGAGGATGAGGGTTTAGGGCAAAGCAAAGGGTACCTGATGGGCTGTGGGTGCTGCTTCTCATACCCAGCCCCTCGCTGTAAGCCTCAACCTGCAAATGTTTGGCAATTGCATGTGATCAAGTCTTGCTTGTTTTCTTTTCATATGAAACAGCAAAACGTCTACTTCTGGACCTGATGGTGCCAGGCTCTGCTGCCAGCCAGAAGGATTTTCTTAGAGAAGTGAAGGGCAGGCGGTGGGGGTGCTCAGGAGAGCTGCCGAGAGCATTCCTGGCATGTGAAACAAAGCCTCAATTCAGGCTAAATCTGGTTTCCTGCAAGCTGAGCCCAAGCCTGCTCCCAAGGCTTCAAGGGGGTGCCCAGTGACCCATGAATGCAGCCCACCCTTGATCTGGGAAGACATCTGGGGGCCTACAAGAAAGGTGGGGAGGGACTTTTTTCAAGGGCTTGTAGTGTTAGGACAAGGGGTGATGGCTTCAAACTAGAAGAGGGTAGATTTAGATTAGAAATCAGGAAGAATTTTTTCACTCTGAGGGTGGTGAGACACTGGCACAGCTATCCCAGGGACACTGTGGATGCTCCATCACTGGAGGTGTTCAGGACCAGGCTGGCTGGGGCCGTGAGCAACCTGCTCTAGTGGGAGGTGTCCCTGTCCATGCCAGGGGGGTTGGAATGGGATGATCCTTAAGGTGTCTTTCAACCCAAACTGCTCTGTGACTCTGTGATTCTATGGCCACAGCCTGGCAGGAAAGGAGCCATCTGGGAGCAGCTCAGGAGAGCTCCAACACCCAGCATCTCCCCAGACATGGATCCCATGGTGCCAACACAGGGCTTTAAGGCTGCCCTGGGCAGAAGGATGTCCTGCAGCACCTCGCTGGCACTGCCTGAGTGCCCAGGACAACTCCCATTGCTGTGTCCTCGTTCGAGCTGCCTCCCAGGACAACAAACCCCCTCGTGCTCTGCCCCAGCCACACGAGCCAGTGCAAGTGGTGACAGCCCAGGGCACTGTGTTTCCCAACTACAGTCAAGAGATGGTGCAGGAAGAGAACTGGAGAAAGGTGACCTCCTGTGTGAGAGGACACACGACAGGTTAGGGCTGGAGGGAGGAGCAGAGAGGTCCTTGAACCTCTGCAAATCAAAGTGCTTTCAGGCAGTGTTGAGGGAGAATCACAGAATGGTAGGGGTTGGAAAGGACCTCCAAAGATCATTGAGTCCAACCCCCCCCTGCCAGAGCAGGACAAAACTAGAGCAGGTCACACAGAAATGCAGCCAGACAGGTCTTGAAAGTCTCCAGAGAAGGAGACTCCACAGCCTCTCTGGGGAGTGTCTTCCAGTGCTCTACAACCCTTACAGTGAAGAAGTTCTTCCTCATGTTGAGGTGGAACTTCCTGAGCTTGAGCTTGGATCCATTGCCCCTCGTCCTGTCACAAGGAAGAAGCAAAAAGAGCGCAGGGGAGCAACCCCTGCAGAAATCCCTGTCGCTCTCTCCAGCCAGATAAGGGGAAGGGGGGGTGGGTTTGCAGTTCCAAACCGAAGCCCCGCATAGCAACAGCCCTGGTCCATCAGATACAGCAGACAGCCAGGAAAGGCAAGAGGAACATCTCTTAAATTCCACTTCCCTTGTCCCGAGCCTCCCGGGCCCCCATCCCGCGGCACTGCCACAAAACCGCCGCTCGCTGCGAAGCAAAACTTTCTGAGCGGAGGCACTGAAGTGGAAGGACTTCGAGCAGAACCAGCCCAGCTAAGCAAACAGCTCCCTGCATTCAGCCAAGGCCTCGACGGCCCCCACACTGAGACAACACCGAGCACAAACCCAGCTAATCCGCAGCTCAGGCCAATTTTCAACAGACCTGCCCTGCCAGCAGCTTTTGTTCCTCCCGTGGCTCTTCGCCAGCTGGGGAAGGCTTATTAACTTTCCAACCCCCCCCTTCACAAAAGGATAATGTTTTACCAATCAGCTTTCCCTGGGAATAACTTCTGTTTTCAAAATCAAAGCTTTTTTTTTTCCTCCCCCTTTTTTTTTCCTTTCCTTCTTCTTTTTCTTTTCTTTTTTTTCTTCTCCTTTTTTTTTTTATTATTATTTTTTCTTTGTCTTTTTTCTTCATCTTTTTCCTTCTTCTCTTTTTTCTTCTTTTTTTTTCTTTCCCCCCACCCCCCAATGACTTAAAGTCTGTAGAGTTTTGGAGGGGGTGGGGAGGAGCGGATAGTGGTGGAAAAACACATTGTAAGGCTTTTAATTCTGTCCAGATAAGAGAACTGCACTAAATCATTTCCAAAAAGAGAGCAAAGGTTAAGATAAAGCTCTCTGCTGTTCAAAAGTATCTCAGTAATTCCATTAGAGAGACAACTGGCAAAAAGCAAGTGCCTGAAGATGGAGCAAAATAGATTTTCCTGAGAGTTTAACATAATTTTTGTCTCAATGGAATTAGAAGGAACTCTCTTAATGAACAGGTTGGGTTTTTTTCCTCCCCCAAGGAAAGAAAGACATGATCAGACAGCCTGAAGACATATGACTTACAACCTCTGACAAGGTTTGCCTGTAAGCCCTTCCCTGCCTGCTGTGACACATCCCTTCAGGGATCACCCAGCTCTCAGCATCCTGCTCCAGAGAGCTGCTGGGTGCCTGCCACCACCACAGCGAGGGCACACGTGGTTTATGGGACCCGTGTTTGGAGAGGGGACTGTGGTCAGGAGGTTTATCTACCAAGGCTGGAATTTGTTAAGCTTTTGACAGAGTGATTTTTATTTTTTTTTTTCCATGAGGTCTGCCTGCTTCCTGCTGCAAAGTTCAATATTTCATTGGGAAAACAAAAAAAAATCCTTGGCTTACAGTTGACATTTTATCTGTTTTCAAGCAGGATGTTGTGCCACAATGTCGACATGTTTCCAATGAAAATGAAGCTCCTCTTGCTTAAGTTGTCTGCAAATCACCGTTCCCTTCCTTTGGACCAGTTCAGGCCACCTCCATCCTGAACCTGATCTCCTCAGACCAGTCAGAGAACTCGCCCCTATGCCCAAGGCTATTTAAAACTTGCTCTGTGATGCACAAGTGACAGCATCTGCAGACAGCACACACAGAGTTTAGCTGCCTGGCTCTCCTTGCACTGCTGTGAGCGGGATGTAGGTGGTGTCCTCCATTGCTTCCCCTTCTCTGGATCAGCTTCCTGGGCCACGTGTCCCGCTGAGTCCCACTTGGGCTCCACTGCCTTGTCACAGTGGCTGGGACAGCTGAGGAGCACAAGTCCCGTGGACTGGTAAGTGGCTTCAATGGATGCCTCCTGTGAATAGCACGTCAACAAGTGCTTGCAGCAATACCTTTTTTTTTCTTTGCTGTTGTTTTTGGAGTTTCCAAGATATTACCCCAATAAAGGGAAGCATCATGACTTCCTTCCTTGAGCCAAAGTGTGGAGCAGAGGAAGAAAAGAGCTGTGCCTGCAGGTGCCCTGCCCACGAGGACTACCTGCCTCCTTCAAAAGCAGCATCATCTGAAGCCTTTGCTCCAGGGGCAGCAGCACTTTCCTCCACCAGCACTCTTGTCAAGACAGCCAGGATGGGCACGTCCCCAGTAACTTGGAGGTAGGAGGGAGCATTGAGGCAAAGCAGTCTGCTGAGAAGGCTGTGGAGAAGGTGGGAGGCTGCCCTATGCTTTTGGGGGACAGTATGAAGATTTGGTCCCCAAATTGTCTTGAGACGAGAGTTTACCAGCAGTATGAGTGGTATCTCAGCACAGTGCAGCTATGACAATGCTTATGTTGTACTGAGAGACAACTCCTTTCTAACCACCATCTGGAAGGCTCTGGATGTAAGAATCTTAATACAGATTAAGTAGAACTTTTACAACACATTTCAAGCAAGCCTCTGAAAGCACTCTGCAAACAAACATGAAGGTGTTAAGCTTCACAGCAACTGGGGGAAGAAGGTGAGTATTTGTCTTCTAATTAGAGATTTGGAGAAGAAATGGGTCTGATTCAGTATGGCATAGAGTGATTAAACCCAAACCTAATTTTTGGAGTGAGATGGATTTGATGGGGAAATAGTAACATGTGTAAATAGGCTGAGTTATGCACTTCAGGATTTTCACAGCTGCCTAAGGGAATTTGGTTCCCATTGACACATAGGGAATTAGAAAAATAATACAGATTAATTTGAGGTCCAGCTCAGCCCAACATCACCATACCTAGGATGGGATGCATGTGGTTTTGAGGTGGTACTTTACACCCAAATTCCTAAAGGCCAGCAAACCATAACAACCCATTGGTTAAGGGCTGTCAGGTTCTTCATGGTACAGCTGCAAGAAGACAAGTCCTGTGGCACAGCCCCAAAGTGGGAACCAGATCAGGTGTTCTGGAAGTTCAGATGTTCTTGCTGTGCTGTTGGTCAAGCCTGGAGCCCCTCCATGCCCTGATTATTTTTGTCTGTGCTTGGACAAGCATGTGCCCAAAAGCAGATAATCTGAAATGAGACAGCTGCCTGGATCAAATCTGCTCCAATGGCACAAAGTCCTTGAGGTATCTCTGCTGCAGTTGTCACAAAGGCTGTCTGTCCATCAGGACAGCCTGGCATCATCCGTCGGTGGCCTCCTGGCACCCTCCAAGTGGGTGAGGAAATAGTGGAGAGCAATTCCTAACAGGAGTAGTCAGTGTGAGGCACAGCATGGGTGCTCTGAGTGACCTGCCCTTTGCAGAACCCAGTCCTCTTCCCAGACCTGAGCTCCACTCCTTCCTTTCTTCTTGTAGGAGAAACTGGGCTACACTGCAGAGGAAAAACCAGTCCAAACTGCTTATTAAAGAAAGGCCCCAGAGCTGTTTCCCAGTAGCTGCTGTTTCTAAACAGACTCGGGGAGGGGAATCAAAGCAAGGTCTGCAACCATTGCAGAGCTCATCCTGACAACTTCCCACTTCCCAGCAGGGACTGCATCATCCCTCCATCCCTGCTCCTCCTGCTCTAACTCACAGAGATGTATTCCCCATCATCTCCAAAAGGGATGGTGGCAGGAGGAGAAAGTTATGACTTCTGGGAGCAGCACAGCCTGTGGGACTTGTTCTGCATAATGAAATCTCTCTGTGCCATCCTCACTGGGGTGTCACCCGCTGCTTGTCACCCTCTCCACCATCACAAGCCACAGGCAGGTGAAAGCAGCAGCCACCCTGCAGTGCTTTCCAGCAGTGCTGATGTTCCTGTTGCTGAAGGCATGGCCAGAGGAGCACTTCAGTGGCCAGGTAAGACCTGGGCATCTGCTTCAGTTCTGTGGTTGCCCAGGAAAGGGGGCATCGTTATCTCTTTGCTTGAATAGGGGACAAGTTGAGGAGCTGCAGTGACAAACGGGGAGCGTGTGCTGGTGGTGTGACCTACTGAGCTCAATGTCCCACCTGGATGAAGCATGGGCAGGAACTGGAGACTGCCCTTTGCAGTCAGAGCTCCATCTCCCTACTCACTGAAGGCTCTGTGGTGTCAATCCCAGTACTTGGGGTGTGAACCCCTGCCCATTCCAGCCTTGTTACTATGTGTTCCCTGATCCCAGACTTTTCCAGTGTCAGCCTGACTGGGAGCAGCTGTGATGTCTTCTGATCTGGGCTGTGAGCAGATGGTTGGGTTTCTGCTGAGACAGGAGCGTGTGACATGATGCTCGTATGGACCTGAGGCTTTACAGCACTTTTGTGATGGCACTGGAAAAACAGATCAACCTGTCTGGCTATAAATGTTTCAGGAACACAGGTATTTAATAAAATAAACCCTGTTCTTTTCTTCCCATCTGCTTCTTCCCTTCATGGTCTGTCCTTGGACCCTGGGCTGACCTACTATGTCCCTCTGTAAGACAGGAGAAGACAGCCTTGGAGAGGGACTGGTCTGAAAAAAATCTGCTCTATGTCATGTGCAGAATGCACTCTCCCTCTCTGCACGGGCTCTGAGGAGCACCCTTCCCTCTCCCCAGGGGGCTGCAGGGAGAAAGGGCTTAAAAGGGCTTAGCACAGAGCTCAGAAAGGTAGAGCAGGACTTATGGGAGGCACTGAGTGCCCTGGTGACATCTGTCCTCCCCTTTTCTCTAGCACTACTGGTCTTCAGATGCCCTTTGGGCTGGAATAACACTCACAACTCAGTCATGAGGACCCAGCTTGGGTGGGAAGCTCTGGCTGAAATTCAGCCAAGCGCAGCTTTAGAGCTGGGCTCCAGCCAGTCTCAGCCGGGCTTTGTCAGAGCTCAGACCCTCACGTCCTCTGTCGCTGCTGCAAAGCCCTTACTCAGAGACAGCACAGCACAAAACCCAACCAGCACACGCTCTCGCATCCCCTCTTGCCGTCCAAGGGCAGGGAGATTTCAACCTTCTCTCTTCTCAAGGGCAGGGGAGGCAGGGCTGGTCTCTCAGCATCCCTCCTTTGGAGTGCTCCTGGGGAAGCAAGATAGCCAGGACCTCAGGGACCTGAGCCAAACCAAACGGGTGCTTCCCCAAAACATCATCATTCATCTGTGCAGCATCCCCAGGGAATCAGGTGTTAATGGGGTGGAGCATTTGTCTTGCTGGCAGCTGCCACCACCGATAGGAACTAATCAGCTATAAAGAAATAAATAATAACGACACCCCCCTCCCCCCAATATCTGCTAACCAGGCTATTTGCACACTTATTTATTTATTTATTTATTTATTAGTGGTCCTCTTATCCTCCACGGGGTGGGGGTGAAGGAAAACCAGCAAGGCAGATAAAAACGGGGTAAATCCAGCATGGCTGGATTATGCTCTTGGACCCGAGTCGTTCGGTGCTGTGGAGCAGACATCTGCTTCATGCTCCTGGCTGATAGCGAGCACAGGCAGCTTTATCACCAGCTCTGTTTCCAGGCAAATATTTGTCAAGTGCCAGCGGGGTCTTTCAAAGCCTTGCACAGGGCACGTGCACACACAGCACGCCCAGATAATCCGTTTCCGTGGGAGCTGTGCTGGAGTGAGACTGGACCAAAGGGAGAGGTGGGGGGGGTCTCCTAAGAATAGCTGTTAACGAGCTGCAAGATAATCAATAGCCTTGATGAAGGCGCAGTGGGTTTCTGTAGTCTAGAGCTTATGATTTTGTCATAAATAGAAATAATTGATCATCTGTTAGCGGACGTGGTTGTAAAGGGTATTGTGGATACTCTGTGCGCGTTTTTTCTTCTAGACAAATCACTTTGGCTATAAACCCAAGCTAGATTCATGTCAGGGATCCATCACGGCTGCTCTGGTTGAAGAAAGAGGTGATGCTGAGTCTGGTGGTGACCGATGCCATTCCATGTGACCATGCTAATGTGTTGTGGGGATGTGGAAGCAGCTGAGCTTGGGGGTGGACATAGAATCATAGAACAGAATCATAGAATGGCTTGGCCTGGAAGGGACCTCTGAAGGTCATCTAGTCCAGCGCCCCTGCAGTGAGCAGGGACACCCTCAACTAGACCAGGCTGCTCAGAGCCTTGTCCAACCTCACCTTGAGTATCTCCAGGGACGGGGCCTCAACCACTTCCCTGGCAAGCCTATTCCACTGTTCTACCACCCTCAGTGTAAAGAACTTCTTCCTGATATCCAATCCACATGCAGGTGGTGGATGGGATTCATGTATCTGTGGTGGCTACAAGTGCCTCCCTACAGGCTCCATCCTCTGAGGGACATGTCTCCAGCCTGGGGTGGGTGGCAGTGGTGGCACTGGTCTGTGCTCACCAGAGCCCTGCCATACTACGCTGGGAGCAGATACTGCTGATGGGACAGTGTTGGCAGATAGCTTTACTTCTCTTCTCTTCCTTCATCCTCCTCTGGCAGGGCACATTCTCACAATTTTATCCTCATTTTAAGGTGGCAAAAACTCTCTTTGCACACTAGGAGAGAGAGTTTGTATGAGAACGCATGACAATGGAAAACAGGTTTTAAAAATGGAAAAAAAATAGAATCCAAGATTAAACCGAAAGTATGGCGAGACCTTGGCCGGGATGACCAAGTCACAGCTAATGTGTTGGAAACTTTACACGAGGCCTTACATGACTTCTACTTCAAGCTCGTTGCTCTCTGGTCTGTCAGCAAAGGCTCCCTCTGCCCCAGCAAAACTCCCTGGACCACTCTCCATCTGCTTTAGTGGCCCTTCAATCATGTCCTGGGCCACCCTGGAAGGACACGGCTCTCGGTAGGGTCCCTTGGCCACCAGTAGCTTTAGCAGGTTTCCAAAGCGGAGCCACGTTTCTAACACTCAGTGCAGATTTACTGTATTTTCACAGAAATATCAATGGGATCTTGTCTGTTAAAATCTCATCTATTTGAGCATATAATTTTCCCGGAGTCAGAATCTATTAGTGAAATCTCAGCCCGTGTGACAAGATAACAGAATCCTCAAATTAAATAGGGTTTCCACAATTACAGCTTCCCTCTTTCTTTCCCAGAATTAACACCATAAACGCTGCTGTCAGGCAAGATAAGATCTGAATTCTATCCTGACAAGGCAAATGTTATCTGAGATCAGTTAATTACACACTGGATTTCAACAGAGGCAAATAAACCCCCTGCGGGTTAGTGTGAAAACTGCTGTTGTGCCACCAGCTTTTCCCTGGGCCACCAGGCACGCTTCCCTCAGCCATCCATCCCATCCATCCATCCACCCTTCACTCACCACCATGCTGAGGAAATGGGATCCCCAATCTCTGCCTGGTTTTAGACCTTGCCCCTGGAGAGATTCCCACCCCGGCTGGACCCTGCGCTGCTGGGCCCCTGCTCTGGGTGCCCCTGCTGGATGGAGCAGGGGGGGTGGCACCAGAGCATCTCCAGAGCTCCCTTCCAACCCCCACCATGCTGGGATTCTGGGATTATCCTGCAGCTGGCTTTCTCCAGCTGTGAGGTTTTTTTTCTTCCTCTTCTTTGGGGGAAGGTATTTAGACCTTATTTTGAGTGGCAGCCTGTGTTGCGAGTGGGATGCTCCTGAGGTTGGTGTGAGTTCAGACAGCGGTGTTTGCATTCAGATCACCTACTGCAGTGCTGCAGGTGGACGGGGCACTCACTACTGGTGCAGCCCAAGAGTCTGATGGGGACATTAGAAACCTACTATTCAGAGCTGTCAGCCGCGGTTGTTGCACAGCCCATACCAAGAAAGAAGAGCCAAATTCAGGAAATTATATGGAAAACCAGATACCTCTGTTGGCTGCAACAAGAATCACGTTCGGTCCTGCATGTTAAGTCCTGAATTACTTATTTCCTGCTCAAACCTGCCACCGATGGTGGTGTGACTGCAACGCACCCTGAGGATTACACCAGTTAAGGATACGGCCCAAATCACCCTGTCTTGCTGGAGAATGGCTTTGTTGAATCCACCCTTATCACCAAAGAAAGTCATGCCTGTCTCTACCAGCTCTGGTTTTTTTTCCTGTTCTGTTTCTTTCTGTCCTGCCAACGTCTGCAGGGTGTTCCTGCGAGTGGCAGGGTTTACTCAACCGCTGATAACTCCAATCTAGTCTAACAAAGAAGTAAATGCACAGTGACATCTCTTGCACGAAGAGCTGTCATAAAGCGTGCCTGGCAATCCAAGTGGTATAAATGCTCCTTCGATTAAGTGCCTCATTGAGGTAAGTTGATGATGCTCCATTAGGCTGAAGTGATAGACTTCTGGTTCTTGACACAATCGGTGGGGAGAGGGATTCAGTGCTGGAGCAGGCAGCGCTACGCTCTCGCTTTCTCTGCTCTCCTGTGATTCTCTTCACCCTACGCTGATGATCTCTTCCATACTGGGCAAGGATCTTTATGCCCCATCACCCTGCGTGGGGTACAGGGCTGGACACCCAGCACCCTTGCTGGGCTCCCTGGAGACTAGACACATGTTGGGCAAGCCCCACCATGGGTTGTAGCATCTCAGCAACAAGACGGGACTGGCAGGAGAACAGCACTTGGGCTTCTTGACTCATTCCTTCCTCCCCTTCTCCCTCCACCTCCAGATTTGCCACCCTTTTTCTGGCAGTGTGTCCTCCCTTAGACTGGGCTGTCTGGAGGACAACAGTCTTGATGCAGCTTTTGGAGTGCCAGGGATTTGCATCAAATCTGCTACTTATTTTTCATACTGCAATAAAATAAGCTCTACCCCCCACTTAGGTATAATAAATAATACCAACATTTTGAGCTTGTTGCTGCAGCTTTTTTTTTTTATTTCAGGAGAAAAAAAAAAAAAAAAAGAAAGAGGAAAGAAAAAGGACACAGATAATTTATGCATCCGGGATGGAGTGAGGTTCCTGGCCGTGCAACAGTGATTGCTTAGGAGCAATCCACAGCTTTCTGCTCGAGGAATCAGTGTCCCTATGGTTAAGCTTTGTCCAAGGAGGTCCTCCAGCTCTGTGCTAGAATTATCCAAGTCAAGCAAGAAATTAAGATTCTCATTATTTAAAGTGAATGAGAGTGAAAGACAGTGGTACCCCCACTACTAATTACTTCAGCTTTACTTGTGACTGGTGCCAGTGACACAGGAAGCGCTCCATCCATCCATCATGGACCTGTTAGTGGTACACTCTGGGAAAGGCACCATTGCTGGCTGATTTCTCTTTTCTATTCCACACACAGAGCACTTTCTGTCTCTTATTAAACAGAGGAAAATGGAAGAACAAATTGGAATATGTAAAACGCTTGTTACTTGCATTTTCCACCTGGCTGGCATTTCCCGATAGGCTGTTTGCGGGGTGCCCGTTATTGTTATTCACCCAGATAGCTATTATTATTATTATTATTATTATTATTTCTGTTACTTGCTGATTGAACACGAAGGCATCAACTTTCTCTTTCGCCTCGATAAAATAGGATGCGATTCCTTTCGCCGTTAACAAGTCCCGAGCAAGTGCCATATTGGCTCGACCGGTGTGACAGCTTCTTGGCTAGTTGGTGACTCCGAGGGATACGTGTGAAACCATCACTGCTGCTTTAGAATGATGTATTTTACACTCAGGTGTTAGAGGAGGCTGTAAAAAAGAAGAAGAAGAAGAAAAAAAAAAAAGCAGCATTTAATTGCAGAGAAAAACACAGGGATGGGGATGTAAAAACAAATTCAGGTTTTATTTGCTTGCAGAAAGCAGAAGAGGTGGGTCCCTGTCAGTTAACTGACTGTGGAGTAACTTGAAAATCCATTCCCTGAGAAGCCTGCCCAGAATTTACACCAAGCCCTCTAAGTACATACTCAAACAGGACTTCCATCATGTCAAACTTGTCAAAAGCGGGTAATGCAGATGAAACACTTTAAAAGAATCTCATTTTCAGGACAAGCTGATCACTCTTTCCTTGAAAATAAAGCCCTTGTAAAAGATCTTAATTTAAGCAGTCAAAGATTAAGCTGCCCAGAATGATTGCCTGCTTCTGCTGGTGAATTTACTGGCATTTAGCAAGTAGCACAAGGCTGCTAATGGCGTGTCACCGTGCTTCTGGGACCCATCGGGCTGAAAAATAGCTATCAGGGGACTGAAAGGAGACCACGGGGCAGGCTGTGGTGAAGGCAGTGCATCCCAAAGTTAGACTCTTGCAGAAAAATAGAGGCACGTCCCAGTTTTGCTGAGGCCAAGAGTGTGGTGCTGCTGTTGTTCCCTGGTCTGGATGCTGACACTGAGCAGATGAGCATCGCCCTTCCCGGAAGAAACCGTTTTGGAGACAGCCATTGTATGACTAGAGGGATTAAGGCCTGAAGATGGCCTGGCTTAGTGGCCCTGTGAATTCATCTTCACCTGCAGAGAAGGACCTTGGTCCTTAGAGGTAACCGAGTCACTGCATGACCGTGGCATAACCCATCACGTCTTTGTCCTGCACCCTGACATTTAATGCTCCCAGTTGAGAAGGCAAATTGAAGATGTTGTCACCTAACCAGGCTTTTAGGAGAAACTGGAGCAATAGCCAAGTCAGTACCGGGTAACTGGAGGGGGATAATTTTTTTTCTGAAGGGTATAATGCCACTACAGACTGAGAGCTGGGGGAGAAGCTGGTGTAAAAGTTGGAAACAAAGGTAAAAAAGGAGCAGTCAGAGGAAGAAGTCAAGTGAACAAAACCCATTTCCTTGAGGTATTTGAGCTCCAGGTCAACTCTAGTATCAGCAAGCAGCAGGAAGCCTTATTTGTATATTCTTTATTTTTGGCTTAAAAAGAAATGTTCCCTTGTTTGACAGCTTCTGCCTGGATTTTTGTGCCATTTTCTTTTCTTTTGCCTGTCTTGATTTGATTATTTAAAACAAAAACTAAAGAAACCCCAAAACAACCAAAAAACCCAGACAAACAAACTGGTGGGGTGGGGAGTGGGTGTCTTAACAGAACCATTCTGCCTCCATTTGCTTTTGTAGACCTGACTTCAAGGCATGACCTCAGTGGTAACACTTGTCAGTCGGGAGCTCAGATAGCCTCGGGCTGGAAGCAGCCTCTGCCTTGCCCCTGCTTCCCCTCCTTGCCCCAGCTCTGATCTGCCCAAGCTTTGTATCACAGCCTCGACGTCCAGGGATACTTTGTGCTGTTGATGTGTAAGAGGGAGAGTCGAACGTGTTGCTCGCTGTCCCTGGAGGATAACTTTTCATTATTGATGTGGAAAGTGGAAAATAAAATAGACTATTACACTGTTATCTTCAGGGAACACTTTTTTTTTCCCCCCATCCCCTCCCTTCAGATATGAAAGCATTTCAATTCAGAGAATTATTCTGAGTACAATGAAGAGAAGTCAATCCTGAGAGCAGCAGGCACTCTTTTCTTTACCATGCAGGTGACTTGTTACATGTCTCTCCCATGTATGCTTTTATTATTCCCTGACAATTCCTGAGACAGGATGTCTTGTACCTGGAGTGCCAAAGCTGTGCTGCTCTTTACAGTCATTAAACCTGGCTTTGAAGTCATAAGAAAAACTCAATTCCTCAAGTTCAGGTAGGCCTGCAGAAACAGCACATAAAGGGAAGTTAAACAACATTCCTCGTGTGGAACCACGAGCCAAAGAAAGATCAAAGGACAGTGGGTGAAGAAAAGACTTCCAAGTCTTCCTCTAAGGGTATCAGGATTGCTCTCTGGTAGTCCTCCCCCCGCTCCAGCTGCTGTGCCACGCGAGGAGAAGGCATCGTCCCCCGCTCTGCAGATGGCAGAGCCCGCAGACATCTGTGCACAGCTGGCATGCAGCGGTGCTCGCGTTTGCCAGCCAGCTGGCCAAGTGGAAAACGGGTATTTGTAGGTACAAGCCCTTTGGTTTTCCACTGGGAAAAGAACACGGGCAGTCAGAGACGGGAATGGAAATCAGCGCTCGCTGATATGGATCCAAGAAAGCTTCCAGATCAATATTTAAAAGAGTGAGCTAGTAAAGGAACCGCACTCCCGCGCTATCTACCAGCTCTGCACGTGGCTGATTATCTCATCTATCTGCTATCTCCTCCCAGGCTTCTCTCTTTCCAAATCTGCAGCACCATCTAACCCCATAATCATTCTTCTGCGTTCCCACCTCACTGCTGCAAGGGAAGAAGCAGGGCGTTTGGCACCCAATATTTAGAGCTCTTTTCACTTTTACTCGTGTACAGGAGGTTTGGGAATTAAATGAGGATAAGAGATACTGGCACTGTTTTATCCTGCGCAGGCAGGTCACTGCTGGTGGAGTTTATTGCAATCCACCAGGAAAGACTTGGCACCCCGGTAGCTCCAGGTAAGAACCTGCTGTCATTTTCCTGGGTGCTTTAGTACTGCTGAACCATGGAATCATAGAACAGCTGGAGTTGGAAGGGACCTTAAAGCTCACCCAGTTCCAACCCCCCTGCCATGGGCAGGGACACCTCCCACTAGAGCAGGTTGCTCACAGCCCCAGCCAGCCTGGGCTTCAACACTGCCAAGGATGGGGCTTCCACCACCTCTCTGGGCAGCCTGTTCCAGTGTCTCACCCCCCTCACAGTAAAGAACTCCTTCCTTATGTCCAATCTAAATCTACCCTCCATTGCCCCTTGTCCTACCACCACATGCCCTTATAAAAAGTCCCTTTCCAGTTTTCCTACAGAACCCCTTCAGGTACCAAAAGGCTGCTATAAGGTCTCTCCAGAGCCTTCTCATCTCCAGGCTGAACAAACACCTCAGCCTGTCCTCACAGGAGAGTCAGGAGGAAGTCAGGAAAAGCCTGTCCTCATAAAAGAGTCAGGAGGAGAAACATTTGACTGCTGTTGAGAGGGTCAACACATTGTTAAATGTCAGCGGTGGCTGGAACAGCTACGGCTGGTTTAGCCTTTTGGAAAGCTCGCCCTTGGTGTCATAGCTGCTGTCCCTTCACTGCAGTGGGGACTTGCTACCTACAGGGATATAACAGCAGGAAAAAAATGTCTGAAAACTGACTCAAAAATGGAGGGTTACACGAACCTAGCAGGCAGCTTTCATTTTACACAGTTTGCCTCTGCCCACTGGGCCAGGGATTTGTCGCTGAAATGCCATCTGTACTTTGTAGGCTCTTATCTCTCTGGTGTGCTGAGATAGCACCTAATTACCATAGTATCAGAGCATCTAGCTCTCCGTGATGTATTCATCCTCGTAGAAAGTCTGGGGATAGGTAAGTGCTACTATCTTCCTTGTACACATGGGGAACGCTTCGCTGTGGCCCAGATCCCCACTTCGAGGTGCAGCGGTACAACAGGCAACAGCTGCTTATTAAAAATGTAGTAGTTTGTAGTGGGATGGCCATGAAATTCATCTCACTTCATCAGAAGTCTGCTATATCGCTGTCTCCTTAGGAGATGGCTGTCAGAGCCCTTCTGTGCTTGGAAAGAGAGCAACGTGTTCAAGGTGTGGACCATCTCAACCTGTTGTGGTCACCTAAAGCAGCCCACGTGAATCACGTGCTTGGTATGTTTACATCTGCCCACTGGAGATCATCGAGTCCAACCCCCCTGCCAGAGCAGGGTCACCCAGGGCAGCCCACACAGGAACAGATCCAGGGGGGGGTTGGAATTTCTCCAGAGAAGGACACTGCACAACCTCTCTGGGCATCCTGGTCCAGGCTCTGTCACCCTCACAGTGACTTAGGGGTATTTTGTGTATATTTTAGGTCTAAGTGTCTTCTGCAGTTTGGGAGTGAGCATGTTATTGAACGCTGATGACCACGGTGATCACATGTCTGTGTCTGCTCAGATGGGATGAACAGCCCTTTGGAAATATCTTCTCATGTTATTGGCTATTAAGGTGTGGCTTAACTTTGAGGTGGGATATCTACTTTTATTAGATATAGGAAGTTCAACGGATGCATGCACTTCTATTTCTAGAGGTCTTTCCTCGTGCTCTGTTGTTCCCAGTGGCATCTTCTTCCAAGTGCTTTTGGGCACTGCTTTAAAACAAGAATAGCAAAGGGCAGGTATGAGTGTGGGTGGGAGTTTTGTTTGTGTATTTGTGTGTGTTGTGTATTGATACAGGAACTTTGATGTCATTCAGGCAAGCCTGCCCAGGCAGCAAACTTCACATTTATGTGCAAATGAGGAGACAGTCATACTGAACTGGAGGGAGAGGATGCTAATGAATGTTCTTCTAGGCTTTAAGGAAAAGATATTGCCCAATGCTGTGGAAAATTAAAATTTGTTTCTAATATGTATGGTAAATTTAATGCTAAAGACCAAAGATAAATGGGAAGAGAGTTTAATCCAAGCTGACCCCATTTTTGCTGGAATGTCATTCGCTATGGTTTCTGCTCCCTCTCAGAAAGCAAAAGACACGCTAATTAGTTCTTGCATTCTGCACATAAATTATTGCTCCCAAACATTTAAAGGAGAAAGTAAGGGATGCTGGGAAAGGCACTAAGGGAACTGGCCTGCATCCACAGGGGGTTTGCATATGGTCATAAATTGAAGGACTGATGCTGTAGTGTCACCAGGGATTGCCAGAGGAGAAAGTCTTGTGGCCTCTGAGTGCTTCCCTGATTGCTGCGGTCACTACCGTGAGGTGTGGTGGCAATAGGATGCATGGGATTACATTCACTTCAGGATGAAAAGATCTCCTTGACTAAAGAGGATCTGAAGTGTACAGGGCTTGGCTGGCCTTAGGATTCCTTGAGATGGACACAACTTTCATTTTTTTCAAAACTTCACACGTTGCCCTCACTACACACACACACCAGGATCCTCTCTTTCATTAAATCGTATGATCACATGAGCTGATCCAGATGTCCAAACAGCTGGCTGGCAAAAAGTCCCTTGCCAAGTGACAGACAAAGCCAGAATACCCCTTCTAGCCTTCATTCTTAGAGGAAAAGGTTCAGAAATCACAGGATTTATGGAATTTCCCCAAGAAAAAGATCCAAGTTGGAGCTTTATCTTCCTAAAATAGTTCCCCACGAGGCTTTTCTGAACCTTTCCCAACACGCAACATTTTCAGAGCCATGGGGACAAGTTCCACCAGAGGCACTGAACTTGCACAGCTCAGTAAAACACGAAGGGTGGCACAACCTGCACTTGGAGCAGCATCACTGAGAGGGATGGACCGCATCTGAAGCAGCGTGCCCGGCACTGACCCACTGCAGCTGTCACACCGACCTTCACCAACCAGTTCACTTGTCAGCAGCTCAATTCTCCCGGATGGTGCCGCGCTGGCGGATGGAAATGAGCCTGTCTTCAGCTGACGGGAGCTCAGCAGAAACTCATCAGCAGATGATCAAAGTTTAGAGTTCAGATGAAAGGCCTCAAAACTTGTCTCAGGGAGGTTTGGGGCCCTTCGTGCCCTGTCAGTGGAATTTCATTAGCTTGTAGCTATGACAGGTTATAATCAACCTGTCTAATTTTTTAATCTTGTCCATAGCTCTTCTGCAGAGTTTTAATTTTTTTTTTTTTTTTTATCATTTGCTTTGTTTGAACTCTGAATGTGCCCTGCTAAATGACAAGACTCCCTAACTGGCTTCTTCCAGGCAACTGGAAAAGTTCCTTGTGCAGCCAGCCAGCAACTGATGTGCTTAAATGTCAGTGCCCAAGAGACAGATAGTAAGGGAAAGTGGTTTATCAGAAAGGGTTAATTACTCTTTGTGGGACTACCCAAGAGGAAATGGCACTAAACAGCCAGGCTAATTATCTGCATTGCAGCAGCTCCAATCTGTAAGTTTGCTTTGGGCCCTGATGGAGAACTTACCAGGTTAGGACCTAGATAAGGGTCAGCTGTGCTTGGTAAGAAGGACTGTCTCCCAAAAGATCTTTCTGCTGCAGCACAAAGCCCTCGGTGAAAGAAGTAACTCCATCCAACAGGCACGTGTCCTTCAAAGGCTTCATCAGGGTCACTGGGCAAAGGTAAGTCTTCTGCCTGGAAATGAAGTGTGTGAAATGAAGGTGTCACTGTTAGCTCCTGTTCCCACTCTGGACTATGTGGCAGAAGGGACAGGAAAGCCCAGACACTTGAAAATCCTAAGTGAGGCATCTTATTTTAGTTAAAAATAATTATAATTGCTTGATGTGGCTTTTTGGGAAGGGGGCCACTTCCACCACGCTCATGGGCTTTCCTCCACAATCAGGCAGTCCCATGAGTCTAGGTCTAACTTGCATGGTTTTTTCCTCCCTGAAAAGTGCCCGTGGAATTCAGTAGTGCTTTCCTGTGACTTATCTTCTCTTGAACAGAGACCTCCTACCCTGCTGAGGTGCCAGTGCAGCTGGGAGGGCTGGGGGATGAAGGGACCAACCGAGCTCCAGCTGCCCATGAGTCAGCGTTGCGTTTGCTTCGTGCCAATCGCTTGGAAAGCCTCTTGGTGTCCTGGTGAGAAATGCCAGCTCCCTGGGACATGGATTTGCGGGCGATGATCTGGAACTGTCTATCATCATTAGACAACTTTGCTTTCAAAAACCAGCCTGACAGAAGTGTTTTGTTCCAGGGGGAGGGGTGAGGAGATGATCTAATCGGACATCTCCCTGGGCCACCTCCGGGGCTCAGCGCATCCTTGTCCGTTCCTGGCACGGAGAGGTAGGATTGAGCTCTATGCAAATGGAAGTTAATAATTCAGTATCTTCCCCTTTCTGGGTGGAAGATGCTTGTTGGCTGTGGGAGGTGTGTGGGGCAGTGGGGTGGGCAGAGCCTGATGTATCAGGACACCATTTCAAACTGCAGAGAGAGTGGAGGAAACCAGCACGACCCTACAGAGTTTTTACACTGGTATAATTACCTCTTCTGAGCGTGTGGAATATTTTTAGCCTGCTTGCCTGAGGAAATTAAGCTCATATGATCAAGTAATGAATGCGTGCGCGTTTCTGTGTGTTTATTCTGACCTTAATACTTTTTGAACCTATTGGCGGGTTCAAGCAGATTGGATGGAGGAGGGAAGCAGTCTCACGTACAGTTAAGTTTTTAAACATTCTGTGAAAACAGTGGTCAGGTAGAGAAGAGAAAAATCTATAAATGCACCCCATCATCATCTCCTGTCTGCACGTCAGGCCATAGCATGGGCTTCTACCTTATCAGCCATCAAAGACTCCACACCGGGGGGAAGAATTTGGAAAAACCCATTCGAACAGCAGGGAAAAGATTTGATCAGAGCTGGCAATCAAGCATGAAATGCAGATCTTAAGGAAACAGGGCTTTGTTATTCCTGGTGCTGATGGGACTGCATATTAACTGCTTATTAGTCGGCTCAGCACAAAGGCAAGTGTGGATTTGGTTGGAAGGTATAAAGTCGTTTCCAGTAACACAGCTCGTTCCTCTTCCCCGCATAAGTGCGCTGATGCCAGTAAGGCTCTTTTCTGCACTCAGGGAGTTAGTGCTGCTTCCACTTTGGGGCATAAACAGGGCTTAAAAGCCTTGAGTATTTCACATGGAGATTTCTGCGCTGGGGGAAACCAAAACGGCTGTCAGATTCAGTTCCCCACTGTCCTTAAAGTGACACGGATTAGGACTAGTGAAGGGAGTTCTCATGGCAAATCCTCTGCGTTGCTCCTCCCGAGGCTGCAATAGAGCTACACTGCTGTCTGAGGGTGCTCAGCTCCTCATGAGCCCAGACCTAAAGCCTGGGCATGGCCCGCTGTCCAGAGGTACCACGTTTCCTTCTCTTACAGCTTGTCAGGGTGGGAAAACCACATCCCTTTTGCCCAGAGGACTCTGACATTTTGCAATGAGCCGTGGGTGCCTGTATCCACCCCACTCCCAGCTGTCCCCCCAGGTCTGTCTGCAGGGAGATGTCCACAATGATTAACATGTTCCTCAAACACACGCAGGAGCATTCTTAAAATTAATGTAGTCTTAATTCCGTTTAGCATAATTCACATTGGGGTTTAATGCAGTTTAGCAAATCCACAGGAAATCCAGGCTTTTGCTGAATTCAGACTCGTTTTCCAGAGAGTCCCTGCATGGACAAGGCTTCTGAGAAGGTTTGGCACGTGTGGCTCACAGGGACAAACTGGTTGGAACTGGGGAAGATGCGCTTTGTTTACCCTCTTTTGTGCCACAGTACATGCTCCCAGCTAAACGATGGGCCAGCAACCATCCAGCTGCATACAACCCCTTCCAGCCTCCCCATCCTCACATCCAGCCCCAAGGAAAGCACCTGCCATTGCCTGAGACAACTGGGTTTTCCAGCTGCCCCAACCCCCGGAGCAGCTGGGCTATGGGCAATGATGCTGTTCTCCCAGAGAGGCAGGCTAATCTGCCAGGCAAAGCCACCAGAGCTCAGAGGTGAAAACGCTGCCACAAAATCCAGTGCCAGAAGGGATTTCACATGGAGATGCTCCAGATCCCAGCCTGGAAATAGTGGCATCTTCAAAGAAACAAGCCCGACTGTAGGGCAGGGTTCTTTTTCCCACGGCTCACCTCTCTCATGTTTGCAAGATGAGCGGTGAAATCATGACAGAGTGTCTTTAATGAATGGCCCTGCGAGGCTCTGTAAGTCTGAGTTAACACAGCGCTGCACATCCCAGCAAAATAGCCGGAGATCCCATAAACACATCGCTCCTCACCAGCTTGCCAGCTTCCAGCAGCTGGAATGAAACTGATGCCAACACAATGACTCCGAGATCATTTAAAGCTTTCCTGGACAATAGGACTGTATCTCAAGGGTCTATTTGCCATAAACAAGCTGGGCAAAAAACAACAGGAAATACTGAGGAATAATATCCTTGTGAAGAAAACCCTGCTCTGCTAAAATGTGCCGTAGGGAATCAGGGCAGATGGTTGTGTTCATCCTCTGCGGGGATTTTAGACCTGAGGCTTGGGGCTGAGACATGTGGAGTTGGGCTGAGCACCTGTGGCTGCCAGTGGCTTTCAGGGGAAAAAAAAGCTTCTCCAGGTGCATGGAACTCTGGAAACATGACAGCATCCTGCATCAGCTGGTGCTCATAATTAGGCAATAGCAGTTGTCCAACATCAATGAAGGACCATAGAATCAAACATTCATTGGAGTTGGAAGGGAGCTCTGGAGCTGATCTGGTGCCACCCCCCTGCTCCATCCAGCAGGGGCACCCAGAGCAGGGGCCCAGCAGCGCAGGGTCCAGCCGGGGTGGGAATCTCTCCAGAGAAGGAGACTCCACAGCCTCTCTGGGCAGCCTGGGCTCCAACACCCTCACACCAAAGAAGTTGCTCCTCCTGCTCAGATGGAACCTCCTGGGTTCCAGTTTGTGCCTGTTGCCCCTTGTCCTGTTGCTGGGCATCACTGACAGGAGTCCAGCTCCATCCACCTTGCACCCACCCTATAGATATTTATAGACACTTATAAGGTCTCCTCTCAGTCTTCTCTTATCCAGACTAAATAGTGCCTGTTCTCTCAACCTTTCCTTGTAAAAGAGATGCTCCAATCTCACAATCATCTTCATTGCCCTACACTGGACTCTCCACTAGTTCCCTGTCTCTCTTGAACTGGGGAGCCCAGAACTGGACACAGTATTCCAGATGTGGCTGCACCAGGGCAGAACAATGGGCAAAGGATGACCTCCCTTGACCAACTGGTCAAGAAGTCAAGATGAGAGCAGGAAAGGATGCCCTGGTGGTGACTGTCTTGTAGGACCTGCCAGGGTGGTCAGATGCTCAGAGGGAGGCACAGGACACCCTGGGTGTGATAGACATCAGCAGCTTTGCTTTCCAGGGGTAACTGTGAGTGCATTCCAGCCTGCTGGGTTCTTGGAGGGGTTGGGATAGGACCAAGATGCTTAGAGGTTAAGTTGCTGGAAAAAGATAGAAAAAAGGGAGAGGAAGTCCCACATTTTGACATTGTATCCAACACATAGTTATTAGCCCCTCCAGGTGAAGAGTTTTGCTCCTGTTTGTGTTATTAATCATTTCCGAAATGTTGTTTTCTTTATTTTCTTCAAGAAGGTCAAACTCTTAAGTGACAAATGCCGTTGCGAAATGTAATGTGAAAAATTCATTTTGAAAATATGAAACAAATATAATTTTTGGAACTTGTCCAGTATTTTCATCTGCCGAAGGAGAGGAATCCATCCTGATCTGCAGTCAATGAAGAGTTTCCAACCCTAAGGCCTGATTTTGGGAGAGGCTTTTTGTAAGTAAATCACAAATTGCTGTGTGCTGTTTCTACCACATCCTGCTTAAAAGCTCCTGAAGCTGGGAAAGATCTTCAGCACAACAAATGAAGGTCTCAGACAGCTTTTATGGTGTCCATAAAGTAGATGTGCCATTCCCACTGGTGATTTAGGTCCACCTGCATCTTCCCTTCCTGTGCCCCAACTTTAAACTCCTGTTTTAGGATGGAAGGAATCCTCTCTCTGAAGGCACTGAACTCTGTTGAGCCGGAGCATGCCAGTAGCTGCCTATATTGCAGACTAGCCTGAACCATCTGGGTGAGGAGCAGCTTCATACTGGAACTCCATCTGCCATCGCACTACACCCAAGACACGCTGCAGTGGGCCAAGGTGTTTCACAGCATCGCAGAACCATAGAATGGTGGGGTTGGAAGGGACCTCTGGAGATCATCGAGTCCAACCCCCCTGCCAGAGCAGGGTCACCCAGGGCAGCACACACAGGAACAGATCCAGGGGGGTTTGGAAAGTCTCCAGAGGAGACTCCACAGCCTCTCTGGGCAGCCTGGTCCAGGTTCTGTCACCCTCAGGTGAAGAAGTTTCTCCTCATGTTGTTTCTCCTGCCCCATATCCTATCCCAGGTCAGCACTAGAAAGAGACTGGCCCCTTCTACTTGACACCCACACTGCAGATATTTGTAAACACTCGTAAGGTCCCCAGTCTTAATGGCTCAGCTGATCCACTGGTGCCCAACCACAGGAAGGACCTGCCACAGCTCCAAAGAGTAAATTAAATGATACGCTGAAACGTGTTACATCTGCAGCTGGCTCGAAGGGAACATAACAGCATTAGGCAGCCCTGGTGCTCATTAAACGCCTCTGACTAGAAGGATGTAATGAACCAGTTTTATTACAATAGTAATTTCTTCCTATCACATTTGGTGGTTATATATTCATGGGGGATGCGGGGAAGGGAGGCAGAGCAGTACAGACCGGAGCATGAAGATATATTGCGTGTGGA
The DNA here is from genome assembly GCA_025345505.1 of Todiramphus chloris collaris. Lineage (NCBI taxonomy): Eukaryota > Metazoa > Chordata > Aves > Coraciiformes > Alcedinidae > Todiramphus > Todiramphus chloris. The sequence continues at coordinate 2,861,719 of JANVCC010000120.1, read as the reverse complement.
GAAGATGACACCAGAGTGTGTGGCTGACAGTCAAGAGAGAGGTGAGACAGAGAGCAGAGTATCCCCAAGTCCATTATAATGCCATCAAACTGACCTTTAAAAAAACAATAGATATTTGAATCGTAAAAGTGGGACCCTCTGTTCACAGAATGACAGAACGTTAAGAGTTGGAAGGGACCTTGAAAGATCACCTAGTCCAGCCCAAACCATCTAGTCCAACCCTTTCCAACGCTGTATCTCAAGGATCTATTTGCCATAAAGAAGCTGGGCAACCAACAGGAAATACTGAGGAATAATTAACCCTAGGAACCCTACTCCAACCCTGTTCTTGGCTTCTGAAGCATGAGCAGCTCTGAAAGTTGGTTTCATGACCAGTGATTGTTCAGAGCCGTAGCTGAGAGATCATCCACCTGATCTGCCCCAGGCTAACCCAGGGCCTTGCTTCGTGTCTGTGCCCTGGAGTGTCTCTGTGGGACACAGATCTCCAGGCTGGGACCTTGTGGGCAGAGCGGGCAGTGTGGCACCTGGAGCTCCACTTGCTTTGCATTTGCTCTGGCATGGCCCGAAAGAAGGGAGGAGGAGGGAATGCTAAGAAGACAGAGCCTGAAAAGGAGCCTGGCTCTCTCCCCAGAGTTTTAAGGCTGGACTTCTTCTCCACCTCCCAGCCTGGTTGTAACCAAGGCGGTTCTCTACATTTGCACAAAAAGCTAATCCACGATTAATAGCTATTTTAATAAATGGCTAATCAATTTATATGGGTTGCTATAGAGTCCAATAAATCAAAACCAGGTTGATTATAACCATGGCTTATAGCCATCTTATAATACCTTCCACTGATGTGCTTATAATAATCTGTAACATCCGCTCCCGCTGTCGGTAACTCAGTTAAAACACCAGTTTAGTATATATATATATTTTTAATATGCTAAAAGCACAGGGTGAGTAAATACTCCTCAGTACTTGTAAGTCACATGACCTTTCACGGTTGCAAATCTGAGGCCAAATCAATGTCCATCAAAGGTGAGGAAGGACTCCTGGGTCTTGAAAAAGAAGCTGGAAGAATGATAGAATTATAAAAAGGTCACACTGAGTGGGACTTGAGTTCTGAGAGGTCAGAGGACAATGCCTGGGAGGAAGGGTGGAGGAAAGAGGGCAGCCAAACCCTCCTCATCCCTGTTCTGTCCATCCACCTTACAGCAATGACCGTGCTGAGGCTTTGCAGAGAGCTGAAGGTCGTTCTTGGGTCTCATGTTCAGTGGCCATGGGTGGATTTATCCCGACAAACATCTCTTGCCCCTCCTTTGACAGAACCACAGAGCAGTGGAGGCTGGCAGGGACCTCTGGAGGTCATCTGGTCTCACCCCTTGCTCAAGCAGGGCCACCTCACTTTAGGTGCTTAAAGGGTCACCCTTTCTGACCCTGCAGCAACACATTCCACCCAGAGCATGTGAAAAACACCATTAAGTTAACATTTGTATGATCAGATGGATGCAAATATATGGAAAAATCCCAACTTTGGGTGCCATTTAGCAGCCTGGGTGTCCCAGATACCCCCAGAAGGACCCCCCTGCTCTGCCTGGTGAGGACAACGGTCTGCCAAAGGAGAAGCAGGAGTTTAGCACTTGTACTGATCCCTTGGATCAGAATTTCTGCTCTTTGCCAGCACCTCTGTTCTCAAAGCCATCGTGACAACGAAGAAAAATGATAAATTAAAACAGCCAAGCAAACTGTGAGCCTGGATGTTTAAAATCCCGCAGCTGGTAGGTTTTGCTTTTTTCATATTCCACTTTTTTTTACCTTCTGACTTGACTCACACAACTCTTTGGAAGAAGCCCCATTTGCTAAATATAGACTGAAACCTGTAGCTGCCTGGAAAGAGAAGTGTGGTGATTTCTGAAAAACTCGAGCCTATAAAAGCTGACACACAGCCCCTCACACTCCGTAAAAAACCATCTCCTGGTGGATTTATTAGTCTTAAGCAACAGCAGTTGGTCTGAAAAGAAAATGTATTTAACCTTTCTTTTTAATTGTCGCACTGTTAACCTGTCAGTTCTACACGGGGCTGTTAATAATTCCGCTTTAAACGTCTCAAAAGGAACTTTCATGTTTAAATATTAAACATTAAAACTTGTGTACAGTCAGAAAAGAATTAGAATTGATGCAGAACTTCCAGTAGCAACGTGGCTCGACCCAAAGTCCGTTGGAGAGCCTGGGAATTGTCACACTGAATTAAACAAGCCCAGGCACAGGGTAGGCTGCAGATCCTGATCCTGGGGTCAAACCCTCAGAGCTTTAATGAGGAGAATAACAGAGGTTTAGCCTTGGAAAGGGCTGAGTTAGACCTTTAGAGTGGGTGTGTACCTTCATCATAAGGTAAGATGCACATTGAGGGGGAGAATTAATTAATATGTCTCAGCTAACTTCACTTTAACTAGCTCCTGCAAAAGAGAAGAGAACACAAAGCAACTGGGTTTTAAAGGTTTTAGCTTGGAATCACATCCGAGCTTCTCTGCAGGCATGTGTCCTGCATGAAAACCCATACTGGTTTTTCTTTCACTGTGACCTTACTCTAAACCTAATGCACCTCTTTTTTTTTTGCAAATATACCTTGAGATCTAACTTAACCCACCCCAATTTGTTCCCATGTCAGTCAGCTCCCAGAGCAGGTAACTCCAGCATGGGCAGGAGGGGATGGAAACCTCATCCTGGTTTGGGTGAGGTGATGGAGCAGCACTCTGAGAATCCCCCAAGCCTCACCACGATTGCCACTAGCTGTGGGCACAGGCACTGCCGCCCCGTGACACCCTGGGAGTGCCCTGCAACATGCCACGAGATCAGAATTTGGAGATAAATCCCACCATAGGCTGGAAAATGCCAGCGTGAGAGGGTGATCAGGCTCCTGCTGGGTCATTGCCTGAGCTGGTTGTGGCCAGGGCTTCCTGCTCACTGACACTTAGGGCTGTGACTTTCTGGATTTCCTTGTGGACAGGGCCCTCTCCAAAGGAGAGGTTAAGTATTAACTGGGATGGAAAGGTTAAGTATTAACTGTGATGGAGAGGTGGAGCATGTAACCTGGGCAGCGAGGTGGGTAAACAGGGTTACAGATCCTTCAACTAAAGGGCATAATGTGTCATTTGTTCCTCTTATTTTTCTTTCCAGCAGGAGCAGAGAGGTTAATTAGCTTGCCCAAGGTCAGGATGAGCTTTGTTGGTAAGGGCAAAGCATTGAAAAGCTGGGGGTGAATGTTCCAGCACAGGGTGCTCAGCCTCTCTCATCTCCTTCCCAGCAGGAGAAGAGTTTGCAGGAACTAAAGCCTCAAACAAGGCTCATCCCCGAGATCTCTGCTGCAAAGCTTGAGCTGAGCTGTAACAATAAACCAATGTCTCTTCTGGCAACAATCCTGCGCTCTTAAAACCAAACCTATTTTCCAGGATTGAGAAACTCCCTGTGACATTCTCAAAGGCAGGATCGGAGCTGTCCCCCGCTGTGCCGGGAAGCCAAGGTCTGTAACGTCGCTGCTGAGCTACAGCAGAAGCATGACGTGCTGGTGTGTCCTTAATTAAGAAGCCTTTCCACCCGGATCTGCTGTGAGGTAGGTAGGGCAGCGAGCTCAGCGCGTGGTGTGCCTGCACCGCCAAGGCTGCAGCCGTGTTTTACAAGTGCTGCCTTCTCCTTCCTGCTGCTCCTGCAGGGCTCTGAGAAGCACATTCAGCTCACCGCCCTGTTTTATAGCATCGCAAAATCGTTTTGGTTGGAAGAGACCTTCATTAAGTCCAGCACTGCCAGGGTACCACTGACCCATGGCCCTCAGCACCACGGCTTGGAAACGCCTCCAGGGATCATGGGGACTCCACCACTGCCCTGGGCAGCCTGGGACAGCCCTGGACAACCCTCCAGGGGAAGAAATTGTTCCTCAGCTCCAACCTAAACCTGCTCTGGCCATTTCTTCTTCTCCTATTGCTTGTTCCTTAGGAGCAGAGCCCAACCCCCCCTGGCTCCAGCCTCCTGTCAGGAGCTGTCAGAGCCAGAAGGTCTCCCCTCAGCCTCCTTCTCTCCAGGCTGAACAAGCCCAGGTCCCTCAGCCGCTCCTCACCACACTTGTCCTCTAGAAAACGTCCACAGCTTCGATTCCCACCATAGGACTGCTGGCATTTACATGCAGAGACCTCACTTCATTTCCCAGCCTTGTGCCAGGTTTCCCTGCTTGCTGTAATCAGCTTCTGAGCATTGTGTTGCTTGTCACCAGACAGAGAGGCATCCACAGGCCACAGCAGAACTGCATTCAGCCCTGGTTGCTGGAGCTGCTGGTGTGGTTTGTGCTTTGCTGGTGCAAGTAGGGAGTGGAAAATACCAGTAAAACCAGTAGTTTTTGCTGAGCAGAGGCAGCCATGTACTCCTGAGCTAGTGATGCCTGCTTGGCACTGCTCATACCATCTGCACTATCTAGAGACTTTCTTTTCCAGCAGAAAGATGTCCCAGACTGGTTTACACACCCAGCAGCTCCCTCCCCTTTTCAGCAAGGGTTTTTGTGAAGCTCGTGGTACAGCCTTGTGTGATGGTACAGCCTTGGTGACACCTCTGTGCTTCCCTTGGCAGGAGCTCTACAACAACCCAACCACCAGCAGCCTCAGTGGGCTCTGGTACCCCCACCAAACCAAGGGATGAACTCCCAGAGACTTTCTGAGTCTGGCCAGGACACCGTGGACTATTCATATGGGTCAGAAAAGCAGGAGAGGGGTGGTAACCACACCCGTATCACGTCTCAGCCATTTCAGTCATGATGCTCGCAGCAACCGGGGATGCCACGGGGCAAATTCGATGGTGCTGTCTAAGGTGGCATGATTTAGAGCCTCTCAGGTTTGCTAAGGCTCCCTGGGTACTTCTTACACCCTGTCTGCTGATGCATAAAGCAATCTAAATAAGTGTAATTTATGCACCAAAGTAAAAGTGTAAGTTAAAATAACTCCTAGCCTAAAATAGCCTTTGAGTGGGGAGAGGAAGAAAGGGGAGTCTTAACTTTATGCCACATAGAGCATCATCTCTAAATTTGGCCCTGGGCCTTAAAGCTTTTAAAAATAAAGAGTAAATTTAGTTTGGAGGAGGGCACGCAGCTCTCCGCACCTCTCCAGGACTTTGTTAGCAAGTCCTGGCCCAAGCGAGGGGAGTAGAAGAAAGCTCAGGAGCGAAGCTGACTGGGAGGCAGCGCTTGGTGCTGATGCTGAACAGTCTGATTTCGCACTGCCCGTTCCTCCCCTGGCTGTTTACACCTCTGCAGAGCAGAGATAAGACAAGGCCACTCCGCTCAGAAGCCGCTGTAGACGAATGCACACGCCAAGCGACGAAGCAGTAGACCCTTCGCGTCTCACTTGTTAAGCAGGTCCCAGCTGACTGTCTTTTTCTCACTTTGATGATCCCTTTATAGAAGCACAGAACTGTTTTGGTCGGAAAAGACCTTCAAGAACGTTGAGTCCAACCATTAACCCCACTCTACCAAGTCCATCACTAACCCATGGCCCTCAGCACCACAGCTCCACGGCTTGGAAACCCCTCCAGGGATCACAGGGACTCCACCACTGCCCTGGGCAGCCTGGCACAGCCCTGGACAACCCTCAAGGGGAAGAAATTGTTCCTCAGCTCCAACCTAAACCTCCCCTGGGGCAACCTGAGACTGGTTCCTCTTGTCCTGTCACTTGTTCCTTGGGATCAGAGCCCAACCCCACTTGGGTCCAACCTCCTGTCAGGAGCTGTCAGAGCCAGAAGGTCTCCCCTCAGCCTCCTTCTCTCCAGGCTGAACAAGCCCAGGTCCCTCAGCCACTCCTCATCAGACTTGTACTCTGGACCATTCCCCAGCTCCATTGCCCTTCTCTGGACCCACTCCAGCACCTCAATGTCTTTCTTGAATTGGGGTGCCCAGAACCGAACCCAGGACACGTTCGTTCCCAACTGGGCAGCTCCTGCTCTATCAGGAACATATGGATTTATTGCTATCAATACTTTGCGGTTACCTGAATATTTCCAAAACTTGTGTCATCCTGCACAATGCACACTTAGTGCTTAATTGTCACTACAGGCACTGCTACTATTGATAGTCCGTGACCTGTCTGCAACCCGCAGCAGTCAATAACGCTGGGAGGAGGCTTCTTGGGTAAGTGCCACTGCTGATGTTAGGCTGGTAACATTATGCATCTCTGACATGTGAAGCAACCTCAGGGTAAGCGAGCTGATTTAGAATAGAATGAATAAATATCCTCGGGTTTGAAGAGGCGATGCTGTCAAAGGCTTTCTAAAAATAGTTGATAATTGGCTTTGTATTAGGCTTATTATTGCCTGTGACGGTCTCTTAGAATTTTGAAACCACAGCTTCCTCCTCGGGTGCATCCCTGCGCTCCAGAGCTGTGCTCTCATGGCACAGGCACCGCCTGTCCCAGCTGCAAACGCCCAGCAGAATATTATCTTTAGACTGGGCAATGCTCTGCTCCACACAGATGAAACCAGAACTCTTTCAATACTTTTCTGGAAGTGCTATCCCTTGGTGGAACTTGTGTGGTTGGGGACAGCTTTGAAAGGTCCAGCTCAGGAACATAAACCCTGGGAGGGTTTGTTGACCCTGTTACTGATCACTGTGAGTTGGCTGCACTGGCTCCCACCATGAACTCCTCAACTCCAGAACTGTCCCTGCTAAGGAGCTTTGGTCTTAAAAAAAGACATGTTTTCTGGTTGAAGTGTTTCTACTGAGAAATTAATCTGTGCACAGAAAGTCTTTCACTAAAGGAGCAGCACTGCCCTGTTCCCTCCAGGGCAGGTTCTCTGGCTCTTGCACCTCCTGGAGATCTCACACTCCTTGGAGATGCTGGGCAGCTACTAGTGCTACATGGTCCTTTTGAGAACATGCCCTGAGGAGGCCACTAGCCACAACATAAGGCATTGTTATTCAGTCTCAAAGACTGGACAGATCTGCTCTGTGATGCCTATTTACTGATGCAGTGAAGGGAAGAGGGGACAACATCCCCTTCCACCGTCATAGCCACAGAAGTACTGAGGATGGAATCATAGAATAGAATCATAGAATTATAGAATTGTCAGGGTTGGAAGGGACCTTAAAGATCATCCAGCTCCAACCCCCCTCCATGGGCAGGGACACCTCCCACTAGAGCAGGTTGCTCACAGCCCCAGCCAGCTTCAAAACTTCCAAGGATGGGGCTTCCACCCCCTCTCTGGGCAGCCTGGGCCAGTGTCTCACCACCCTCATGGGGAAGGAATTCTTCCTACTGTCCAACCTGAATCGACCTCCCTCTAGTTTTAATCCATTCCCTCCAGTCCTATTACTACCCTACAGCCTAAAAAGTCCCTCCCCAGCTTTCTTGTAGCCCCCTTCAGATACTGGAAGGCCACAAGAAGATCTCCCTGGAGCCTTCTCTTCTCCAGCCTGAAAAAAAATAGACCTCTGAGATCACCAAGTCCAGCCCATGACCCACCACCACCACATCATCCAGACCATGGCACTAAGTGCCACATCCAGCCTTTCTTTAAACACCTCCAGGGATGGTGACTCTGCCACCTCCCTGGGCAGCCCATTCCAATGTCCATCTCAGTGAGATTTGTGAGCTGCAGAGAGCAGCCAACCGCTCCCCCACGGCTGGAGCGGGGCTGCTGCGAGGATGCTGCTAAGCAGCCATGCTCTGACATTTTTCTAGCCCCACTCAAAGACCAACTCTTACTTTAACCTTTCACAGGGAAGCTGCTTTTTTTCTTCCTCAGATTCATTGTTACCTTATTCAGAAGGATGCACGGAGCAAAAAAAAGGAGCTTGTCATCTTTTGGTGCAGAGAAACAGCGTGAGGAGGGGCAGGAGGACCTTCAGCAGGGAGCTCAACACAGCACACGCAGAGCTGGGGAAAAATCCTGCTGGGAAGTTTTCAGCCAGTTCCAGACTCCATCGATCATCCCCTGTGCGTTCACCCTCCATATTGTGAGTTGGCTCTAAAGGACCCTTTAATGGCCCCAGCCTTTCAGTTATCCACAGACAGTATCTGAAAGGCTTAAAATACATCAGCAATCACACCGCTAAAGCTTAATGGGATTTTCAACCAACAGAGTGAAATCTGTGGAAGGGGCTTGATGGAGCCTCTTGTGAGAGTGTAAGAGTGGATGAGCTCAGCCGACTAATGCCACTCTTCCATTGAAGCCTTGTCCCACCTCAGCCTTTTGCACCAGACTTTAATCACATCTGTTTGATTTTATACCGCAGGATACGAAGGGTGAAGTGATGGCTACAGACGGCAGCGGCCTCTCCGACAGTGCTGGTCGCACCAGCATCGCTGGCTGTTTTATAACAACAGTGAATTTTGGGGGGGGGAAGCCCCTATCTGCAAACTAGAATGGACCTAATGGATGTCCCAGGCTGGGCAGGCATTTCCAGCTTGGCCCAAAACGTGAGGGTAACGGTGTCCCCTCCTTTGCCCACCTGAAGCCTCTCCACTGTCTTCTGCTCTGTGATCAAACTCCCTCAGCCTTTGATAGGATTTAGATGAGGTGTTTCTTCCGCAGGCTCTTGCATTAAAGTTCATATGTATCTTTAAGCACACGTGGAAGAAAGCCCTGAGCGCTGCAATTCACCCGAACCATCACGACTCCTTTTATTTTTACATTAAATGTTTTTCGTTATGAAGCGAGTAAAAGAACTATAACAATCACAATGAAATAAGAAAGCGAGTGCCTAGAGGTAACTACAATGTAAAATCATATTCATCATACCATAATATTTTTCATTTGCTCATTGTTTTATGGGGATTAAAACCCACTCGACGCACGGTCTAACAACAGCAAGAAACGCTGTGGGAGTGGGAAAAGTGATGTGCAGCCCAAGGACCTGGGCTGGCAAGACGTGATCTCTGGCCAGCAAGCAAGTCAGAATTGTGTCCGACTGTGGTTCTGCATTAAATGAACCCCCACGTGCCCCTGCCTTGCTCCTCACATGCCTCCTCTGCCTCGAAAGCAGCCAGCTCACAGCATAAGTGATGTGGCCACGACATGAGCTAAAGGCAGAGGTTTTCCTTCCAGAGGTGCCTGCTCCTACTCCCAGGTCTGCCTCTGCCCCAGTGCAATCCTCCTGCGAGGCTGGTGGGCACCAGGAATGGCTGGCTAGTAAATGAAAGGAGAGAAAGTGGAACAGATGACTTCGGGAAGCAGGGCATTCTTCATGTCTTGAAAGACTTCAGACCAAGATTAAATGCCTTCCTGGAAGTCGTCTTTTAATAATGAGTGCTGGATGAGGTGCAGGAGTGGAGAGCCTGGATTGCATTAACTAACCTCTTCCAAAGGGGCCCCGATGCTGAACATCTCTGGATGCAGGAATATTTGCAGTGAAACACAGTGCTTGCTGACTTCCACGCAGCTCCCAAGGTGTCTTCTCCCAAAAGAACTGCTAAAATGCTAACTTCTGCATGGGATTTGCCTGTGAGCAACAGGGGCTTTTTGTTCCTTTTTGTCTTCTGGAAAGTAAGGGATAAATAAAATAGATCTAAGTCCTCAATATCCTGAGCTGTGACAGAGCCCAGGGAGGCAGGCTGGGTGTTTGGAAGGCAGGACAATCGCTCTGAGTTCAAGGAAGCAAGTTATGCTGATTGCAGGTTGCATGTCTTCTGCATAAAATCCAGCATGACATTTACTACCCTTCTTACAAGGCTTTCAAATGTATTTCCAGATGCTTCCAAAGAACACTGTAAATTATCCATATGATATTTTTCCATGTGGCAAAAAGGCAGAGCACTATTTTTATTTTCTGTAGGGTGAAGCAGAGCAATGCTTTGCGGGGTTTGTTTCAGAGAATCACAGAATGGTGGGGTTGGAAGGGATCTCTGGAGTTCATCAAGTCCAACCCCCCTGCCAGAGCAGGGTCACCCAGGGCAGCCCACACAGGAATAGAGCCAGGGGAGGCTGGAAAGCTCCAGAGAAGGAGACTCCACAGCCTCTCTGGGCAGCCTGGGCCAGGCTCTGGCACTCTCACAGTGAAAAAAAAGTTTCTCCTCGTGTTGAGGTGGAACTTTCCGTGTTTCCCCTTGCTACCATTACCTCTTGTCCTATCCCAGGGCACCACTGACAAGAGCCTGGCCCCTTCTCCTTGCCCCCCACCCTGCAGAGATTTGTAACCATTCATCAGCTCCCCTCTCAGGCTTCTCTTCTCCAGGCTGAACAGCCCCAGGGCTCTCAGCCTTTCCTCACAAGAGATGTTCCAGTCCCTTCAGCATCCTTGTAGCCTCCGTTGAACTCTCTCCAGTATTTCCCTGTCCCTCTTGAATTGGGGAGCAGGAGTCTTTGCCTGGGAGCAGGGACAGAGGCAGCAACAGAGCAGGGTCCCATCCCATGCACAGGAGCTCACAGATCCCCCTGGGCATCTGGTGCCTCCTCCAGACTCAGCTGTTGTGGCTGCAGCTCTCCAGGGGCAGCTTGTGAGCAGACTGATTTAATCTCTTTCCACGCTCCCTGCTTTCCACCCGAGACTTGTGAAGTCCTGAGATTCCTAAAGAAGCCACAAAGCCCCCTCTCCCATCATCCTTGCATCTCTAAATTCAGATATATCTACCTGTTTCCTTTGTTTAGCTCCACACTACTCTACAAAATGAGACCAATATTTCATACAGACCTCATACTTCTGATCAAATTACTGCAGACTAGGACCTCATCTGGTTGTCCCATTTAATGTTCATTGCCAAGAGCCTTGGTTGCAGTGACTCTTCACTGAGGGTGTATTTAGCACAGCTCTGTTTCTTTTTTATCCCCAAACTGTGAAGACAAGGTTTCATCACCTGCTTCTTCTAAAATTCAATGGAACATTTACCTAAAACAACCAGGATGCTCCAAGGGAAGGGTGCTGATGAAAAGCATAAATCATAGAATTATAGAATTGTCAGGGTTGGAAGGGATCTTAAAGCTCACCCAGTTCCAGCCCCCCTGCCATGGGCAGGGACACCTCCCACTAGAGCAGGTTGCTCACAGCCCCAGCCAGCCTGGGCTTCAACACTGCCAAGGATGGGGCTTCCACCACCTCTCTGGGCAGCCTGGGCCAGTGTCTCACCACCCTCCTGGGGAAGAAATCCTTCCTAATGTCTAAATGACTCTGCTGGGTTTGTTGCCTCCTTCAACTCCCTGGCTCCTGGCCGCAGAGAGCTCACTCCCTTACACTTCCCTAGGACAATTAATATAGCTATTATATTGGGCTAAGAAAAAAAGAAAATGACATTTTGGAAGAAAAGGAGGACATTTGGGTTTAATATCTGACTCCAGCTCTATGCTCCAGACCACTGAAAGCACTTACAAGAGTGTGTCCCTCTAAGTTGACAGGGTCCTGTTCTCAGAGGATTTTGGCTTGTTCCCTGCCTTGCAAACTTGCAGCAGGGTTTGGTGAAGTTATTTTAAACACGTTCACTTCTCCCGGTGCTCTCCACTCTGTGGAAACAAGTGTGCTCAAGCTGCTGAGCCTCCCGGCTCCATGTCCACATCTCAGAAATGCTGGAGACAGTCAGAGAACACTGGTTTTCACCCAGGCCACCCTGGCATCTCCTGGCTGACCGCTCCACCCTGACTTCCAACTGCCCTTGACCCCCCTGCCTGGTTCGGACTTCGCTGAACCACTGCGGGGCAAGGTGGGAAAAAACCCACACGGCAGCTCCATGCAGGCTTGCAGCACTCAAAGTCAGGGTGACTTAGCAGAAGGACTCAGGATCCTTGTCGAGGGCAAAGCAGGGAACATCAGGTTTTATTTATGCCCTTGTCTGCCTTGTGCGTGACAGAGAACTTGCAGGGCTGAGCTTTGTGGTTATTTCTTGGTCTCCAAGGCCATAAGCATTGCTTTACCCAGAGCCTCCCCTTGTCCTCAGGTCCCTCTGGGCATCTTTCTTTTTTTTTCTTTGCATTTTCTACCTTGTGCATCACACAGGGCCCCAGGAGGGGCTGCCAAGTGCTCCTGCCATGAAGATTAAAAGAAAAACCCACACAGAGCAATCCCCACCTTACCTTTGAATTAGGGGGGGGGGGGGGGGAATAAAAAAAATCACTCTTTCTGGCTTCAGTCACCTTTTTTTCATTCAGTTGAACTCAACACCCACACTCTTCTCAACTGAACAACTTGGAGGTCCCCTTATTCTTCTCCAAGATGCTCCCCGCCAGCGACCAGCCGATTGCGTTGCGGGTCAACGCCAAGTCAAGCCCCCTGAGAGCGCGATGGATTTCACTCTGTTAGCTTCCTCGATGCAGCCCATATGGTATCACCCCACTCCTGGGGAGGTCTCAGTGGGTCAGGGATTGGGGAAGGGTCCACTGGGTGTTCTACTCAGTGATCTGCTCACTGCTTACATGTCAGAGTGTGGGCACAGGCATGGGAGGAGAGCAACACAGAGCAAAGAGAGGAGACGGAATGATAATGCGGTAATTAAGTTATTCTTCATCTTCGCGATCGCTGCTGAGGACAAGATTGGTACAATGAGCCCCAGGCGCGTCTCCCTTCGCTCCTCTCCATCTCAATGCCTGTGACGTGGAAGATGAATATGCAGCATTTTCTAGTTGTGCTACTAAAACGCCCATTAAATGCCAGCAGGGAAAAACGATACGTAAATACCAGAATCCTGCTACCCTTTGTGCCTCTGAGAGAGAGAGACAAAGAGCATCCTTCCTTCAGCTGCAGAGCGAGCTGCTCTTGGCTGGGGAAGGGGCTGACGGGGTCTGGCGATGGGCAGAGCTCCCATGCCTGCCCAGCACCCTCCAGGCTATGTCAAAAGACAAGAAGCGGCCAGTTTGGGTTTTGTCTCTGCAAACCTGGTGGGTTACTCACTTACTGCATGCCTGAACCCCATTTGCCACTCAGGAGATGGTGTAAAGAATTTACTTTTGTGTTTAATGCCCTCCTGCCCCCGACCTGTTGCAAGACCAGCAGCATTCCAGGTGTCTTGGCAGCCTGAGCTCAAGCAGCCTTTACCTGGTGTGCAGCAAACTGGTGCCCTCTGATGCAGGTCTCTCCATTTACACCACTGCCAAAGGCTCCCTGTGACAGGACGGGATCATGCTGGGTGCTGTGATACCCCAAGTGGGACAGGCACAGTGAATGTGCCCTTCCATGGCCACCAAAAGTGTCCTGCCCTTGATGGGGCACTGCCACAGCACTGCTCCAATGCCACAATCCCAGGTGAGGTGTGGGGAAAAGAAAAAAACCCAACAAACCAGCGAAAGAGCAAATCCCTTGTGGCTTCTCAGTGCTTTAAAGTGGGTCCTTGACAAGTGGCTCTCACCTAGAGAACATGAGATAGATCTTTGCACAGTCAGCCAGCAGCGGGAGGCAGTCCCCCAGCAACGCTGCTTTTTCAGGCACTTTGTTTGGAGACACAGCCTTGGTCGTGCCCCCCACTGCCCCCCTTTCTTATAATCCCATCGAGCCCATCTGCAGCTTGCAGATGGCAGGAGCTCGTCTCCAGCACCAGCACCGGGGCTGACTATCTCCAGCCTTACACCTTGCAGGCAGCCCCAGTTGCCAGCAGACACTCATTTCCACCCGCAGTAATCTTGGCAATATCTAAATAACGAGAGCTGCCGGTGAAGCCATCGCCGAGCAGATAAGCAGGGACTCTGTTGCTGCTGTGTAATGCCAGGTTTCAAGCAGCGGGGCGGAGGGGGGAGATTAGGATCATTGTGTTATCTACTGTTATCTAATTCAAGGAAATAACCATGTGCATGGCACGTATTATCAAATGCACAGAACGCTGCCGAAAATGATATTAAGCCAGGAACTTCACAGTTCCAGCTGCCACTTCATCTTTAATTCACTTCCCCACCCCCACGTGCTCCTGGATTGCTGAAATCTCGGAGCAGTGGGTGGCCAGGCTGCCATATGTGCTCCATAAAGCTAGGTGAGTGGCAGGGTGGGGGGATGGATAAGAGCTTTTAATTTTAATTCTGCAGTACTATGGTTTTTTTTTCTGTTTAAGCAACAAGCAAGGTTATTTTAACTGCATCTTTTTGCTTTGGGTTTGGTTTTGGTTTTATTTTTCATGCTGCCCACATATTAGGGAGGGAGGGAATTGTCTGGTGTTACTGGTCTTGTGCTGGTGACCAGCATGGAGCGGGTGCTCTGCACCACAGGGAGACGGTCCTTGCTCTGGCACATTCATCATTTCAATCCAGAGGGAAGAAAAAGGGATCGTGGGAGTAGAGATGAAATGACTTGCTCATGGTCACGCCGCAGGGGGAGCGACAGTGTCCGGGAGGGGACCCAGGTGTGCACCTCCAGCATCTCTCCTCCCTGTTGGACGTGCGGCGTGTGCTGATTCTCATCTCCCACTCGTGATCCAGCAGGGAAGGATTTTTCTATCGGCAGGGGAACAGCCGTGGTGTTTAAGCATCACCTCTAGTGACTTTTCAGCCTGACATGGCAAAGATTTAATGCTGCAGTGAGACCACCTCTGTGGGAACCTATAAAACTGCCTGCACAACATAGTTTCTCATCAGGAAAAAAAAAAAAAAAAGAATTTTTAACGGGGTGATGTTTCTGTTCGGCGTCACTAGAGACTGAAGCCTTAGTCTCGGAAGCTGCTATTTAACTAGAGATGTAAATTTAAGGTTTATATCCAGCATGCTGGGGAAGAGATGCCTCCTTATGGGAATTGACTGCTGAAGGCACGGCATCGCACCGCTGAGCAGCGGTGCTCGCTGTGTTTATTCAAGGCTCATTTTGTTTAGATCAAGGTGCTGAAATAATAATACCTTGAAATCACCAATAACAGAGCTGATGGAGGGGGGAGAAGGGGTGGGATGGACGACACCAGTTCCCAGTTCATGGCTTGGATGCATCCTATACCTGAAGGGTCGGGCAGGAATAGGGTGTACTGGGGTCTGATGCACGGTGGTAGACAGTTCCTATCCCACAGCACTTACACCTTGACTAATACAACCCATTTGCTTCCCTGGACACAGGAAAGGTGGTATTCTTGGTGGATCCAGGCTGAATGGGTGTGGTGGTGGGTTCTGGCACTGCCCCACTAAGGGCTTGGATGTGAAACTGGAACAACTGACCGGTGTGCCCTGAGAAGCTGTGGATGCCTCATCCCTGGAAATGTTCAAGACCAGTCTCTGAGCAACCTGCTCTAGTGGGAGGTGTCCCTGCCCATGGCAGGGATGTTGGAACGAGGTGATCTTTAAAGTCCCTTCCAACTCAAGCCATTTGGTGATTCTATGATTCTATTAAATTGGATCCAGGGGAACTTTGTAAGTGATCCCAGAGTCTTTGCTCAGTTCTCAGACACTGGTAGACACCAAAGGGTAAACAATTCCCTTCCAGATCTATATTCTCTGAGTTTATTTGGTGAAGTAGCTGGGAGTGGGGTTGGAGCTGGGGTTTCCCCACGTGTTTTTGGATTGAGTGCCCCATAAAGCTTTTGGTGCCGAACTTGCTAGACACTGAGATCTTCCCACCACGTGCAAAATATGCTGCCTTCATGTGCCAAAAAAGAAACACCCTGGCAGACATGGACAAAGCCCCTGAATGGGTGCCCATGCCAGGTCACCCTCTGGGAACCACCACATGCATGACATGGAGCACAAACCTCTGCCCGAGACTGGCACACATGACCAAGGGTGCTCATGGGGTATGCCACCCATGTCAGCCACCCCAGCCATAGACAAACCACCTGCCTGAGCTTTATGGCCATTGTGTGTCATCTCGTGAAAACCCTGCTGTGAACAGAGGCAGCAAAAGGACCCTGTGACAAACAACACCAGCATCCCTCTCTCGTCGCTTAACCCCGTCAAGGTGGGACAGGCAGATCCAGTGCTCGGGGTTCACGGCTAAGCCATAGGAGCAACACTCGGGCAGCACTTTCAAGATGTTTTCTGTGATCTTTCTCCAGAGAAAGTTTTTCCTCCACGGCCTACATGGAAATTTCCAATTATTCAGCTGCTGCACAAACTGCCACCAGTGCTACAGCTGCTGCGTGCTCGTCCTCGGTTCGGGCTGCTGCAAGGACATCAGATTTGGGCTCCGATTCCCCCACTGAGTTTTGGGCAGTTGCTTGTGCCAGTTTAAGGTCACAGTCCTCATTTTCAATGCAGTTCATGGCTCAAACCCCAGCTTACATCAAAGAGTGGATTTTGATCTGCGAACAACCATGACAGCCGCGCTCCTTCGTGACAAGGCAGCTCACAAAGCCAAGAAGGGAAGGTGACACAGCTGGGGACAGAGAGCTCTCTCTTGAGGGGACCTGGAAATCTTCCCAAAGCAGTGAGGTGATCCAAGTGGCCAACTGCAAGTAGGGAAACTGCAAAACCTTTCTCTTGGAAAATGTGAATGATACCCAGGAGCAGCACTCCTCACTTCAACGGATAGATCCAAGTTATTCCACTTTCCCCATAAAAGATTCACAGCCTGAAGCGTGGGGAAAAAAAAAAAAAAAATCATTAATTGCTCCAGGGAGTCCCCAAGAGACATGGGGTGTTTGCATCATCTCTGGTCAGACATGGAGCTTTGCCAGCTAGATTAGCTCTCCTGGATCTGGATGGATCATTGATGAAGAGAGAGAAAACAAAAAATGAACCAAGTGCCACCCCTTCCTTCCTCCCTGCCAGCTGGGTCAGCGCAGAGCACCCGTATGACCGCCGGAGAGGAGGCTCTTTTGATGTCAGCCATCCTGTTTTCTTTCTCTTTTCTAGCTAAACATCTAAATGGAAATTAACGCTGACCCTCAGAGAGACTATTTTCACTTCAAAAAGGTCCAAAAGAGTTATTTCAAACGGTTCACATTTCCCTGCTTTTGAAGGAGGAGATTGCAGAGATCAAGTCTTTGCTGATGTTGAAAACCTGGTAACTACTGCAGAGATGCTCAGGGAGTTTGGAGCTGACCCTTCCCTTCGGGGAAGCTTTGTTGCCCTTCTCTAGACATGGTTCAACCCCTCAAGGTCCCCTCAAGGTAGTGAGGGGCCCAATTCAGATTTGGTCCATCCTCTAGTTTCCCATCTACCAATATGAGGATTAGGGCAGGCCAAGATTCCTGGCAGCTTCTGGCAAGGATTTCCTCTCCCCCTCATTTGATGATGTGCTCCACCAGGAGCAAACCAACTCTTCCTTTGTGGAAGACTTCAAAGGACCACGACAAGGTTGGACCCAGTGCGTGGAGAAAAGCTCAGCTTGCTGGTCTCTTTAAGACCTAGGTGAGGAAGAAGATGTAGGCACATTCTCCAGCTCTTCGGGAAGGGTCAGCTCCAAACTCCCTGAGCATCTCTTCTCGATTTCTCCCTAAGCCTGCTCTGTCCCCTGCCTAGCTCCCAGCTCCCTCGGCCCCAGCAGCCTCCAGCCTGGGGTAAGGCACAGCCCAGCGAGGCAGAGCCAGAACCCAGCAGCAGAGACAAGGAAAGGGCTGCTGTACATCACCAGAGCACAAAGGGTGACTGATCAGCTGCCCGTTTCTGTGGAAATGATAGAGCAGCTGAACAGGGGGATGGATCTGGCATACCTGGGACATGGCAAAGCAATGAAACCAGGGAGCATAATTAAAGCGAAATTACCCCGGGTTTTATTTATTATTGGTGGACTGCACCAGACACAAATAATAAAAATGCAGCCTTTCAGCCAAAGTGCTTTCTGACCAGAATAATGGCTTTTTTTTTTTTTTTCTCTTCCCCTTGGACTATTTACAAGTGATGAATAAAATCCAGGAAGCCCAGCTTGCAGTGTGACAGGGAGCAGCTCAGGGGAGAGGAAGCACCCTGAGGGCCACAGGGATATCTTGCAGCACTGAATTTCACAGCTTTGGCAAAAACTCCCTGCTGCTTCCCCACTTCTTTCTTCTCCCTCTCTCAACCAACACAAAGAAGGTACATGCATCTATTTTGGGTCATCTGGTGTTGATCCACTGACTTAATCACTCAGCAGCACTGTAAACTTCCAGAGTTTGCATCTAACACACAGGTCAGGAGTGTTCAAATTTGCTAGCCACTACCTGCTTTGCTTTGCAAACACGGACCCAGCAAGTGGTGTGAAAACAACCATTAATATTACACATCCCATACCTACTGGGATGGGCAATAATGGAGGAAAGAACAGCTTTTACCACCAAAAAAAAAAAAAGGAAAAACTAAAGAAGAGGAAGTCAGAGCTATTGACAGCCAAGCTTTACCTATTACCTCTTGAAAATTGTCCAAACCATTCCAGAAAGAAGGTAGAACAGAGTGGGTGTTTGCTTCTTCTAAGTAATCATTGCTACATTAAACTAGTTTTTATGATTAATTGCAAGATGATGCTTCTGTATATGAATTTTTCCTAGTCTTTGTTCAAAGATGGATTTCTGGATGTGGGGGGAAGAAATCAACCTTCCTTCCCTTCCCTGCCTTGAAGAAATCACAATTAAGAGGCTTCTTTGCTGCCTGAAAGAGGAAATACAAACCAATTACAGCAAAATGGTGCTGTGCTGGTTGTCACAGGCAGTTGCTCCTGGCTGCTGGATTAACAAATGATCACTTTGGCCTTTTTCTTTTGTGATGCTGTTTTGGGTCATATTCCCTTGTCATCGTATCATCCTGAGCCTGGCAATAACCCTGGAGCTGGAGAGTGTGCCTACATCTTCTTCCTCACCTAGGTCTTAAAAGAGACCAGCAAGCTGAGCTTTTCTCCACGCACTGGGTCCAACCTTGTCGTGGTCCTTTGAAGTCTTCCACAAAGGAAGAGTTGGTTTGCTCCTGGTGGAGCACATCATCAAATGAGGGGGAGAGGAAATCCTTGCCAGAAGCTGCCAGGAATCTTGGCCTGCCCTAATCCTCATATTGGTAGATGGGAAACTAGAGGATGGACCAAACCTGAATTGGGCCCCTCACTACCTTGAGGGGACATTGAGGGGACTGAACCATGTCTAGAGAAGGGCAACAAAGCTAGTAAGGGTCTAGGGAAGAAGTCTTATGAGGAGCAGCTGAGGGACCTGGATTTATTCAGCCTAGAGCAAAGGAGGCTGAGGGGAGACCTTCTGGCTCTGACAGCTCCTGACAGGAGGCTGGAGCCAGGGGGGTTGGGCTCTGCTCCCAAGGAACAAGCAAAAGGCCAAGAGGAACCAGCCTCAAGTTGCCCCAGGGGAGGTTTAGGTTGGAGCTGAGGAACAATTTCTTCCCCTCCAGGGTTGTCCAGGGCTGTCCCAGGCTGCCCAGGGCAGGGGTGGAGTCCCCGTGATCCCTGGAGGGGTTTCCAAGCTGTGGAGCTGTGGTGCTGAGGGACAGGGGGCAGTGGTGCCCTGGCAGTGCTGGGGGAAGGGTTGGACTCGATGCTCTGAAAGATCTCTGACAACCAAAATGATTCTGTGAATGAAAACACGAGGACTAAAGCTGCAAAATCAGAGATCCAGCAGCAGTGGTGTGTTCAGTGTGGCTGGAGAGTGGCCCAGAGGTGACTGCAGTCCCAAAGAACTCCATCCCATGGGGCATTTGCAGGGAAATGTATAAAACCAGGGCAAGGATCTCCCAGGGTTGTTTTCTATTTGGTGACTTCCAAAGCCCTGTATGAGCTAGGATCTTCCAGGACTTGATCTCAAAATTATTCCTAATTGTGCTGCAGAAAAACCTTATTGTCATTTTTTTTCCATGAAGGTTTTTAGAATTCAGTTCTGAGTCTGCAATTTTGACGGAATCTCAGCACTCCTTTTTCTTCTCCTGCTGGTTTCCAGCTTTCTTGGTTAGAGACCGAAGAATAAAAAAGCAATCTACTTGCCTTTGGTTTCTAAGGTCTATGAGCCTCCACCTCAATGCATAATCTTAAATGCAGGCTCCAGACTTCAGCTGAAATCCATCAGCCTGCTGGATTTGTCACATTTTGGGTTGTTAACACGCTGGTTTGCACTCTGACACCTTGAATGGTACCTTTTCTTCGGAGGAGAAAACAAACCAGTCGCTCCCAGGGCAAAAGTGGCAGCAGGAATGGCACGGCTGGGGGTGGTTTAAAACACTGGGGTTAAAAGGTGCAAAAAAGGGAATGAAAGAAATGGAAAAGATGAAGGAGAAGCAACCTGGCACACTGTCCTGGGTGGGTATGGCCCTGTTAAGCCTTTGCAATATTTTATGTCTGAGAAGATGGATTTTCTCTTATTCTGATGAGACCAGCTCTGTTGCAAATACCTTCATGGGCACCTAAAATTAATGAAGAGTTAAAAATTTACTACCACGTTTTTTTTTTTTTTTTGTCTCCTTTTAGAGACAAACCTCTCTGCACTTCTCCCCTCCCTGAAACATCTCAGAGCAGGTTTGGTTTTCAGGTGTGAGTGACAACCTGGAGAAAGCCATGAGTGCTCCTGGCAGGATGCGGGCTCCTCTCCAGCCTGTTCTAGGACTGTCCCCCTCAACTCTTCCCCTTCCCCATGGACGTATGAAAAAGAAAAGGCCTCTAGTTCCTTCTAGGGGAACCCAGTTGGCACA
The DNA here is from genome assembly GCA_025345505.1 of Todiramphus chloris collaris. Classification (NCBI taxonomy): domain Eukaryota; kingdom Metazoa; phylum Chordata; class Aves; order Coraciiformes; family Alcedinidae; genus Todiramphus; species Todiramphus chloris. Next base: position 2,841,292 of record JANVCC010000120.1, on the reverse strand, counting down.
AGAGGTGCCCAGTGCAAAGCATCGGCAAAGCTCCTGTCTGCAGGTTCCTGCAGCAGCTGGAGAACTTCACCAGCTGCAACGAGGCCACCATCTTCCATCTCTGTCCTATCCTGCCCGGCCATTTTCCTGCAGAAAGCATTTTATCTCACATACAGGACCAGTTTGTGTCTGCTGCTCATCTGGACGTGCTCTGAATGTGCAATGAGCTACCAGCCCAGGGCACTTACCCCAGACGCTTCTCCTCCAGGACCTCACAAGGTTTACCTCACCTTGCTGATCAGTGTTTTCCCCTCTCCTGCCCCCTCCCACAAATTGTATGCCTTTCTCCATCTCTCACTCCTTCCTTCTCCTCCTTCAGCTGGAGAATAAGGGAATAGAGGAAGCTGAAAACAGACAGCCTGCCAGTGCTCAGGGAACTGTGGGGTGACATAGCCTTCAATGTGGTCTCCAGCCTGGTCCTAAGGCAGGAAGACACTAAATATTGGTGACTTTAGAGAACAGGGTGAGCTGCTATAAGGTATCTCCTAATCCACAATGCCCACCTGCCAGGAAAAAGAAAGCTTGAAAAGGGGCCGACGTGCTAGATTATGTCAAGGGGTTGTTTGATGGCAATTTCCATGAACAGCTTGGCAAGCTGTTTTCCCTGGGAAACTAGAGGGTACTTGTGCAACACTAGAAACCTTCTATCATGGCTACACGGCAAGGGAGCAAATGTCACATGCCCTGTCCCTCCTGTCTTGGCCCTATTGTCACTCTTGCCTGGCTGGCCACAGCCAACCATGGCTTGCCAAACAATGCAGCACATAGGTGTGCTCGCCTGCTCACTGTGCTTCCTGGTGCTGAGGGAGAAATGGCACAAACTGGGGATGGTCACCCCAAAAAGACTCAAGGAAGGAGAACACCAAGACTCCTGTAAGCCAAACAAATTCATTGCGACCCATTAGCAGGGCCTGAAACTTCACCTCCACCATGAAGCAGCACCACTGCACCATCACAAAGGCCCACGCCACTCGTCTGTGACCAATGAGCACCAAACCTCCCACCCTATGGGCCTACTGACCTGGAGGAGACCTACAACTATGATGGGATGCTGCTACTCGGCTCCGGTAGCAGCGATCCGCAGAGGTGGGACCGGTCCCATTGACTCATCCAGCTGGTGGGAATGGAGCACCAGGATCTGCAAAAGCTCCTTGGAAACCCCAGCCACGCACCCTTCGCACGGAAATAAATCATCTCTGAGGTCTCAGGGCCAGCTCTGGAAGTCTCATTTGGGTTTGGTTTTCTGTCAAGAGAGTAAGCACTTGAATTTATGCAGATTATGCGCTCCTGCCAGGTGTTTATTTGATAGGCTTTTCTTCCCCCCTGCTATACCCTGAAAGAAAAATTGGGTAATATTTGCTAATGAGGCAAGTGGGATATTTCTGGGCCCTTTTAACCTACTAGGTATAAAATATATTTTTAAAAAATTGCTGACCCTTTAAACCTCAACAGTTAGTTTATCCCAGGGACATGTTTCTTAGTCAGCAAAAGGTCTTTCCTGAAGGAGTTATTTCTAATTCATTAGTACTGGAGCAATAGCCACACTCCTAAATAATTCCATAGCTTATAAAATACCATCTGGTATCGTGCGCCAAAGGGATGGACGCTCTGTTGGTGTAAATCAGGATAGTTCCACTGACTCGAATGAGCTCCTGTGGCTTTTACATCCACCAGCCAGGCTGGCCCACGAGCTCCTCTCAGAGGTCCCATGTACCCTGTTTTACAGGAGCTCTCGCTTTCCCTCCTCAAATGCTGCACCGAGCAAATTGCTGCTTGTTGCAGAAGCACCAGGCTGGTTCCCAGCTGAGGTGGGGGCACTGGGGCCACTGGGAGTAGTGGAGCCTGGGGCACGCGGAGCTCTCCTGGGCTGTGTTTAGGGGGTGTTTGTATTAAAGTCAGCGGTAATAAAACCTGTGAGAAAACTCTGAGTGTAAGAAGAGGTAAGAAAAAGGTTTGATTTTGAAGCGGCTCTACCTTGAGCTTCAGCTTTATTTTTGCCAAATGAGCCAGCAGAGGTGGATTTACATAAGTTAGAGTTGCTGGGGTTATATTCTGCTTCCCCCCACCACCTTTTTTTAAAAAAGGAGAGGCCAGGGAGCGATTAACAGGACACAGCCAATGGAAAAACTCACAGCTCGTCATCAATCAATTATCATCAATCCAAATTAAAAGCACTGCCCACTCACAAATCCTGCCGACAAATTTTGAGAACTGCTTCAGAGCCCCTTGGGTTTAACAAAGGACAGATCCAAGCAGCCAAAAAGATGGACCTGGACCAACATCTGGATCTGGGACCAGCTTCTTCCATTGCCCCGGGCAATACCAAACCACCCCATAATAGGAATCAAATGCCTCAAACTTCCTCACAGCTCCAGCCTCGGGCTTGTTGTGCACCAGCTGCTTTTGGGATGGTAAAAACATTCCATATGTTTCTGGTTTTTCTTTTTTTTCTCCATTTCCACCATAGACTATGTGGAGTTAGGCTCCAGGAACAGCCATCTCCTCTCCTTCCAGCCAGGGGCTGAAATCAGACAGATTTCATTAGGGTTTTTCCTCTCTCTAACACAAACCCCAGTGACAACAAGAGCTTGGTGCCCTGGAAGCTCAGCAAAGGTGACAGAGAGACTCAGCATTTTGCAGAATTGCCTCCTTTCACTTTCCCGTTTGTTTGGGGTTTTTTGTGTTGTGGGTTTTGTTTGTTTTGGGTTTTTTCGGTCAGTGTTGTTGTTTCCTTATTTTTTTCTTGTTTTGTTTTTTGTTTGTTTTTGTTCTTGGTTGGCTGAGTTTGAGGGCTTTTTTGAGTTTTTGGGTTGTTCCCCCCCCAGGTATCTGATATCCCAAACCCCGATTTCTTTAACCTGCTTCCAATCCTCCTCCAGTAACAGACCACAAAAGCTTTAGGCAATTCTCGTGCTGCAGTACAGAAGCTGCCAAGCCCCCACAACCCTCCCCAAAACACAGAAACACACATCACGTGCACCTCCCCCAGCAAAAAAAAAAAAAAAAAATCAAAATAAAGAATTTCATTTACTATTTCTAGTCCAGAAATCCAGCACTGAAACACATAAATCTACCCCCACTTGTGTAACTCAGCTGAGTCCTTCAAAGGCACTTCAGTGCTCACAGCAGCAGCCTTAGAGGCTTCTGTAGCTCTGCATTTTCCTTTCCATTCCCTCCCTCCCCTTCTGGACTCCCCAGTTCAAGAGGGACAGGGAAATACTGGAGAGAGTTCAATGGAGGCTACAAGGATGCTGAAGAGACTGGAACATCTCTCTTGTGAGGAAAGGCTAAGAGCCCTGGGGCTTTTCAGCCTGGAGAAGAGAAGCCTGAGAGGGGAGCTGATGAATGGATACAAATCTCTGCAGGGTGGGGGGCAAGGAGAAGGGGCCAGGCTCTTGTCAGTGGTGCCCTGGGATAGGACAAGAGGTAATGGGCACAAACTGGAACCCAGGAAGTTCCACCTCAACAGGAGGAAAAAAATTCTTTACTGTGAGAGTGCCAGAGCCTGGCCCAGGCTGCCCAGAGAGGCTGTGGAGTCTCCTTCTCTGGAGCCTTTCCAGCCCCCCCGGCTCTGTTCCTGGGTGACCCTGCTCTGGCAGGGGGGTTGGACTCAATGATCTCCAGAGGTTCCTTTCAACCCCACCACTCTATGATTCCGTGATTGCCTGTGGTGCAGAGATATTGGCTCCCAGGGTTTTAGCTCCTGCTGGGTCTCCTGTCCTCCACAGTCCCTCAAGGGAGGGCCTGCTTCCTCCAGAACTCATCATCACCCCATCACCCTCTGTAGTACTTCCGCAGTTCACGGCAGCGCTGAAAGGCTCCTGATATCACAGAAGGGTAGGGATTGGAAGGGACCTCTGAAGACCATCAAGTCCAGTCCCCTGCCAGAGCAGGACAAAACTAGGGCAGATCACTCAGAAATGCATCCAGACAGGTCTTGACAGTCTCCAGAGAAGGAGACTCAGTGGTTTTTATACCTATTTCTGTTCAAGCATCTTCTCCTTCAGTCCTGTGACTATTTGAAATTTTTAAGACTGAGAAAATGGCCCCATGGAGGATCTTAGCCCATGGCTGGGGAGCTCTGGGGTTCCGGAGAAGGCACCTCGAGGTGGGGCAAGGCCCCGTGTGATGCTCTGGGGAAGGGAGACGATGGTACAGAGGGACAAAGGAAGGAGGAAAAACAAAGACGCAATATTCTGAGCGTCTGCAGAACCAAGCTCTAGAGGATTTCAACACTAATTCATAATTAATGGCAATAAGGAACAATCAAGGGTGGGATTGGGACAGGAGAAAGGCAAGGGGAAAGCCTAACACTAGAGTCAAGCAGGAGGGGGAGAAAAATAAAAGCCTTTTGAAGGTGCAGTTGTCACTGACGATAAGGCCTGGCAGAGCCTGGCAGGGGGCCGGGGGCTCGCTCCGTCTCCCAGGCCTTTCCCTGCTGCTCCCGGCAGGCACAGCGCAGCCACCGGGTAAGGGAGAAGGATGAACCCATCATGGCATCCCCCCGCCTCTCCCCCCTCGGGGCCTGCCAGCTCCGAGTCATAAAACTCGGGGAACGTGGAGCTTTTCCCCTCCGAGACAGGCAGCCTGGCGAGGCGGTCAGTGCAGCTTTGTAGGCCGGTGCCATGAAGACAAGCTTATCAGCAGGGTGCCAGGAGCGCAGAGCGCGCCGGCTGACAGCAAAATCAAAGTCTCATCCTCTTTGCAATTCATATCTGGGCTACCCTCGCCTCCTGGCTGGACCAGGCTCCCATCCCAGCAAGTCTGCTGCTGATGCTAAACTGGGAGGAGTGGCGGACACACTGGAAGGCTGCGCTGCCGTCCAGCGAGATCTGGACAGGCTGGAGAGCTGGGCAATTGCCCCATCAGGAGAACTGCCTCATGAGGTTCAACGAGGGCAAGCGTAGAGTCCTGCATCTGGGGGGGAATAACCCCCTGCACAGGTACAGGTGAGGGGTAGACCCACTGGAAAGCAGCCCCATGGAGAGGGACCTTGGACTCCTGGGGGACAGTAAGTTCTGCATGGGACAGCAATGGGCCCTTGTGGCCAGGAAGGCCAATGATCTTCTGGGCTGTATAAAGAAGAGTGTGGCCAGCAGGTCAAAGGAGGTTCTCTTCCCCCTCTACTCTGTGCTGGTGAGACCACATCTGGAGTGTTGTGTCCAGTTCTGGGCTCCCCAGTTCAAGAGGGGGCAGGAAAATACTGGAGAGAGTCCAACAGAAGCTACAAGGGAAATGCTACAAGGGATGCTGGAGGGACTGGAACATCTCTCTGGTGAGGAAAGGCTGAGAGCCCTGGGGCTCTTCAGCCTGGAGAAGAGAAGCCTGAGAGGGGAGCTGATGAATGGTTACAAATCTCTGCAGGGTGGGGGGCAAGGAGAAGGGGCCAGGCTCTTGTCAGTGGTGCCCTGGGATAGGATGAGGGGCAATGGTCATAAACTGGAACCCATGAAGTTCCACCTCAACATGAAGAAAAACTTCTTCACTGTGAGAGTGCCAGAGCCTGGCCCAGGCTGCCCAGATAGGTTCTGGAGTTCCTTCTCTGGAGACTTTTAAGACCCACATGGATCTGTTCCTGTGTGACCCTGCTCTGGCAGGGGGCTTGGACTCTATCTCCAGAGGTCCTTTCCAACCCCTATCATTCTATGATTTTATGATCCTGACTTCTACAGCACACCGTGTGTGCTCTGCCCAGCCAGCCAGCTCTGATTTTTGCCAGGTTACCTTCTCTTAGACCCATTCCCATCCCAAGCAAATCACGAGTTCACACCAGATGGGTTTGTGCAGAGGTAAAAAGGCCAGTTCACTCCCGAGGCTGCAAAGCTCAAGGTGCAGAAGAGGCACTCGGAAATCATAGTATTAAGCTTGGAAACAACCTTCAAGATCAAGTCCAGCTATCTACTAAATATTATCATGACTACTAGACCATGGCCTGAGGTGCCACATCTGGATGTTGTCTGAAGCCCTCCAGGGATGGTGGCTCCACCCCTCCCTGGGCAGCCTGTTCCAAGGCTTCACCACTCTCTCAGGAAAGAAATTTTTCCTACTATCCAACCTAACCCTCCCCTGGGGCAACTCAATCCCATTTCCTCTTGTCCTATCACTTGTTACCCGGGAGAAGAGACCAACACCCACCTCACCACAACCTCCCTTCAGGGAAGGTTTCCCTCTCAGCCTCCTCTTCTCCAGACTTAACAACCCCAGTCACTCCTCACAACCCTTTTTCTCCAGACCCTTCACCAGCTTCGTTGCCCTTCTGTGAACTTGCTCCAGCCCCTCGATGTCATTTTTGTACTGATGTGTCCAAAACTGAGCTCAGTGCTCAGGCTGCAGCCTCAGCAGTGACGAGTACAGGGACACCATCACTTCCCTTCTCCTGCTGGACACACTGGTTTTAATACCAGCCAGGATGCAGTAGGGAAGGACTTCAGAGGGCCATTTCTCCTCTGTCATCCAAGATGAAAGCCCGACATGAGTTACAGGAACTGAAAAACTGAGTTAGACAGAATGGATCATGTCTTATGCAGAGCCACAGGACTGACTGGGCTGCAGACCAGTGGGAGGACCTCCTGGGAGAGGGGAAGGGATGGGATCTGGGCTCCATACCTGAGCTGAGAGCTCCTGGAGGGGCTGTGGGAAGGTATTTCTCACCTTTCTGCTTCTTTCTGAGGTAACTCATGCGTCAGCAGCAATCAAACCTCTGGAAAGACCCCCACACAGAGCTTGGTGGGGTTACCAGATAAGTACCACATGAAAGGCCTAGGACTGACAGTTACAAGACAACCTTTTTGGGAGAGAAACTTCTTCCTAAGACCTTGGTTGACCTCCTAGTCCTTAGGGAGGTACATCCCCTGACCCCACAGCTTCCCACAGAAGCACAGGGCCAGACAAAGCCAGAACACCGGGCACAGAGAAGTGAAGGTGAAGCATCAGAAAAGCAGGTCAGCGTGGAGAACACCAGCAGGATCAAAGGACCCATCAAAACTTAGACCACGAAGCAAAAGCAACAATCACATGCCACATCACAGGACCAGCACCAAAGTCCCTGACGGCATTAGACCATCAAATGGCAGAATGGGGACAGTAGCCCAAAGCCCTGGCTGACCCCAACTCCTTCTCCCTTTATTTCCGAGAAGAAATGCCTCTAATAGGCTTCAGATTGCTCATAATGTAACTCCCTGTGTACATGCTCAGCTAACAATGCAGCGTTCCACCAAAAGGCCTGTTGCAAATTTCCTCCCAGTAATTAAGAGGCTTTTACAGTATTAATGTGTCTAGAAATAGACACGAGCTAAAATGTTCTGGTTTTCTGTCCTGTCTAGCTTCAGTTTTGGCCTTAAGTAGGATTCTGTGGCTTGTTTGAGCATCTCCTTCGTTACCCTACCCCAAAATGCGAGGACTGGGGCTTCTTGCTCGCACCCAGACTGGTGTAACTCAGATGTGTCTCCAGTGACGTTGGTGGAATTGAAAAGGAATAGAAAGGACCCAAGTAAGGGGTGTGTGTGTATGTCTGAAAGGTTTATTTCTCTAGCTCTCCCATTTCTCACTTTTCTGTATTTGATACAAACATGTCTGAATGACAAACAGTTAAAAATGGAACCTGCTTTGCATGCAGCTCCAGGGCCACGAGGAACCTCACCTGGCTTCTGCCTCTTTGCAAGAGTGTCACTGGAAAGCATAAAGACCTTAATTTCCAGCCCCCACAACTTAAAATGTCCCAGCTCTTGGTTGAAATGTCAGGGCTCCCTTCTGTCCATAATCCAATATAAATCCTGAGAGCAACCGTGTACATCTTGCCATGTAGTAGAGGGACAGGCTGCAAAGCTGACCCCCAGCTTTGGGGGCTCCTGAGAAAGAGCAGAGTCACTGCATCGGCGAGATGGACCTCAGAGCAACCCATCCTCACCCTGCTGCTCAGCTGCCAGAACAAGCAAGCATAAGCCCTGTACATCTGGAAGAAAAATCACACGTTCTGCTTGGAAGGGAGGGGGGAACCAACCAAAAAAACACCCCCCAAAAACCCCCACAGCCCAAAAAACAAAAAAAAAAACCCACCAACCAAAACCCACCAATGAACCAACAACCCCCCCACAGCCAAAAAACAAAACCCAGCAAAAAAAAAACCCAAAACAACCCAAAAACTAAATACAATGCAGCATTTTTATAAATGAGATTTCCGCAAAGATGGATTATTCATTATGCAATAATTAGCCCCCTTTCCGGCCGCTGTCGCGGGAAGGCTGAGCAGGCAGAGCCGCAGCTGCACAGCCCCCACAGCCCAGCCTGGCCAAGACACAACAGCAGCATCAGGGGTGTGCCAGCTGAACCCAGAGGCTGGGGACACCAGGCTGAAAACAGCTGGGTCCTTTGCTTCCCCGATGCTATTGCCATCGATTTCACTGGTTGGTTTGGTTTTTGGTTTTTTTTTTTTTAAAGCAAGCTCTTCTTCGTGGGGCTGGAAAGCCTCTGGCGTCTCCCTGCTGTCACAGTTTAAATCACTGCCCCTCTGCATGTCCACCACATCTCAGCAGTCAATAGCTGGCATTTTCTAACAGACTTATTCCCTTTCTCAGCTCTTAGCCTGCCTAGTGCTATATATAGACATAGTTTTCTCCCTCCAGGCTCTGCAGTCTTAAGTGCTTCATTAACAAGGGCATTTTACACCCCTGAATGATGCCAGGCAGACCCCTGGAGTCCAGGGCACAGCCCCAACCCCTTCTCAGCTTGCTGACCTGCAGAGACCTCCAGGGATGAAGCAAAAGCAGTGGGAGTCTCCCAACACCCCAATGTCCTGCCCCCTCTGACATGGTCCTATGGGATGGAGCAGCTCCCAGCTCCTAATCCAGCCCCAGGTCAGATACAGGCTCTGCTCTGGGGCTGAGGCTGGAGGACTTGCTCCACACTGGTTCAGCCCTTCTGCTGGAGGGAGGTCCTGCTCTCAGGCCAGCAAGGGCAATGCATCCAAGCAGAGTAATTTGAGATCACAGTGGCTCCAACAAGAGGTGGGAGGGAAAGCAAAAAAAAAAAAAACCCAAAACCAAACCAACCAAAAACCCCAACCCACCAAATCCAGCTACACAAACCCCCAAAAAAACCCAAGAAAGAGCCTTGATCAAAGTGTCCAGAAGGCTTGAGAAGTCCAGGATCAAGTACCAGCTCTCCAGCAGTCAAGGCTCTCCACATCCAAACAGGCTGGAGAGACTTTGGGACAAACCCTAATAAAACTAAGTGGAAATTCAAGTCTCAGCGCTTTGGGCTGGTTTAAATCTTTAAGAGTAAGAAGTTGAGAGATGCAATCTTCACTAAGAAGGGGGAAAAAAAAAAAAGCATCAAAGCAGAAATAAAATCTTTGTTCCCAAAACCTTGCGTTGCATCCACGTGTTCTGTACAGACACAGTTTTGCACATCAGAGGGTCAGCCCCAGTCTTTTTATGAAATTGCCTCTGTTTAACAACGTGCGGAATCAATGGGGCCACTTCCCTTTCATATTTCTGTAATTGGCCTGTTCTAAACCTTTCAGCAGCTCTTCGGAAAGATGTTGATTATTTACAGTACGTGCAACTCGGATGTCACTGGATTATTAACCTTGGCTGTGTAGTCTTAAATGCCTGGATTAGTGGATATGAGTTTGTTTCCTCCATTCCAGGCTAGAAAAATTGGAGAGGGGGAGGGAATAAGAAAAAAACCCCGACAAATAAAACCCCAGAGAAGCCAGTGCTCTACTACCACCTTGAAACCAGAAAGTACGAGGAGAGTAGTGGTTCACAGCAGGAGCTACGCTACAGCAAGAGGTTGGAAATCAGAAGCTCCAGCCCCAAAGGCATCACTGGTGAGAGGTGTTATTGATGATCAGCACCAACACAAGGCTCTGCTTTCAACAGGGGAAAACGGAGAGATTGAAGTTGGCAAAACCCTACAGCAGCCTCAGAAAACCCTGGGCACTACCTGCTGCTATTTCTCATGCACCCAGGACACCAGGAGACGATTTCCACTCCTGCCTCTGCCTCACTATGGGATTTTGGGAATGCATCCTCTGCTCTCCGGTTCTCCACCTCTTTGCAAGCAGGAATGTGCTTGGGCAAAATGCTGAAGACCTAACAGCAATATCTGCTGCTCCAGGAGCAGCTTGGTTCTGAAACTCAGCAACTAAACCAGCCCTGTCAGCCACAGGTCCTCAACCAGGTCATTGCCCCAGCTGCTTTCTCTTGCACCAAGGACTGGAGGACATCCCTCCACACTCTAAACAGCATCAGAGGGGCTAGAGACTGTCCCTTCCACCAGACCTGGACAGATATGGCTGGACTCCCCCAGGACAGAAGGATTTTGTGGCCCTTTTGCAGTCATCTGAGCCATTTGCTCTTACTGAAGAGATGCAAGAAGACTGCCAGGAGGTGCTCCAGGCCTGTGGGAAAGAGACCTTAAGGGAGCACAGCCATTCCCATCACATCTGGGGACAGTTATCAAAGGATTTCCACGGATCACAAGCGCAGCCAACTGCTGTCTCTGACACAGACCTGGGAAGTGTGGTGCAAAGCACTGCCCCACAGCTCCCGAGAACCACAGCCCCACAGGTTTGGTGTGGACAGAAGCAGAGGGACAGCAGCGAGCACGTCATTGGGAGTGTTAATATTAATATTAGAGTGACTTGAAATCATGTGGCTCTCGATGCGCTGGAAATGTCAAAACCCACTCTGCCATCTCAGAAATGTTTCACTTTGATTTTGGTCCTTTTCAAACAGCTGCTTTTACAAGAAGACTGAAGGCGATGCTGAAGTGGAAGCTGTTTTGCATGGAGCCTCCCCAAGGTTTTCAACTCTGCATGGGCTTCTCTGTTTATTTTTGGGTTATTTTTCAGAAACAATCTCGCACAACTAACCCAAATAGGCAGGTGTGTTCTGTTGGTGCCACTCCATGGTTTCCACTGACAGCAATCCAGCCTGCCTCGGGGAGGAGCAACAGGAAGAACTCCTGTCGCTATCAAGGGAAAAAAAAAAAAAAGCAACAACCCGGTCGAAAATTTCCACAAGTCTCAGGAAACTCCCTTCAGCTCCAAACACGGTGAAGAAAATGCCATCAATGATTTTTTTCCCCTTGTAATTGGGTTTGCAAAGGTTGACTTGCAAGGAATTAAAACACGGAAACATTAGAAATACCAGTGAGTTCTGGCATCCCAAGTAATGTGACATTTATATGATAATTTGGCAATTAAATATGCAAGCAAGGATGCTTTTTCGTCTCAAACACAAAGGCACGGCACTTCCACAGAACAGCTTCCAGCGTTTCACAGCTTCTGACTTGAGTGGAAAAATATCATTTGAAATGTGTGGGCAGGGGATACTCGCACCAGCACAAACCACAAACCAGCTCAGCAGCAGCTCCCAGCACTGCTCTGCCATACACACACCATTTGGAGGAGCTCCAGGTGGAAACCCCACCTTTCCCTGCCTAAACATTGGGATGCTTATTATTTCCAGTCGGGGTAAAGAGCTTGGGGTAGAGTTGCTCCTGCAAGCCAGCAGAGATGTCTTCACTGCAGAATGAGCTGACTGGCAATCTCTAGATGAGCAAGGAAAAAAACCCCAAACCCAACAGAGGCACTGCCAGTCTGGACACAGGTTAAATGTGCCCACAGGGAAGAGTCCCATAGATCCTGAAGAATTATAGAATAGTTGCAGCTTGAAGAGACCTTCGAGATCATCAAGTCCAACCTTACTCCCAGCCCTATCAAACCCACTAAACCCTGTCCCTGAGCACAACATCTACCGAGTTCTAAAACACCTCCAGGGCTGGGGACTCCACCACCTCCCTGGGCAGCCCATTCCAATGCCTGACAACCCTTTCTGGAAAGAAATGCTTCCTGAGATCCAGCCTGAACCTCCCCTGCTTCAGCTTCAGGCCATTGCCTCTTCTGTCCCTTGTCCCCAGGGAGAACAGCCCAACTCCCACCTCCCTACAACTCCCTTCAGGGAGCTGGAGAGGGCAACAAGGTCTCCCCTCAGCCTTCTCTTCTCAAGGATGAACAGCCCCAGATCCCTCAGCCTCTAGCACCCACAAGAAAACAGCATCACCCATCCATAGGGTCAGGTTCAGTTATCGCCCAGGCTCCTCCTGAAAATGAATGCACTAGCTGAAAGTCAAGATACCTGCAGAAATAAAAATCTTTCTCTAAGTGACAACTGGATGAGATGCCAGAAAGAGGAGGCTTTTCCTCTGCTGGGAAGGGGCACTGGGTGGCGCAGACAAAGGCATCCCTTCAGCCGGGCTCTGACTGCAACATCACTCCCCCTTCCTTTTTGTGCGTCTCAGCAACTCCCTTCCTGCACTGATGAATAATTTGGATCTCCTCAGCCATTATTAAATAAGAAAGATTCTTTTCCTTGCAGAAATAATTGAATACCGGAGCTCAGAAATTGAGGTCACCCTGAGCTCTGCCCCCTCTGACAGCACCGCTCCCACCCAGACGCCAGTTCTGTGGTGGCAGAGGAGCGGGCTGCAACTGGAGCCCCGGGCTCCTGGCTGCTCCTCCTCTCACCTTGGGGCTGCTGAGAGGGAGCAGGGACATTTCAAAGCTGGCATTAAGGCTGCAGTGACTTGAGACTCGAGAGAGAAAGAGAAATGAGGGTAACTGAAGTTTATGATGGTCTTGGCTTCATCACCCAAGCGAAAGCTTGCTGCTGCATGCGGCCAGCTCTGCAGATCCATCACTCTTCCTTAACGGAAGGCAAACACAAGCCCTGTTGGTACAGTGGGGTACAAGCTCTGCTACCAGGGAAAGAATCAAAGCTGATGAATGGCACAAAAGCTCTTCCTCATTAATGGGAGCCTCACTCCTTTCTGAAGGCAGAACTTAGAATCATTAAGGTCAGAAATGACCTTCAAGATCATCAAGTCCAACCGTCTACCGAATACTATCAGGACCACTAAACCATGTCCTGAAGTGCCAGATCTAGAACTTTTTCCTGCCTAGCACAAGCCCCACTGTTATTCTGAGGCCTGGTTTTGCCAGCCACTGAGATGAGATCTGCAGAAGCTTGAATTAAAAGTTACTAACAGCAATACAGCTAGGAAAGCTCTGGTTGCTTCAAGCCCTCTCCGCTCCTGCTGGCTTCCCCTTAGCACTGTGCCCTTAGCTGGTGGCTCTCAATCACACCCTGCACAAGTTTTTGCTCCAGGTGGATGGAAAGTTATGGTTGAGATGTGTCCTACCATCTCTAGGCTTGTTATCCACTGGGGAAGAAAAAGCCGGTAAGAAAAACCACTGTCAGAACAAGGTCCCTCTTCATTGATCTGCATGGAGCTGAATCCAGCCCACTTTGATCTAGCAACATTCTTCCCCCATCCCTTCCTCACCTGACCTCACAATCTTTCTCAAGACCAGGAAGCAAACAACCAGGGTATCACAGTTTTCTGTCCATCCTCACATTGCTGTACATACACTGATAAAAAAAAAAATCTAATTGGCCACTACATGAATAACAGCTTTTCCCAGGAGTAAAAATCCTATTTATACAGAATCCACCCACGATGAAACCACCGTGGGTTCAGAGCAGTTACACTAATAAACCATACGCCGTTCAGGAAGGAGGGAGATGCTTTCAGTAGGATTTCCCTCAGCCAGTGAGTGATGGCACCAGGAGAAAGAGCAGTAAGGAAGCGTGCGATGAACCAGCCTGCACAGTGTGGAACTGATAGCACAAACATTTACTCAAGGGAACGGATGAATTCACTGCATCAGGAGATAAAAGTAAGAAACGCCAGCCCCCACAAATAAAAGATCTCAAAATGAAGTCAGCTGGCCCTAAATCCTGAAGTCAAACACACAACAATGAAGACATGTGGAAAGACTTTCAGAGCCAAACTTTCTGCTTGGGGACTCTGTGCTAATTAGGTACAATTAAAGCTGCTAAATGAACGCTAATGCATTTGCCATGCACTGACAATTGTCGTCTCCTCATAAATACATCATGTTGGATCCAGTGTTTATGACAGGAAGGTGACTAACTCCACCAGGCTGAAATGAGAACTTCCCTGAAGACTTTGAGCATCCTGCAGAATAGAAAGCTCTCTCTGGATCCACTCCAACAGAAGGGCTATAAAGATCTGCTGCAGCACCTCTCCTGTGAGGCCAGGCTGAGAGAGCTGGGGTTGTTCAGCCTGGAGAAGGCTCTGGGGAGACCTTCTGGCCGCCTACCAGTATCTGAAGGGGGCTACAAGAAAGCTGGGGAGGGACTTTTTACAAAGGCCTGTAGTGAGAGGAGGAGGGGTAATGGATTGATAATTGATAATGGAAGAAAACAGATTTAGATTGGATAACAGAAGGAAATTTTTCACTCTGAGGGTGGCAAGACACTGGACCAGGTTGCCCAGGGAAGCTGTGGCTGCTCCATCACTGGATGTGTCCAAGATCAGGTTGGACAGGGCTCTGAGCAACCTGCTCTAGTGGGAGGTGTCCCTGCCCATGGCAGGGGGGGGGGTTGAGAAACAAGATGATCTTTAAGGTCCCTTCTAACCCAAACCAGTCTATGATTCCTGAGAATTGCTAAGACTGAAGAACAAGATCTTTTTAAAGTCCCATCTTTCTTTCTGAGGGAGTCACTGAACTTGACAGGCTGTGAACAAACTAACAGACATCCAGGGCCACCACAATACTGCTTAAAAGAAGAAAAAAACCCCAAACAAAAAAAACCCCAAACCATAGAAAATATTTCTATTCCATGAAATAAAAAGTTGAGTCCCAGATTTTGCAGTCTGTCACCTTTGGAAAGTGTATGCACAGAAAGCTGAGATTCCTCAGGGGGAAGAAGAAAAAAAAAAAAAAAGAAAAAGAAAAGCTCATTTTCCAGATGTCCATCTAGAATGTTTTTAATTAGACTTCAATTTCTGTTGGTGAACTCCCCATTGTACAACAGCAACAATGGCAGGAGGAGGCATCAGGGAGCAAGCTCATGACTGCTCAGCACAAAGAGCTCCGAGAGCCTTCCTTGGCAAGTTCTCCAAAAGCCGAGTGCATACGTTTGTTAATTCTAAATAAGATAATCCATAATTAGAAGTAAAGCCCAAACTGGGAAGGCCTGATATGTTTTTGAACTTTCCCCACATTGTGCTTCTACAGAAAAATAGTTTTGTTCACATGAGATAGTCATTTTTATTCCAGCTAATGTGACCTTACGGATAAAGGAGGCGGGTGATAAATGTGTACACACTTGGGGAAAGTCTCTTCCTCCCCCAGGAGGAAAAAAAGCCAAAACAAAACTGGAATTGTTCTGGGGCTTGTTTGAACTTTTGAAAATTGATTTCAGCACCAAGTAGTCTGCGCTCGCCTCGTTCATCATCTCTGCCTGCCAATGGGTAGCGGTTTTGTCTCTGTTGATAAGGGAATTTTTAATTATTGTAATTATCGTTTGAAAATTGGGTTCCTGCCACGGACAATTGAAATTAGATTCTGTTACTTTTTATCTTTGTTAATGTCTTTTAATCTGAGGTTTCATTTCCTATCAGCAATAAAATATGTGTACGCCTGTACACACGCGCTCGGCTGAAGTCCACGCGAAGGGACCCGTGCACTCGTAAAACGCAGGCGAGCACATTACATATGCTAGTCAGACTTTACAGCAGAAAAGGACTGTTACAATCAGCTGGTTCAATCTCTGATGAAACAAGGGCCATGTCATTTCACCCTGTAATTTCTGCATCAAGTCACCCCTTTCAGAAAAGGCAGCCAGCCTTGCCAAAAAAAAAAAACAGTGGTTGCACAGGGGAACATGCCCTCGCTTGACCACTGACAGGAGTTTTCAAGGGTGACTCCTGATTTAGGACTTGTGTCATCTGCATTATGCAACCTGGAGGGTGAAGATGAGGTGGAAAAGGTTTATGGTCCAACTTTGGTCCTTTTCTGTTGGCACTGCTGACAAAGCTGCCCCACAGCTTTGAAAGTAAAAATTTTATTTTACTTTTTCCCCACTAGGAACAGGACCAAGACTTCAGGAACTCGTTTGACCCAAACTGTTGTTATACAGCTGATAGTATCAGCCAGGAGAGCTGCAAAACCCCCACCGACCTTGGCATGGGAGTAGGGGCAGCAGTCACAATGCTGCTGACATGTCCCTGCATAAAACTGTCCTGCTTTCCACATTGTTTTTCAGCTAAAAATCTACTGCGGCTGGCAGGCTTTAGTAGCAAGGAGATGAAGGTCTGCACTCAGATCTTCATTCCACCTCCATAAATCCACCGCAGTCAGCTGGTCTGTTTGGGCATAAACTCAGCTGGCAACTTCACCCAGGATCTGCAGGCAAACCCTCCTGGTCTCTGAGCTGCTGAATGCAGCAGGAGGAAAACAGCTTAAGCTACTGATTGTGGGATTTTGTTTGTTTTTCCACCCCCCCCCCCCCCCCAATCTCCTGCTGACCATGTTCCTCTGAGTCTTTCAGCCTGCCTAGGTCCCCACATCTGTTCCTCAGAGCCTGATGTATTCACCATCACTGAGCAGTAGAAATTGCACACTGTAGAGACACAGACTGGTTTGGGTGGGAAGGGAACTTCAAAGCTCATCTCATCCAACCCCCCTGCAGGGAGCAGGGCCATCTGCAGCTAGAGCAGGGTGCTCAGAGCCCCGGGCAACCTCCCCTGCAATGGTGCCAGGGATGGGGCAGCCACCACCTCTCTGGGCAGCCTGGCACAGGCTCTCCCCACCCTCAGCATCACCAATCTCTCCCTTCTCTCCAGTCTAAATCTCCTTCTTTTAGTTTAAACCCATCACCCCTTGCCCTGTCCCAACAGGACTGTCCCCATCTTTCTTGTAGGTCCGCTTTAAGCTCTCCCTCAAAGGTGCTGGGGCAACTACTCCCAGATGCAGCAAAGTCTCCTCATGCCTTGTTGCTTCTCCATGGGATGTTTCCTTCCAGCTACAAGCCAGTGCTCACCCACCTGGTCGGATCTGCTGCCCACATCTCCAGCCAAGGTAACTCCTTGAGGGCTTCAGCCAGGCCTCGGATGAAGAAGCTACAGGAACAATGCCAAAGACCTCAGATAATAAAGTCATCCTTTTCTTCTTCATAGATTTATGACTCTCTACCTTGTTATCTCCTTTCTTGAAGCTCCACAAAGGTCAGCTCTTTGAAATATGTAGAACAGGCAGAGCCTAAAGCCAAGAGTGGTGCAGAGACCGAATCCCACGGGCAACACCACAAGAGCCAGTCTTTGAGATTACAGATGTCAACCTGGTTCTAAAACGCCTTGGTTACCTTTAATGTACTTGTTTTCACTCCTTTTCGTAAGGGAAGGTCGTAGGGAGACTTTGCTACTATTTCTGAGCCTCTTCACCAACCCACCATTGCTTTTCTGTTCCAGGTGGAGGATGGAGTCCTGGTGCAGAAAACTCTTCTGAGAGTTAAGTGGGTTTCAAAGGTCAGAAGTGAGCTTTGGACCAATAGTACTCTGTGGGTGCACATGTGCTCTGCCTTCTAGGAATGGTTTAAATCCAAGGAAGAATCAAGGTGGAAGATGGTTTTAAAAAAAAATATATATATAAAAAAAGTAAGAGAAGTTGAGGATTTTTTATTTGTTATATACCATATTATGAACTCCATTCAAAGCAACCCTGCACTCTTAGAAGTGGCAAAATAAACCTTCCTGGTTTAATCTGCCTGCTCTGGAAAGGAAATAATCAGATCCTGCCTTTTGCATAGACAGAGTTTTAATTACCTCTGGAACTCGCCTGGTCCCATACGAGCAGCTTTTCAAAAGCAATCTATTAACAAACAATAACCCCGCTGCTTGCAGCCTGGTACAAAGCAGATGCTATCGCTGCCTCTGCGCACGCCTCTTCCCTCCCCTACCCCCCCCCAACAAGCCATCCATCCATCCTGCTGCAACACGGATCAATTAATAAACCTCTGCTCACGAGCAGGGAGCGTGGGGACAGAGCTGCTGGAGCCACCCAGGTGGCTGAGGTCAGCAGTGGAAGCAGGACACGGAGCATCAGAAGAAAGGCAGAGTGGGGCTGGGAGCACAGCTCCGAGGTTTGATGCTCAGGTAGAATTTTCTTCAGAAGAAGCAGCAGAACTGACAGGGGAGGAGGTGCCATTGGCAGCTCTGGGACCACCAGCCTCGTTAGGTAGTTGACTCCAGCACTGGGATAACGAAGCTGTGAGCTGCTGTCCTCTGCTGCTGAGGGTGAGATTTGGGTCAGCTGTCCAACACCCTCTGCCCTTCCCTAGAGAAGGGTCAGGAGGATTTTCTCTTCCATCTCTAGCAGCAAAGAAAAGGGGCTCAGTGTTTGGGGTTTGCAGCTAAGGTGAGATCATGAGTGGCCAGACCTCCTGAAGGCTGAGTCCCAAACCTCGCCAAAAGAAAAAGGACATTTGCAAGACCTCAGAGGATGGATATGGAAGAAAACAAGATTCCAAACCAAAAGCAAGAACACCTCAGCTTTTAACTGCACCAGCCCTGGAGGCTGGTCTCCAGCCAGCACTCAGCTCAGCAGCAAGCCTTCCCCACCCCTCCTGGGCTCGAGCCTGCAGATGCTCTGATGACATTGCAGGGTCAGCACTTGTCCCTGGGAGGTGTGGGACTCCAGAATCACTCCAGCTCACACCTGTGAGCTGCCAGCAAGCACCAGAAACCCCAGTACAGACCGAGGTCCCATAGCTCCCTGCTCTGTACAAACATCTCACAAGAGAAAGCCATCGAACAGCTGCTGACATTTTGAAACCCCAGGCCTTTACCACTGTTTCCCATCTGCTTCTTCTGAGGACTATCAAACATCCTACACCACGTATGGGGCTGAGCATCTCCAGTCACTGTGGCTATTCCATTTGCATGCAGGAAGCCCTTACCCACACTGAGGAAGGGCACAGGCTCCCCAGCACATTTTTAGGTAGGTGCCCCATGGGGTATTGCAACAGCATCAAGCACGGCAACACAAACCATGCTTTTTGCTGGGCATCCCTATTCAGAGCCACATTTCTTGGTTTTGCTCTAATAAACTCCCAAAACAGACCAAATCCCTGCCTGGTTTCTTGCCAGCTCACCCAGGGAATGGAGATCCCTGCTACATCCAGAGTAAGGGACACCAGGGACCCATACTGGTGGGGCAGGGCCTTTCCTTGGGATGGCAGATGATGGTGCAGCATTGAATCATAGAATGCCCTGGGCTGGCAGGGACCTCTAAAGGTCATCTACTGCAACCCCCCCCTGCACTGAGGAGGGACATCCTCAACTAGAGCAGGCAGCTCAGAGCCTCATCAAGCCTGACCTTGAATGTCTCCAGGGATGGGGCATTGACCACCTCCCTAGGCAACCTGTTCCAGGGTTCCACTACCCTCATATCCTCTCTGTAACATCACCTTCCACTGAGCTCTTGCTCTGGAAGGATTCAGGAACACCTTTTTTTCCCCTCTCTCCTTTTTTTTAAATACAGAAAGAAGCATTTCAATCATCATTCATTCATACTGAACACACACCTGCCTTAGACTTATTGCTGTCACATTCATCACTTACATTTGAGAAGCTAAAGAACCTGAAATGAAGTTCCCCTTATTGCACCATTAACCTTCTTATGTATCTGCTGTTTTCAAGCAAGCTACAGTGAACCTTTCCCAGGCCACACTTCCTAAGCACCAAACATGCAGATTTCTCACAGCAAACAAGCTCAAACACAGCCAAGAATATTTATGCTCTAAAGTCAAATGGGGTAACACCACACAACCGAGCTGTCCCCATTTCCCATCTTTCTTACCAGGAGATAAAAAGCACAGAAGTGGCCTTAAGATCTCCCTGCAGAGCTCAGACACTCATCTTCTCCACCACCAGCTGCCACTGCCTCTGTCCAACATCATTATGGAGACCAGCAAGCCTTTATTTAGTCTCGTTAAGGAAGACTAACAAGGCACAGATGGAGGGGGTTTGCTAATGGCACAGGGCTGGCTGCCCTCTGTCCTCTTGGCCCTAGAAAGGACAAGCTGTGGAGCTCCACCAGGCCCCAGCAGGAACAATGAAAGGGGCTGGAATAAGCCAGGATGTCTTGACTGCCTGCCCTGGATGTGGAAATGCTACAAATTTGGGGCAAAGCCTTGTGGGGGGGGCTGGTAATCCCTGGGCAGTGCTCTTAAAAGAAGCAGAAGAAATAAAAGTCTACGTTTGCTCCATTTCTCTAGAAAAAGCAGACCAATGACGTGCTTTTTGCTTCTTTTTAATGAAAAAAGAAAATATTTTCCCCATGACAGGAACTTTTAGCACCTCTCACCTCCAGGATCCAACACTTCTTTGAAAAAAATGAACAAACAGCCAATCAAGACCTGCCTTTCAGCACCTTTACTGATGGCCCGTCTGAGTCTGATTAGTAATTAAATGCGGGAGGTCAGCGACCCTGCTCGATTGAAAAATGTTTCTCCAGTCCTGGAGAATTGACAGGCCACAACAGAAAACAAAATGGGAAACAAAAGGGAAAGAATAGTTTGATCCAGCCCCCGACAGCAAATAAATCACCCTGAACAGGCGCTGAGCCACCAGCTGCTCCCCCCGTGCCGATGCAGCTCTCGGCTTGCGATGTCAATGGTCCTAAGCAGCAGAGGCTTGTTAGGATCCTGGTGACAAGCAGCACGCAGGCAGGGATGTGCTGGCTGTCACTCATACAGCAGAGCAGTCCTTTCTGTGGGGTGTTTGCCCACACTGATGATGCTCAGGCTGGGATTGCTGAGTTCCTCCTTTTTCCTAAGTCCCCCTCCACAAAACCACTCTGTGGACACATGAAAAAAGTCAGCAAAATTTGGAGGCACCTGGAGCAGCATCATCTTCCCAGTAGCTTTGCTCCTGCATCTTTGGCTCCCTGGAACAGCATCATCTTCCCAGTAGTTTTGCTCCTGCATCCTCTTCTCCCCGGAACAGCATCATCTTCCCAGTAGCTTTGCTCCTGCATCCTTGGCTCCCAGAACCAATCTTGTAGCCGTTGTTAACTGGAGTCAATGAAAGCCCTTGCTGCATTTCCACTAGCTCAGGAGAAGCTGCCTGCACCTCTCCAGCAGTTTTTGTGGCCCTGGAGGACCAGAGCCAGGACTGAGAAGAGGGACAG
The DNA here is from genome assembly GCA_025345505.1 of Todiramphus chloris collaris. Classification (NCBI taxonomy): domain Eukaryota; kingdom Metazoa; phylum Chordata; class Aves; order Coraciiformes; family Alcedinidae; genus Todiramphus; species Todiramphus chloris. The sequence continues at coordinate 2,820,186 of JANVCC010000120.1, read as the reverse complement.
GAGAGAGGTGGCCTGGCTAGGTGTTAATGAGAAAGTGATTTGTCTCTCCATGACGTCCTTGTGCTTCCCAGGAAAGTCAGAGAGCAGAATTTCTGAATATTTAATACAGCTTCTTAAATAAGAAAAGAGTAAAAATCCTGAGAGACACCATCCCCTACTGTAAATCTGAGACCAAAGCTTTACATACAGGATAATCACTCATCTCAAGGAAGCAGGGAGTAGCTGATTAAAAAAGGTGGCCTCACAGATCTGTTTGACCAGAGAAACTACCCCTTCTGTGCTCACTAGTGATGCTGCACTCAACGTTTTCCCCACAGACTGAAAGTTTTCAGCATTTTAGAAGTGCTTTTGCCTTATCCTGCCCTACAGAAAATCTAAAGTGAAGCTCGAAATATGAAGACTCTAACAAAGTAATTAAAAAAAAAAAAAAGCAAGCCCCGTCTGGTTTCACAGAAACATTTTCAGTTTGGTAATTTCCAAAGGTTCCATTTCCATTTCAATCTTTCTTTTCGTCCTGTAGGTGAACTTCCATTTCAAAGCAAAAAGCAAATTTGAAGCAAAATATAACAGTTCCATTTCTAGGAGTCACGGTGACCTACTGATCATTTGAAAAACTTCTCTCCATTTTCCCCCCAATGTAAAATCTACTCAAATTGGTCCTTCTCTCTGAAATATTCTGGCTTTGATGAATCAACATGTTATGATGAAATTTTTTTTTTGGCAAATGACTCCTAGGCACACTCATTTCTCCCATTAATAGCCCATACTGCAGCAGGAGACAATATGGCCTGTGGGGACCCGCTCCTATTGAAGGGATGTAGCTGCTTTTCCCACTTCTCCCTATTTTCCGTGCCACGTCTCATAATCTTTAGGTCCAGAACTGATTGAGGGACTGAAACGGGAGTTACCGGCCGCATCTGGGTCCCTGGCCACGTGCACTCTCCTACCTGCACCAGGGTGAAACGTGTTGCTCGAAACCAGCCGGGGCTCTTTAATTAGCATCCTCTCTGGCAGTGCCATCCGTGCAGAAGCACACGCGATTTGTTAACTGCAGTTCTGCTGGCAGGTGGTGGCTTCCTACGCAACGGTACAGTCAGGATCGGTGACTGCATTGACTTCATTTTTTCTCTCTCCCTCTCTCTCTCCCCCCCCCCCTTTTTTTTTTTCCACGTTATGCTGTAAACTCTTTGGGCCCAAAATTTTATATAAGCAGGAAGTTGGCCTGGGACCACCAGGTCCAACTGAAATAGAATCATAGAATCAGTCTGGTTGGAAGAGACTTGAAGATCGAGTCCAACCCTTCCCCCAGCACTGCCAGGGCACCACTGCCCCCTGGCCCTCAGCACCACAGCTCCACGGCTTGGAAACCCCTCCAGGGATCACGGGGACTCCACCACTGCCCTGGGCAGCCCGGGACAGCCCTGGACAACCCTCCAGGGGAAGAAATTGTTCCTCAGCTCCAACCTAAACCTCCCCTGGGGCAACTTGAGGCTGGTTCCTCTTGTCCTGTCCCTTGTTCCTTGGGAGCAGAGCCCAACCCCCCCTGGCTCCAGCCTCCTGTCAGGAGCTGTCAGAGCCAGAAGGTCTCCCCTCAGCCTCCTTCTCTCCAGGCTGAACCATCCCAGGTCCCTCAGCTGCTCCTCACCAGACTCCTGCTCCAGCCCCTTCCCCAGCTCCACTGTCCTTCTCTGGCCACGCTCCAGCCCCTGAATATCCTTCTGGGAGTGAGGGGCCCAAACCTGACCCCAGGATTGAGGGACAGCCTCATCAGTGTTGAGTACAGAGGTAAAATAATACAGTAGAATAGTACAAGTGATGCCTCAAATAAACAAACTTTGTCTGTGTACATGTCCCACCTGGACAATCTGCTGTGTCAACAGCGATGAGAAGAAGCTGGAAAATCAAGGTTTTGATCAATTTTCACGAGGAGCAGTTGGAAGCAAACATGTTGTACCATTAAGGGAAACATTAGAAGCTCAACGATTTGTGTGGTTGTTTTCTCCTAGCAGCAGGTACACCCAGGGGGATTCCACATGTCCTTGAACTTCAAGAATAAAAAGGAGGAAGAAGAAGGGGAGAAAAAAAAACAAAACCAACCCAAAAACCCAAATAAAACAACACCATCAGTAGCTGCAAGAACATCATCAGGTGATTAAAAAAACCAGAGGGAGCCTCAACACACCTTTTTCTTCATGAGCAGCAGTGCCCAGTCGACCTTGCCCGACTCAAACGAGGCAGGAAAGCAGAGATTGAAAGATATGCAGCCTCTCGCGCCAGCCCTCCCCTCTTGGAATTTAAATGATGGCATTAGTATTCAGGATCTTTGCATGTGTTTAAATGTGGATTAAAAATGCATTAATTGGTCTCGTTTTAACAAGCTCTTCTCTTTGTATATCAAATATTTGAAAGATTCGGTATTATCACCTCTTGTCTGCGCTGGAATTGGAGAGGAGAAAAGAAATGTAATTGAGGACTTAAGGAGTGTCTCCTCCTGTTTGCTCAGCACAGGGCTATCTGATTGAAAGCTCAGGGGAAAATGACTTTGATAAGTATATGAACAACATCTAAAGGCAACACAACTTGGCAAATGAGTGGCGACATCCAATCAGAAGCGTTTTTGGAAAGGAAAGCGGCTTTTTAGGAAGTGCTGCTTCAGAAGAACTGCTGGAGCAGTTTGTGCCACGTAACCTGTCTCCAGCAAGAGCCAGCACGAAGGGAAGATGCTCTGTCTCTTCAGATGGTAGCTTGATTCAGCTGTTTCCTTGGCTGCAGTTCCCAGGTCACTGTGACCAGGAATGGACCTCTTCTCAGACTGAGCTCCTCCAACTCTTCCTCCAATTCCAACCTTCTCCCTGATCCTACCTGGGAGACTGGGAGATGCTCAGACGTGTGCCAGTTTTGCACTCGCCGGTGCTTTAATTGCTTGTGCCTGTCTGAGTTAAAAGCCTGAAATAAGGAATGGTCTGAACCTCTAAACCTGAGCTTCATCCCGTGATAACAAGAGCACCTCTCGGCATCGCCATAAATACCGTGCTGGAGCTTGCTCATTAAAAAATTCCTAAGCATCCAGCTATATGCTGCTAGGATCTGCCCAAAGCAGAGGTCCAGCGATCAGCATAAGAACTTGCTGAACTGGAATTTGCATGTTTATAGCTTTCTCTTGGCCATATGAACACATTTGGCTTCCAAGTAGGTAGAGGGGGAAAAAAAAAAAAAAAGAAACAACCAACCCCTCAAACCTGCAAAATATGCAAGCTAAAAAAAATATTTCCATCAGTTTTGGACGGCTCTGGCAACGCCGTGGGAGCAGGTGCTTGTGTACATGTATGTATAGATACATATGGTTGCGTGCCATGCCAGGTCTCTCTCTGCTGGCTCCAACAGGTATTTAGAGCTGTCAGAGCCCTGCAGAAAGGCAGTCCCACCTGGCTGGAGCTCGTACAGGTTCCGAGGCTGATGGCCCCTGCTATCACTTACAGCATCTGAATGCCTGATTCTTATTAAAATTAATGTGGACTCTGCTATCTGGCTTTCCTCTGCAGCTCTGAGAAATCTCAGCCTGGGATTGGATTTGAGTCACCGACGTTTGGTACCTTTGCAGAGTTTGATTTTCAGCTGCAGGCTGGAATATTTCCAGGCAAACTTTATGTAAAATTCACTCCAAAGCCCACATGGGAATCCAGGCTCATAGAAAATGCTACGAACTTTTTGCTAGCTCCTGAGCTGGAGGCATTTTTTAGTTTCAAAAACAAGAAACAGCTGGGGCTTGCATTTTCTCCCCGTATTATCTATTTACATACCCTATTTTGACCCGACATCCGAGCCCCACAGAAAGTCCTGGTGAGACTGGAGGGGTCTATGATACCTGTCTTGCACATGGGAGCTGCAGCACAAACTCATTTATTTAAGGTCCTATAGGAAGAGCAGCAATCTCAGGCCTGGCTTCCCCAGTCAAAGGCTGTCCTCTGCTACCAGGGCTCTGTCTTTCAGGGTACAGCATAAAACAGAGCTTATTTCCAGCTGGGCTCACTCCTTCTGCAGCCTGGAGACCCCTGAGGACGGCACCCATCTGCTGGAAATACTGGATTGTTTCCCAAAACTGCTAAAAAACCCCATGGAAAAGTCAGGGAAGGTGACTGAAGATCCCTCTGTTTTTTTGTTTTGTTTTTTTTTTGTTTGTTTGTTTTGGTTCTTTTTGTTTTTAATGTGACAGATTAACAGTGGAAGTACAAAGCGTTTTATGGTTTGGGTGTTAATCCTTGGAGAAGATGCAGAAAACAAAGAGATACCTCATCAGGGATATAAACACGGCGGGTCTCCCAGAGCAATACGTGCAGGAGATGAAATCATAACAGCACACACTTATTTACTTAAAAACCATCAATAGTTAGAGAAGCATAGCTGAACTCTTCTCACATGCACTTAAAAAGGAAATGAATCTGAAGAAGCAGCAGAAACATCTCCGTGTGCATAAGCAGCCCCGCTCAATTTTCCTCCTTGATACGTTCCCTTTGGGCATCACCCTGCAAAAAATAGCTGCAGGCACCTTTCCCCATGGCCATGCATGATTCTAGGGGGTGGTTCCCAGTGATGACCAGCCAGCTGGGGACTGCTATGGTGGGATAGGCAGTGGGTGGCTTCATCTCTGCCCTCCAGGCACCCGGATCCTCCACCTCTGGCTTTGGCAAGACATGCGTGAAGCCTCCGGTTTGCTTTGAGTTGTACCATTCCCCACATGCTGGGAGATCTCTCTGGGGACTTGTATTTTCCAGAGAGATTGTCATTGTAGAGAATTCAAATCAGTCATCAACTTCCCACTGAGTTCAAAACACCTCTTGCACCGTTTTAAATGATTTTTAAATGGATGCAATGCACTCGATCTTCCAACTGAAATAACTTCTGTATTATCCTCCAAGCCTGAATTCCTTTCCCCCCTTGCTCTCTGCTCACTTCAGATAATTCAATGGGAATTTATTTGAAAAGAGGTGGTGGGTCACAAATGAAGTAAAATGCTGACAGCAGGAGTTCCTACCCAATTGCTGCTTATGCGAAAGGCAGGGAGCCAGACTTAGGGAGCTGGGGGATAGTTATCATTAGGCTGGTTGAAAATATTTCATCTCACCAAAGGGTTCTTTTTTTTTCTTTTTTTTCCCTACTTCTCCTTTGCCCGTAAGAATCGATTTTCTTTTGATTGATATTTACAAAATGTGTCTTTTCCCTTGTCTTGCTGGAAAAAGGCAAATGCCTGCGAAACGCAGCTCTAACTAGTCCTCGCCATGGGCCTGCCTGCAGGCACTGCCAGGGAAGGTGCCTTCTGGGAAGTGTAGTTCCATTTAGGAAATCAAAGGTGCTGCAGGGAAGGGTGGAGGCACCCAGAGCCAAGCTGAGCTTCCCTGGCAGCATTTCTCAATCAAACAGCTCTGGCTCGTGGCTGAAAAGAAAGGCACCTTCTGAATGCTAACCAAGCAAAGCTCCCATCTTTGAGGAAAGGTGCATGAGCTCAGAAGCCAGGTCTGGTCCTGGTGAAGCTTCGTCACAAACTTCAATCCTCACTCCAGACAATGCAATGCCTCAATGAGCTACTTATTCCTCCCCTGTCATCAAGCTGGACAGACAGCAGGGGACCACGCCAATGCCTTTGGCAGATGCAAGGTGTTACTCCACAGTGACCTTATGGGGAGATGCTGCAAGTGTGGATCTAGCAGCATCTTGGGGATTAAGGGACAGACAAACCACTGGGCTCCCAGAGTGTTTTTGGAAGTAGACTGCTTTCTTTCAAAAAAAAAAAGAAGAGGGAGAGCTTAGAAGAAAGGTGGGGACAGACTTTTGAGCAGAGGCTGTTGTGACATGACAAGAGGTGATGATTTCAAACTAAAAAGGGAGATTCAGACTGGAGAGAAGGGAGAGATTGGTGATGCTGAGGGTGGGGAGAGCCTGTGCCAGGCTGCCCAGAGAGGTGGTGGCTGCCCCATCCCTGGCACCATGGCAGGGGAGGTTGCCCGGGGCTCTGAGCACCCTGCTCTAGGTGCAGATGGCCCTGCTCTCTGCAGGGGCATTGGATGAGATGCCCTTGAGAGGTCCCTTCCCACCCAAACCATTCCATGATTCTATGATTCTTTATTTGCGATCATCATCTTCTTTTCAAAGCCCATTTGGACAGATGATGCCCATCACAAGCTGCAGCAATAAAAGCTATTGCTGCTGTTATTACTGATGGGAGCACAGCCCTTCTGTGAGTGAATCCCAAGCTGTCAGGGTTTTACACGCCCTACCACAGGGTTACCTAAGCCCTTAAGAGACTTGGCATGAACTGAGCTGCAATTGAACCAGGGCAGTTCAAACGAAAAGCAGCAAATTTAGGGTACCTCCATCTGCATTAGCTGTGCTGACCTTTGCCCTCTGTTGCAAACTTTCTTTCCTCTGATGCTCGAGGTCCCTTCCAGCCCCACTCTTGCTTGTTCATTTGCTGGATGCTCTATTAATGACTTGTCATTGTCAGAAGCTCCAAAGAGATCCCTTATTTTAATTAACCCAGAAAAACACCACCACCCTCGTGCTGCTGCCACAGTTCAGGGCACCTAAATCTGACCTCTGTAGCTTTTTAAATGGCGTTAATTAAACTGAGCTTCTTGGCTTCCAGTCCCACCATGCAGCTCATGGCATCTCTCCTGAGTTTGTCAAAGTCCTCCTCCAAAAAATCTGCCTGGATCCTGCCCCCCTCTAGCCAGGCCAATAATCCCCAGCGGTCTCTTCCCAAAGCCTGTTGCCAAATTTTATTACCTCTATATGAAAACTCCTGGAAGTGAACTTGAAAATGCTGCAAGAGGGGATGTTTTTGAGAGATGGACATCAGTGATGGTTCAGAAGAACTACCAGAGGAACATTACTGCCTCATTCCATCTGAGGAAGTCACAGCAGACATCTGGCACACCCTGGGTCAGGATCACCCCAGGCATGGCAAAAAGGGGTTAAAATGCACAAAAAGGGGCTGAACTGAACAGAGCAGAGGCTTCTTTTGAGGGAAGAGAAGTTCTGCGGCTCCCTCTCTAGATGGCAAAAGGAAAATAAGGTTGTGTTCCTGCTTACTGTTCATGAGTTTGCTTACAAGGGGAAATTAATCCAAAATTAACTAGTGGTGTGAATTGCAAGTGGATTAGTTAAATTACATTAAACCCAGGTCTGGATACTTTCATTTAAAATTAAAGTGGCCTTTAATTCAATTTGGCTCAAGTCACTTCAAAAGTGAATTAAGTAAAACTTAATTACGGACCCTTTAATTCCAAATGAGTGTGTCTACATAGGTTGTTTAATGTGCTTTCATTTATCCATTTTAAGAATTAATCTTGATGAGCTTTTCCGAATCTCCCCATGGTAGACAGACCCTCATTTGTATAGTAAAAAAAAAACCCCTATGATTCCCTCTAAAAGCGAAAAAAAAAAAACATAAAATAATAAAAAGAAAAAGACAAGTGATTTCTGTCTACAACCAGACAAAATAATGATGCAGCACTGGGGACCACTGTGCCTGGAGGACTTTCTCCTCAAAGCCATTTTCTGGCAACATTCCTTCCTACCAACTCCCATCAACATTTCCAGTAACTCTCTCTTGGCTGTGCTTTCCCAGAACCATTGCAAAACCTTTAAGGTCTCAACCTGCTCCACCAAGAGCAAGTAGTTGGGTTTTTTTATAAGGTGTTTTTTAGTAACCACTGCAAAAAACATTGTCCTGCCTGGTATTGATGGGGCAGGGTCTGCTTCCCTGCTGCACTGCATCCTGGGTAGTTCATTTATAGCCACGAAGTATGAAGACCTGTCAAGCATGTGCAAATGGATCCAGAAGGGAATCAGCTTCAATCCGTGTGCACCCTTCCCTCCTCTTGTTCCAGCAGCATTGCCCAGTTCAGGGAGGGAGGCTCAGATCTGGCTGTGGGGATGGACATCACTCCATCATTTTTGAGGGGCATGTCTAGTGTGAGCGTGTCCTCCAACCCGTGAGCAAAGTGTTTCTGGTCCAGAAGCCACCACCAGTGAGCCCCAATGTCAGGCAGGTGGAACCAAGATGCTGCGGAGATGCAGCGAAGAGCTGGTAATGCCAAAAACTCCCCAAAATGAGGTGAGAAAAACATTTTCTGCTTTTCCCCACACTGAAAATGGTGCTAAGATGGAAATCTTCCCTGCAAAGTTCTTTCAAGCTAACAGAACTGTGTTTTAGACCTAATTTCACTGCTTGGAGCCATTTTTCTGAGCAGCCACACTACCTGTCACCGCTGGGGGCTGCCCCGTGTTAGCTCACTTTAGACTCCTCCTGTTTACGTGCATGATGAAGAAAATAAGTTATTCCTCTCTGAACAGCACAATTTAACCTTCCACACACAACTGCCCTACCTACTGCTCCTTATTCCAGCACATTCTGGATCCAGGCTGGAGACAAGCCAGAAGAAAAGGCAGATGCAGCCTCACCAGCACACCCTGTCACACCTCCATCCTGAACCCCCCCCGGCCTCTCTGCTCCAGAGCTGGTCCCTCAGCCAGATCTTTTATCACTTCAACGAGGTGGATTTCATTATTTTTTTTCCAAGGTGTCTTTGAAGCTGCTGAGTTTCTGCGGACTTTCTGAGATTGGTTGGCATTTTCTTCCAGCTCCTAGCTGTGACGCGTGGGGGGTCTGCTGCTGCCTCTCATGCTGTTTGCTTCTGCTGCTGGTGCTTTTCTTCTCTGTGCTTGGAGCTTGGAAACGCTTCCTGCTGTTTTCAGGCTGGTTTCCTAAGGAAATGGAGTCATGTGAGATCACCCTATCGTTGGGTGTCTCCTGACCACGCTCAAAGAAATTTGACAGTAGAGGAGAGCGGGGGGATGTAGTGAACATGATGGGAGGAGAAGAGGTAGGGGAGTTATACAATGTGTACTATTTCTCTAGTCCCATCTATATTCGGTTGCTGGACAGAAGGATATTTTTAAAGGTGAGGGCTGTTCAAGATAAATGAGATAATTCTCTTGAAGTTCTGAAGCCTGTGCACCCCCTCCTGATGTGTAAAACAAGGTTAAGAAGGTCTGCCCTACCACAGAGCTGCCCTGAGGAGAAATGCGTTAAAACCATGCCAGCAGAGATGGAGAAGTGATAGGCAGAGTTTATTATATTTCAGAGTTGTGTTAGATATTAATCATTGTGCATCCTAAAAAAGTGTCTGAGGAACTTCATTTGTCGTGGAAATGTCAGATAAGAGAGGTACTGCATCTCCAACTGAGAATAAACAGTGAAGAGTGTGGAATGTTACTCTAAAATGACCTTTTACTTTATATTAAAGCAAACAGGTAAAAATAAAAGTCAAATCCCCAGCAGAGAGCACAGTGTGTGTGTGTGTTTGCACACGCGTTGGTCTGTTTTCCTCCTGACAGGCTGGAGGCACTCAGAGCAAACCCAGCACGAGGGTTGGCTGATGTGGTTGTGCCCTATGATCACCCCTGCTCTGGAAGGATGCTTTGGTGTCCCAAAAATCCCAGGTGTCCGATGCATATAAAAACATATATTGATTTATATTAATGTATATATGGTTATTTATCGTAGAATCGTAGCATGGTTTGGGTTGGAAGGGATCTTAAAAGATCATCTTGTTCCAACACCCCTGCCATGGGCAGGGACACCTCCCACTAGACCAAGTCCATTTCTGGGACCAAGGACAGCACAACTGCTGCACCTAATTGCGTCCAATTTTATCCCGAGCAGTTTGAGAGCAGGAAAGATTTCCCCTCTTGAAGGACTGGAATTGCCTCATCAAACAGACTTGTTCTGTGAACTCCCATGGTGCTGGAGAAGCACAGGGAGGAACCATGTTATAAACTACATCTTGATTTCTACTCCCTGTGGCCTGAAAGGGTCTGAAACTAAGAAATTTGCAGCCAAAGGAAAGGAAAACGTGGTAAATGCTTCGCGTCGTCCCGTTCACTGCAGCGTCAACATGGCCAGAATATCACTAGGACTTGACTTCAAGGGGAGAAGGGCTTGAACCGTGCAGATCTCCCTAGCAGAGAAGCCTGGAAGCAGAGCTCTGAGTTACTCACATCACTGGGGACCTACACCAGCAAACAGGCTGGACAAAAAGGCCACATTATCAGTGAGAGTCTCAGGCAAGTCCTGCAGCTACAGGCAGTGGGCTGAAAGCCCCACCCCACGAAGGTGGAATGAAGATGACACAAAATGATAATACAAGTGGGGCTGTGCATGCACTTCTGCATGAGAACAGGGTAAGAAACATCCTTGCCTTTAGGAGGAACTTCTCCCCTCACCAGTGTGAGACCTACACACTCTGAGTCTGACAGTTATAGAATAAAACAGAATGGTGGGGGTTGGGAGGGACCTCCAAAGATCATCGAGTCCAACCCCGCTGACAGAGCAGGACAAAACTAAGAGCGTATCACACAGAAATGCATCCAGACAGGTCTTGAAAGTCTCCAGAGAAGGAGACTCCATCAGCCTCTCCTGGGAGTCTATTCCAATGCTCTACAATTCTTACAGTAAAGAAGTTCTTCCTTATGTTCAAGTGGAACTTCCTGTACTTGAGCTTGAATCCATTGTGTCTACCTAAAGACCGTGTTGTGACATTCGTCCTCTGTCGTGGCCACAAGAGCTTACCAAAACTCCCTTCCAGTGTTTCACTGTGGAGTCTGATATAAAGGCAGGAGAACAAGAAGCTGTCCAGGTTCAGGGGCTTTGACACCCCCTCTTCACCCGACCCAGCCGGATCCATGCTGCAGCAGAACACAACGCTCTTTCTTGTTCCTTTAATCTTAACGAGGAGTACGAGTACGGCCTTTCGTTATTGTCCAATGAGGTCCTGGGGACTGGGAAGACGGGGAGATAACAACTTTAGATAACACGTTGAATCTCAACGTGGAGGTTTATCTATTTGCACACCCTGATGAGCAGAGCAATGTACTGGGAGGCGAGGTGCAGGTAGATGATGGGGTGTAGGCAGACGATGGGGTGCAGGCAGATGATGAGAAGCAGGCAGAATATGAGTTGCAGGCAGATGATGAGGTGCAGGCAGATGATGAGGTGCAGGCAGACAATGAGTTGCAGGCAGATGATGAGGTGCAGGCAGACAACGGGGTGCAGGCAGAAGATGAGGTACAGGCAGATGATGAGGTGCAGGCAGACAATGGGGTGCAGGCAGACAATGGGATGCAGGCAGATGATGAGGTGCAGGCAGACAATGGGGTGCAGGCAGACAATGAGTTGTAGGCAGACGATGGGTTGCAGGCAGACAATGGGGTGCAGGCAGACAATGGGGTGCAGGCAGATGATGAGGAGCGGGCAGATGAGGTGCAGGCAGAAGCTCTGTCTCACTCATGGATTCCTCTGAAATGTTTTTGTTTTGCCGCAGGCTTTGTCTGGCTGCTGAACCAATGACTTCACCAGTTCTTCAGGAGATGGAGATGACAGATTAGGGAGAGTTTGGGGCACAAGCTGTTGGTGGGATTCAGAAATCAGCCCTGGCTGGATGAAAAATCAGCAGTTTGGAAACCTGAGCTCCTTGGAAGATCTCCCCTCCACCAGTCCCTGTACTGTGGTGCTGCTTCCCAAAGGCTGCTGAGCCACGGGCCTGTCATGGATGGAACCTCCACCTACCAGCTATGGCCCGTAACTCACCACGCAGGCTGTGGGGCAAGAGGAAAGAAGCAGTGGGGGAAAAAAAAAATTTAAAAATGACATGTATAAGTTTTATTCTAAGAGATGAAACTTTGAAGAAGCAGTGAGGCTAAGGAGCGAGGTCAGGGGGAACTAGGTCTGACCGTGGCAGGAGCTGTAATAGCAGGAGATATGCCTCAGTTTGTGCCTCAATTTGTGCTTGGAAATGAAGGAATAAAGCAAGAGCATTTTTGATTTTAGTTTCTGATGCACAAGAGCAGCTACTATGGGTCAGACCAAAGGTAACCCAGGTTTCTTTCTTCAAAGTGGAGACAGAGAGCTGTGTATAAGAACAGGGCAAGTACTTTGTTTTGTTATTTTCCCCAAGTATTTTCAACTTCCAGTTGCCTATTGATGCCTATTTTGTGCTTTTTTAAAAATTGTTTCTAGCCCTTCCTGGATTCATTGCCCATTCATCTGCCCACCCGCCTTTGAAACACACAATATTCCAGGGCAAAATTTCCAGGGGCAAAAGTAGTTAATTCTTGGTTGTATTACAAGTATCTCCAGCACCTCCTCCAGCCCTCGAAGGTTAAAAGCTGACTGTCAGCATTTGCCTGGCACAAAACAAAACCTCTTCATTTCAGCTTGAATTGTGTGATTATTTTTATTCTTCAAACATCTAGGAGAATTTTGAAATGAAAACGGTGTTTTCTGAAACAGTCCAAATGCCCCAGTTTGAAAATGGCAGGGTGAAACTCTTTTTTTTTTAAATTTTACTTCTATTTTCTGGCCAGAATAATTTACAAAAGTTGACCCAGAAGGTTTTATCCTCCCTGAATCTGTGGAATTTCACGGGCTTGTTATGACCAGAGAGAGCCTCTCCCTGCTAAGGGGCATGTGTTCAGAGAACCACCTCCCAATATCCCACTCATCGCAGCTCTCCTGCCAAGTGGTTGCTTTTATGTATTTACTTTCCTCATGAAACCTCATCCAGCCTTGTTCTCCTCTCTATCCATCATTCACACCAGACAGCCCATTGCGAGGCGTTTGCTCAGCTGTGACCATTTCTCTCACACACACAAAAAAAAAGGAGGGCTTATTTATTATTTCGCTAACTGCCATGATTGCTGTTTTCTCTCAGCCTCTCCAGAGTGAACCCTTCCTCTCAAATTTGGTTTGCTTCGGTGACCTTCTGCTGCTCCCAGCTCTTCATCATCCCTGCTGCCTGGGACCCTCTCAGCATGGAGAATACTCTTAAACTTGCTTTTTTGAGTCACGCCTGTATTTTTTTCTTGGAAGCAGAGCGAGCCAATTCATCTGCTGAGGTTCACCTATAGCACCATCAGCACCAGGCTCGAGACCACTTGAGGACCCTCTTGTAGGCTGGTGTAACGTTCCAGCCTGAGAGGAACAGCATCACACCCTCCAGCTGCTACTGCTTCTGGTTTTTCAAGCATTTGACATTGCACAAACAATGCTTTTTTTTTATAGTTCTCAACATTCCTCCATTCCTCCTCCCCAATCACCTTTTTTTAAGCACTAATTTGAAAGCCTCGAGCAGTTCCATCACGTTTCAGTTCCTGGGCAAAGGCAGCAGCGAGCGGAGCTGCCAAGACATTTATCATTTTGGCAGACCAACCCCTGGAGATAAGAGACAATAGTGGGACTCTGCTATTCACTTAACAAAATCTAAGAGGCAGCAGTGGGAAGGGATGTCTGGAGCTCTCCTGCCCAGCCTATGAGGCTCTTGCCAACTCAAGAAGGTCTTAGAAACCTCCAAGGACTTCTAAGCCTTTCTCCCACAGATTGAAGGCTGGCTGTTCCCCACTGCTGCAGAGGACAGACAGCTCTGACACAGCCCACGTGCTATGACCCTGTGGACTGGGATTTCTTTTTGCCTTGGAAGAGAAATGGATGGCAAAGCCAAATCCCTGACACACAGGAGATGTTGCCTCCAAATCTCAGGTTCCTTACTCGAATAGCTACTACACGAACCATGGTAGATAGTTCCACAAAGCAGCAAACCGATTTACTGTCCCTCTGACTCGTTTCTCAGACACAGTCAATTTTACTTTGTCCTTTCACCAAAAATTTGCTTCCCGTTGCAAACAACTGTCAAGGGAAATGCGAGCCCAAGACTTTCAAACTTCCTGGTTCTCTAACAAGCTATGCAAAGTGGAAGCTTCTAATGAGAAGCCTTCAGGAACCAAAGGGAAAGGCAGAGTTACCAGCTCCCACTGCCTTGTGGGCACCCACTGCAGCTGGCTTGTGAGAAGCAGAGCTGTTAATGACTGGAAGTGAGCAAATGATTCCTGTTGTTTTAGGAAAAAATATCCCTAATGGCCATTGGGCTGTTCCTGAGGGCAAAATCTAGAGGGAAAACATGGCTGCTGGTGAAGAAGAAAGCTGCTAATAATTCTTATTCCTTGCAGGAGGTCTCTCTTTCTCTGTGTCTCTCGTTTGCCTCTCTTTAAAGCTCCATTTTTCTCCTTGTCTTGCATTTTTCTGCCTGTGCCTTTGAATGCCTGTGTATTTGTGCAACTGTTTCTCTGGCCAGCTCCCCTTGCTTGCTTTAATTAGCTCCCTAGTATTTCTGAAGGTATCTCCCTGGGCTCTCTAATCCCCTCAGTGTGCTGACTAACCGAACCCCAGGAGATCCTCACAAGCGAAAAACTGCAGGATAAAAGCAAGTGATTTCAGGCCTCTGGTTTCTTAATTAGCAGCCTACACACCCAAAGTCCACAGGAGTGACTGCCTGATGGGGAGACTTTGTGCTCGTGCTCAGAAAGGAGCTCTCTGCTCCTTTTTGCATCCCTTGGAATCTTTGCTTGTCCTTTACTCATCAGGGGGATGTTAAGGGTGGGCGATGGGTACCCTGGTACCTCCTGTGCTTCCCAGTCCCATCCCACTCAGGCCTCAGGGATGTTCTCCCAGACCTTTGAAACATGAACAACTAAACAAAGTGTTTTGTTAGAGCTGTTTATATTTTACTTGCTCACACCATGACACCGTCCTCTCTGTCCTGAAATAAAATGCTTAAGTGTTCCTAAGGTGATGCTTAGAAAATGCAAAGCAATGAAGCTCTGTGGGAACATCTGGCTGCAGTGCGAAGTCCACCAAGGGCTGGGTGTGTGTGTGCAGATGGGCTCAGCCTGGCTGCCTCCAGTGTCTGTAATCCTCATAATTCAACTGGAAATGCGAGCCCTGAGTCTGAAATGAGAGAGAGAATGGGACAGACAGCACAGGGCGGAAGGCAGATGCACAAGGAGGGATGGAGACACTGCCCAATAGTCTCCAGGTCTTGAAAAATGTCATCTGATTACAGTTCTCTGAGGGTCTTTGGTTGTGTCACAGGCTGTGAGATGCGGGTTGATTAATCACTACCACAGAGGAGGGTAGTATCTCACTGATCAAGAAGCAGAGAGAGCTGAAGTGCTTCCCTGGAGATGGTTGAGAAGGTTGGTTGTGTCTACAGAGGAGGTGCAGCACCTCCTTGAGAGAAGGTGGGCATCTACTGAACCCCATTGCCCAAGTACTTTCTGGCCATTGCGATGGTGAACGGCCACCAGCAGCTTCTGTTGGGAGCTCAGCCTTCCTAGGCTTGATCCATCCAAACCGAGCAACTAAGACTTGATACCGAACACGCTGAGCCTTTCATTTCAATATTTCGTATCAATATTTCATTTCAATACTTCACCATTTCACCATTTCATTTCAATATTCCTTTTAGGGCAGCCAGTTTCCCTGTGGCTGAGCTGTTCCCTCTCAGCTCAGCGACCTTCTCTGATGCAAATCATCTCTCAGTGCCCCACTTTGCCTTATCTGCCCCATGTGCTGTAGATGCCGCAGCCGAAAGCTGACATTTTCAAACCTGATTTTTTTAAATTGTAAAATACGTGGCACGTGTCTCGCCAAAATCAGACGAAATCAAGTTAGGATCTCAAATGTTAAAATTACCATTTACATTTATATCAGGAATTAAAGCAGGAGGCTGCAGACTACAGGCTTTGCAAGGATGCCAGTGAAATAGCCACGGCCGTCCTTGCCCAAAAGCTCACGCCTGCGTCAGCCCTGTAAAGACATGATTTAAATGCTCTTCGCTCGGCATCTTAGCAAATTTGCAATATTAAAAGTGACATTAACATCACAGGCATGAAAGGTTTCGAATCACTACCAGGAGAACAGAAGTGAACACACCCCCGTGGAAGTACTTTATCTTCCTTTATCCTGTTAAGCAAGAAAGGGTATCCATAAAACAAAAAAAGTGCCACTGCCTCAGCATAAAGCTGCTGTTTCAACTGGAAATTCAGCATCTTTGAGCTGGGAGGTTTGCAACTTCTTGCTTTGGTTTCACGTCTGGGCTTTGTTCTCATGTGAAGCTTTGGTCTAGTTTAGCCCCTCAGAAAATGTATACGGAATGTTTAGGTATCATAAATACCTGCGTCCTATTTCCAGAAGAGATGCAAACCTGTAGGGACAAACATGCAAGGTATCAAGGCACCTGACTCCTACGCAGAGTGGGGACACCACAGAATCACAGAATAGTTCTGGTTGGAAGAGGCTTTGGAGTTGGAAATCACCTTGGAATCCACCCATTCCCCCAGCACTGCCAGGGCACCACTGACCCATGGCCCTCAGCACCACAGCTCCACAGCTTGGAAACCCCTCCAGGGATCATGGGGACCCCACCACTGCCCTGGGCAGCCTGGGACAGCCCTGGACAACCCTGGAGGGGAAGAAATTGTTCCTCAGCTTCAACCTAAACCTCCCCTGGGGCAACTTGAGGCCGGTTCCTCTTGTCCTGTCACTTTGGGATGAGAGATCTCACCCCAACCTCCTGTCAGGGAGCTGTCGAGAGCCAGAAGGTCTCCCCTCATCCTCCTTCTCTCCAGGAACAACCTCAGGTCCCTCAGCTGCTCCTCACCACACTCCTGCCCTACACCCTTCCCCAATCATTTATAACTATACAGCATAATAATTATAAATCTCTTTTCAGGAACTGTAAAGGGACTCTCCACAAATCGCTAAGAAAAGACATTTAAATTTCAGGTGATTGAAGCAAGGTAAAAATGAAGCCTCACACCAAGTGCCTGAATTCCCATTAAAATCATTTCTTGCTTAGGTGTCTATGTAAGGTCAGCTGCCTGCACCCCCCTGCATCTGTGAGCCACATCTGGAAAGAAAACTGGGTATCTAGGATGCAAATTAGCACTTCCTGACTTTGAAATGATGACTAGAGCCTCTCTGCTTCTTTGGGCATCAAAATACCTTGAAATATCTGCGGTGTATTTGGTTACTCCTAGACAGGGAACTTTAACAGGCAATTTAAGTCAATCTGTCATACTTTGCACGAGAACAGATGAGTCAGAGACGATGGCCCAGCTAAGGCAGCTGCAATTTAGAGCTGAGAGCAGGTAACTTCTTAAATGGCTCCAAATGTATTGCAAGCCCTCATCTGACTACACCCTGCTCCTACACCAAGCTTAGGTCAAAACCACCAAATGGTTTGAAAACTTCAGTCAAGAACTGGTGGCCCCAGAACTGAGCATGGAATAACCTGTGAAGTTGTGAACAGGTTTGTGTTACTTTAAAGATGCATCCAAATTGACAAACTTGCATTAATATGGATTAAAAACTGATTAATGTTTATTGAGCCGAGTGCAGATCTGTGTTAACCTGACAATCTGCATGCCCTGCATCTGAGCTGACTCACATCTGGAATAAACACGGACAGAATTCTTTTTACTCCTTCCCCTTCTGAAATCACACAGACCTGTTATAACACTGGGAGAAAAATCTGTTTGAAGTGATGGAAAGAAGTAGGTGCTCTCTCTGCTTTCCTTAAAGTCACCTCTTGTTTGAGCCCAAGACAGCTTTTGGGATGGCTGAAAGTGGTCCTACCAGCTCATGAAGCATGAGAAGCATCTGAGCATCATCTGGGCATCATCAGTTGCCTGGTGTGGTGAAGAAACCATGTGCAAAAGGTAAACTGTTATTGAAGTATGTTTATTAGCAGTGGGTGAACCTGAAACAGTTCAGAGATCTGGTTGGCATAAACCGTGTCCTAAGGCAAACTGCTCATTTTCTGAAATGGAACTCCTGAGATCCATCAAGGAAAGCTCATACCACTGGATTTTCTGAGGGATTTGCACTTCCTACCTCTATCCAGAGTGCACACGCCATCAGAAGACCTCTTCTCAACAGACCCAAGCCAAAAAGAAAAGCAATGATATGCAGAAGAACAAGGATTGCTAAGGCAGAAAGACAGGCAAGCTATTTCTTACTACTAAAAGTTTCTGGGCTGAGAGTTGGTTTGAATTTGGGGCCAGAAGGTTCAAGTTCCAGTGTGCTTTGTCCCTTCTCAATACAAAGTGCTCTGGAAGCATTATAATGACGTGAAAGAACTCAAAAGCTGTTGTCCTTCTTTGATAACCTAACATATCGGCTTTCCATGTGAGAATGGCTCTTTGATTGAGGTTTTCACTTTTTTATTATTATTATTTTTGTTACAGATGTCAGATCAGCTCCTCTTCTTTGTGACTCTAGAGAATAAAAGATGATGGCAGGTCCTGCACTACCCAGCTAAAGTGCTTTTGATCAGTGGTCAACACTGTGATGAATGCTTTTCCATTGCATCCTTCATCCCATGCATTTTCAAGGCTGGTTACAAGTTGGAAGGCAAGACGAAAGAAAGAACGCCGCTATCCGACAGAATTCAATTTCCTGAAAAAAATAAATCTTCCCTTTCCTATTTTTTTCTTTTTTCCCTGTGACCTAAATGGAAAACATATTGTTCTGAAAGTGCTGTTCAAACAGAATTACCAAAACCTTTCATCAACAAAGAGACCGTCATATATCAGACATCTGGTGTGGATGTCAATTATAATAATTAATTAGACATCTCCCCAGATGCCTGACACTACATTCTGTCAGCAGATTTTTTGACTTCAATCAAAACTGCTGCTGCATTATGCATGAAACTCATGGAGAAGTTGGGAGTTGAGGAGATCAGCTACAAATCACAGCTAAACACACTAAAGGCCTCCTGGATCTGATGCTTTTTACCACTTTTGAAGGCTGCCAAGTGAAGGTCACACACATTGATTTCTTTTCCTCCCTTAACAACATTTTCAAATGTTTTACATTTTTTCATGCAGAAGTTCAAACAATAAAAAAGGATGTGTGGCAAAGAGTAATATACATTAAAAAAAGGTAATGGCTGTTACCTTGTGGTGGGAAAGAAGAAAGCTGCTCACTTAGGCAATCACCAACCTGAAGGGTAACCACAGTGGAGCATCTTCAGCCCTGCTCCGACCGGGCCAGCAGCGCTCCCCAGAAATGGTCCTCAAAGGTCACTGAGGAAGACAGAAGAAGACAACACCTTGCTTATTATTATTGTTTTGGGTTTCTTTTTAATTAAAATAAATTAATTCCTGAAACATTTAATTAATTCACAACAAACAAATCTTTTTTTGTTGTTGTTTAGTTTTCCAAATGTGCTTTCCTATTTCCCAGGCAAAACAACTCAAACACTTCTACTTGATGTAGGAAATCCCTCCAGTCAACCTCAAGATTCATTTTTTAATTTTAATCTTTTTTTTTTTTTTTGGAGCGAATTTATTTATTTATTTATTGAGCAAATAAATTTATTTGAACAAATATATCACCAACTTTATCTCTATTAGCAAGGATAGAAAACACTTTTCGTTTCAGACTAAGAACTAATAACTGTCAAGTAGATGGGCCCTAGTCCTGCAATTTGATCTAATTCTCTTTGATGGGAATTGGCTTGTCCTCAATGTGCGTGCACTGATAGGAGCCTTAGTTTGGAAATACTTTGCAGAACAGAACAGAATTTGGTTTAAATCCCTGGGTTTTTTCCTGTTTTCACTGGGGCAAACATTTCTGCCTATCTTTTATTTGTTCTATGAAGTATTTAGCACATGTTTGAACAGCATGAAATGATAACTGAATATGTAACTACCATACACTTGCCTCTCCGGAGCTGGCAAGTTTCTTTGATTGGAAGGATTCGCCAACGAAAAACAGAAATCACAAACAGCGTGTGCATTTTTAGAAGAGAAAATATTTGTAGTGATCCATGTGTTTCAATATTTCATAAAAGTGTCTGGGTTAGTTTCAGTTTCAATACAAACAAAAAGAAAATAGATTTAGATTGAAATGGATTTGCACTGAAATAAACCAAGGATTTTTTGAGGTTTCTATTTCCTTTCTCTCCTCTTCTCTTCCTCTTCTCTTCCTCTTCCCTCTCTTCCTCTTCTCTTCTCTTCTCTTCTCTTCTCTTCTCTTCTCTTCTCTTCT
>JANVCC010000120.1:2747625-2800225 GCA_025345505.1 Todiramphus chloris collaris | reverse complement strand
CTCTTCTCTTCTCTTCTCTTCTCTTCTCTTCTCTTCTCTTCTCTTCTCTTCCCAGTAATTTAGTCCCATAGATGAGGAGTGAAGCAAGAAGTCATTCTTTTTAATTCAAATGGTTAAGCTTTGAGCAGAAGCAAAATGAAAAATGAAAATGAAATGATAATTATATTGTTCATGTCTCTGTTTTGGAGAAAAAATAATGATTATTTTTTAACTTCTGATGACACATTGTAACCAGGAGTAAGATGTGAGGTCTTATTAAACCCGAAGATGGAGAAAGAAGTCCGTGTGTTGTCACCAGCAACAGAGGAGTGTGGGGCAGGTAATACCTGCTAATGCCTGATGAAAGGGGATCAAAATCACAATGAGCAGGAGATGGCCTGAGGAGTTGTCTAGATCTTAAAGTATGGACAACTTGCCAACACTTGAAGGATCTTTGGGAGGACTTCTTTTGGTCAACCCCCCCTCCCCAAACTCGTGTTTGTCATTTGCAGAACGAACCCGACACCATTGAAAAGTTTTTTTTTTTCATGTCAGGTTCATCTCCACAGAGGGTGCTGAGAAATTTAATCCATTATTTAATAATTGCAATTAATTAAGGTTGGGGATTTAAAGTGGATTAGCTAAACTGCATTAAATCACTGTGTAAACACTCATATTTAGGAGCAGAGCAGCCCAAATACATCTCACTTGTCCTTGGGCTGCCTGATACCCAGAGAACGGGAAGAGGTGAACTCACAACGCGCTTCTCTTCAATGTGGTTATTTCTGATGTGTTTTAGAGAAACTTTCTCCTGCTTACTATGAAAGCACAAAACTTGGCCTTCCTCTAGAGAGTCCCTACAGAGCAGCTAATGTTCTAAAAATTTGTGCTATTTGCTGCAATTTCACTGTGAAGACAAAACCCCTGGAACCAGGGTGTACCACGATGATTTCTGCCACTTCGGCTCTGAATAAAAGGGCTGAGCCTGAAGAGATTAAAAGAGTTTAAAGCAGTTTAACTGGTGCACTTGGCATGTAATGTAGATTCATTTACCTAAACGTTTTCATCTGGAGTTTCTGGTGCTGCGAGCTGCATGGCACAAGGTACTAACCTAGATGGACACTGACACTGCTCTAATATTTCCATTTTCTTTTCAAAAACGTAGCCCGTAAGGGTAGAGTAGAGCGGAATTACTTGTTCAAGGATCAAAAGGATATTAGGAAGAACTTTGCTGAGTTATCAGGTGCTGGAATGAGTTGCCCAGGGCAGTGGTGGAGTCCCCATCCCTGGAGGTGTTTAAGAGCTGATTAGATGGGGTGCTGAGGGATCTGGTTTAAGGGGTAGACTTGGCAGTGTTAGGTTGATGACTGGACTAGGTGATCGTACAGGCCTTTTCCAATCCAGACATCTCTACGATTCTATGATGATTCTACCTCTGTTTGGACAAATGATGCAGAAGCTGAAGAATTTTGTCATAAGAAGGTAACAATCAAGAGAAGACCTTAGCAGAATTTCCAGGTGTCTGGAGGGTACAGATGTTTGCATTTATTTTCACACGATGGGTGTATGACTGCGTGTCGATGGACAGAGACTAAGCAAAGCTTTGCAAGGTCCCACGACTTCGGCCCCACATTTCTCTAGCAAAACAGGTCGAGTGTGATTCACAGCACCACGAGAACGAGGAGACTCCTCGAGCATTGGTGTCATTGTGACTCCTGAGCCATTCCCAAGCCTCATACTGCAAGGCACAGTTCGAAAAACTAACAATAAAAATGAGCTTTTCATCAGTTTCTATTCAGCCTGGTCCACAAAGTGTTTTCTAGTGCTGCCTGGCACTTTGTTATTCCTCTGAGGTGACAAAGTGAAGGGTTTTGTTCTGTTTGTTGGCAGGGCATTGAAAGATGCTGCTTCTACCTGATCCGTTTGCCCACCTCACCTGATGAGCATATACAAGCAGTTTGTGAGATTAAATACGCTTCATTTATCTCCCGGAGTTCTTAATTGCTGAGCATTTTTAATCTCGCTTCACATTCGGCGAGAGAGCAAGAGCACTATAGAAATGCCAAATGCATAAATAAAATAAACCAGAGAAATTGTAAGGAAGCATAATTACTTTGGATCCGTTGGCACAGTGAATTAACACCGGACCCAGACCCAGTCGAGAGCAGCGATCCCCTCACACTGCTGCTGATAACAGAACCAGATACTGGTTTTTATTTTCCTTAAAAAAGAAGAAATATAATTCCCTAGTAACTGGTAGCCAGAAAATCTCACCAGTCAATTAATGACCTTTGCCTCTGACATCCTTTCCTTCAAGGTTTGCATGGCTATTATTTTCAGTACTTAAATCTTTTCGAGTGATTTGTGTCTCCTAATAACTGACTGCTTGTTTTGCTATCAGTCAGCTCCAGGACTGCTACAGCCTCTCTTCAGCTTAAATCTTGCTCAATTCACCTTGTGACTTCAAATACTGTTCTGTCTCCAGTGAGAAAACAAAAAAAAAAAAAAAGCCCCCCTCTCCCCCAAATCTCATATTGCTCTTTATGGTTTTATTACTTAGGAAACTAAATAGAGAAAATAAAGGTCACAAGAACTTTAAAACAACAGTCTTGAGGACAGGAGAGTTTTAAAGGAAGACAGAAGACTGAAATTACAGGCTTTTTTTTTTTTTTTAGCATGGTCCAAGTCAATTCCAAAAAACCCAGAAGCCCCCATGACTCTCCCTCACTTCTCATGGGAAATTACTCAGAATTATCTCTCTTAGCCTGTCAACAGAAAGCAGCTTAGGAAATGTCAAACTTTCAGGAGACTGTAACTGAGAACCCCACAAGTGCTTTGACTGGACATGGCAGGAGCTTCATAACCACTGGATGTCTCAGGACCCCATTTCTAACCTCTTCATTTCTACATAGCAGCACACTGCTGAGCAGCTTCAGAGGAACCCCAGCACCTCACCTAAGGCTGGACACTTAATCAGAATCACAGAATGTCAGGGGCTGGAAGGGACCTCAAAAGATCATCAAGTCCAAGCCCCCTGCCAGAGCAGGATCACCTAGAGCAGGTCACACAGGAACGTGTCCAGGTGGGTTTTGAATATCTCCAGAGATACTCTTAGTATCTGCTACATCCTCCAAGTGCAGCACAGCCCTGCAGTGATGCCTTCCTGCACCCAGGTCCCCCAGCACAACCTCTGGCCAGGTGTGTGGGGTTTGTTCCCCCCTCGCTGCCAACAGCATCAATGGTTCTACCTGATGGGTCACCGTCCCAGTGCAGAGAGGGAGGTACAGTCCTAACCCCAGTTTAGTGGGCTGTCTTCAGAGGTTTATTGGTCTGCCTGGGAGCTGGAAAGGTGCTGCTCACACCCCAGTGTTGTGGCTCTGCTGAGCTGGGATTGCACGGCACTGGGGCTGGTTGTCCAACATTTCCCCTGCAATGGGATGGCGTGAACAAGATCTTGGGAGGGGACACGACTGGGACAGCTGACCCACACTGACCAAGGGCTATTCCTTATCATATGATGTCAGCTGAGCTATAAAAGCTAGAAAAAGGGTGGGTGGGGAGAGCAACTGCTACACGTTTGGAGCCCTGCTCCCCAAAAAGGGGGCAGACAGCACCTGCTGATGGGAAGCAGAGAATAAAATCTTTTTTTCTTTTGCTTCTGCATGTGGCCTTGCTTTGCTTTCCATTAACCTGCCTTTGTCTTAGCCCATGAGCTTCATCTTATTTTCTTCCCCCTGGTCCAGCTGAGAGGAGGAGGGGGGAGTGATAGAGCAGCTTGGTGGGCACCTGGCATCCAACCGAGGTCAAACCACCACAAGAGGAGAGCCAGACTAACCAGGCGAGTCCGGAGGAAGGATGCATGCTTTTGAAACCTGTTTTCTTTACAAGGTGGCTCTACAGAGATGCAAGGGAGTCCTGCACTATGTGCTGCTCCTCCATGAGGACCATAAAACCAGCTCTTTGTGTTTGCCCTACAAAGAGCTGCTTCTACTGAGCTCCTGGAACAAGGAACTTGTGCTGGCAAGGGACAGTGTCTCCTCTAGAAGCTTCTCTGTGGAAAAGCTGGTTGGGAGATTTGACAGAGCTGCAGGGAATGGAGTGCAGCATGCTCAAAAGCACCCCAGGGACTCCACTGCAGAAATGGAATTCTCTCTCCTTAGCCCACCGAATGATTAAGCCACTTCCTAAAATAGGACAGCCTTGAACAGCTCCTGTGCACATCCAGAGAGCTGGGCATCCGGACCTTGCAAGGCTTGTTGTCAGGGTGCTTCTGTGCAGCAAGGTGCAGGCAGACACCCTGAGGAACCTTCAAAGGTTCCTGAGCTATCTGATTGTCCAATGCAGAGATAAATCAAAACCCAGAACGTGGCCTCACTGGAAAATCCAAGGACTTAAGGCCATGCAGTTTATGTAAGACACTTCATAAACAAGCAGAACAGGGAGGAGCAAGACCTTATACAGTTTTCTTATTGCCTTAGTGCAGGTGCCCCATCCACCACGTCTCTACAGGTTCCTTCTCCTTCCCATCTGCCTTTTCACAGGGGGTCGTAACACAAATGGCAATGAGATCTTCCGACCCCACTACTCCCCTAATCCAACAGAGCTACCTAAAGAACTCCTCTGTGCTGTATGAATACCCATCCCTAAGCAGTGGGAAACTGCTGACGCAGTGCCAGCCACAGCCAGTGAAATGTTTCATTAATTACCATAACGGGCATCAATAGCAGATGTCAGACCTAATGAATGAGGACAGCCACTGCCAAGAAGAGATGCAAGAGGGTTATCCTCCAGTCCCTCGGTACTGACTTCCCGGAGGCGTTTCTCTGTGGCTGTGAATGTTCACCCAACCTATGATCACCAGGTGAAGGTAGATGTCCTGGAGAGATGTGGCTGGGGGAAAGAAATTCCTCCAGAAGTCAAGAAAGGATGTGCTTGGTGGAAGACATTTTAAATTCTGGGGGGTTTTACTTGTTGAATTTTTCATCCCTGGGGGAACCGGTCCTGCTTTCAGGAGTGAGCAAGCAGCACCAGAGCCCTGCACCATGGAGAACACACAGAAAAATACATGGCAGCAGCACTAGCATCCAGCATGGGGATGGGAGGAGGCAGCAGCACAGCCTTCAGCATGCTCAGGACCATCACAGCACAGGCTGTGCTTCATCACAAGGACCACCTCTGTCGGAGGTAGGAAGAGGAAGGGATGCAGGAGGTGTGAGCAGTGGTGAGGACTTGGTGTTGACAGCGTTTTCCTCATGGCTGTGGAACACTCTGCAGCAACAAATTAGCAGCAGAGCTCCCCTGCTTAACAACACCACAGAGCTACTCGCGCTCACTGCAAGGAGATGTCTGTTCCTAAAACGGGGAGGAAAAGATTTGATAGAAAGTTTGTCAGCCACTTGAGCTATACACAGCAGAGGGAAAAAAACCCCACGTGCCTCAGCAGCCTCCTTTTTAACTCTTCTGAGCAAAAATATCATGTGATAAAAATAGATGTAGAAACTTTTTGGGCAAGCTTTGCAAAGATGCTGTATCTTCCTTTGAGCCAAACGATTTGACAACAAATACTCCCTTGCCTTGTTCAGTCATTCTGTTTTTACTCATGGGATAAAAGTCTTTCCCGAACATCCCACAAGGTCCTCACTTCGGCAAAAAGTATACACAATAACCCTTGTGTGAGGAGGAGAGGTTTACACTGAGAACACCATTAACAAAATAAATCCTCATCTAAAATCTTATCAGAGCTAGAGCAACCAGGGCACTTGATCTTATGTCTCGGGTAGCTCTCAAGTCTTTCATTACTGGGCTCACTGGACCAGAGAGGCTACAAGCCTGTACATCTGAATATAGATGATGTACAATTTACGGGTTCATGGCCTTCTCACTTAACCCAAGTTACTGGCCCATGAGAGGGTTTGCCAACCTTGCCGTTTCAGGCAGGAACAAACATTTTATATGCTGTCAATTTAGCAAATCTATTCCCCTGATCCCCCTCCTTTCATTGGCCGTGTTCATTAATCATTCCCTATTGTCTCCCTGGCAAGACGTGTTAATTTTTGTAAGGCTTGCTCAGCAAGTCTTCAGCGGCAGCGTGTTCCCCAGGCAGTGGAGCAGGGCTACCTTGCTAAACTGCTGAGCCAATGGAGGTTTTGCCTGAGGACAGGTTCCTTCAGGGGGTTAGGGACCATTGTTACCTCTGTAGGCTTGAGTTAAGTACAGAATACCTTCGCTGAGTGGAAGGCAATGGGGGCATCCCATGAATAGTAGCACTTTGGGACTTTCTTAGCTCAGATCTTGCCATTTGGTAGAGTTTGCAGACCTCTGGCAGTGAAGGTGTTGTCGTAGATCAATGAAATGAGGTGTCTTGTGGATTTGGCTGGCGTCAAGGGAGTTCTCCACGCTAGCCAGGTGACTTTGGGCAGTCTACTCCGATGACTTTGTATCAAAAAGCTATTTTATGAGGACAACATCCCTTCAGGATATGTGTATGCTGATCCTACAGGAGTAACATTTGTGCACGGGGGAAAAAATGATGCTTAAGTGGGACGTGCTGGCCAGAAGAACACGAGGCCTGAAGCCATGGTGGTGGTGGTGCAGAAACTGCTGTGCTTGGACAGTGCACAGCTACCTTCTGTAAAAACCACAGGTCCTAGCAAAGCAAAGCTGTGCCATCCACAACGAGCCTGTAACTCTGTGGCTACGCTGAGTAAGCCTTACATTAACCTCATCCAAATGGAGGAGGCAAAAGGGAGAGGAAAAGGGATCAAGCTGTATTATGGCAGGGTCTAGAGACACAGAAGACAAGATGATGATGGAAGACCTACCAAGAGAATCCACAGCTCCTGAAACAGGCAGTGCCATAGCCCCAAAGCAATGTTTCTCTCTTTTCTGCAGATACTTCGGAAGGCAAAGAGCAGGAAAAGGAGATTTTCTTGAATGAGGACTGCTGCTGTCACTTGGAGAGCAGTATCAACTGCTGTGATGCAGGCCCCTGTCTCACAGATGGCCAGCTAGGCTTTCTAGTGAAACCCAGACATGCCAATGTGCCTATCTTCAGCACCTTTGT
This sequence comes from Todiramphus chloris collaris, assembly GCA_025345505.1. Lineage (NCBI taxonomy): Eukaryota > Metazoa > Chordata > Aves > Coraciiformes > Alcedinidae > Todiramphus > Todiramphus chloris. The sequence goes on along the minus strand of JANVCC010000120.1, from coordinate 2,793,183 downwards.
TAAGAAAGAATAAGTCACTCCCTGGAGAAATCACCTCTTGCTCTGCTGACTAGAGGGAACACAGGCAGCCTGACCTTAGCATTGCACGAACAGAAAGGTTTGGTGGGATTCTCTGGGGCCGAAGCCTTTTTTTGATCAAGCTGGTGGGATGCACCGACAGCCTTTTACTTAGAAATGATCGAGTGGCTGGATGATGAGTCAGTGGAAGACCGGAGCCAACCTGGCAAAGCAATTGTGAGTCTCTCTGCGTGTGCGTGAGCGAAAGCGTGCGCAAGACAATAACTCTCCCTCCCTTGGTGACTTGGATTGATGGGCCTCTGCTATTCCCATCTTTGAAGAATCCACCGGTCGATACTTCACTTCTTTGTGCCCAGCCATCCCATCATCCGCGCGTCTGGCACCAGCTCTTGTAGGTGTAAATAAGAACCATTTCTCAGGCTGCCAGCCTTTCTGCCTGGAAAACAGGAGGTTCGTTTCAGCTCCTGACATTCAGCTGGATCCCTCCTCCCTTCTCTTGCAGCTCTTTGGTACTTACTCCTTTTCTGACCCTCTCCTTGGCACATTTGCATGTAACAGCAGGTCGCTGACCTGGAGAATAGATGCAGGATAGATGAATCCTGCCCTTCAAATGCCTGGCTAATAGCAGAGAAGGCAGCCTGCTTGTTAACATCTGAGTATGGTCCTTCCATCATGGGTCAGCAGGATGCTCCATTTCCCTTTCCTCCACAAAGCCCCGCGTGCCTTTTCTGTCCGGTGAGGTGTGTGGTTTTGCAGCTTAATGCTGTGAAATGTATTTCCCCCTGTGTTCCTTTCAAAGCTGCCTGCCATGTTAGCTTTATATCCACACCAGAGTATTATTTTATTTTCTCTTGGCATCCTCTCCAATAAACTGTGAGTTTGCTGGGTGAGAAAGTGGCGTGTGCTGAATACAGGCCACCTCCTGAAACCCAGCAAAGGGCTCTGCTGCTGCTCATCCAACATTCAACCCCTTCCTTTCTTTTGTTCCACCTCCAGCTGGGAAAGATGGAAGAGCTGGTCAGCCAGGTAGACATTGTAGGATGGACCCTGGTTGTCTTGTTTCTCTCAGACCAGGGCATGGGAGAACTACCACAATTTCTTTGCACATTCTCCTAGTCACTTTTTTCTATTTAGATTTTGTTGCCTTTGCTTCCTTAGCTCTACCTCTGTTGCTTTGCCAGACACCTGGGAGCTACTGGGGGAGTTCAAACAGAAATCCTTTTTGTGTCCCTCTCCCCAAGCATTTTCCATAAATGAGATGACTTCGACCTGCTTTACAAACACAGTCTAATGGTTCTTCTTTTCTAGCTCTCGCTGCCCACGAGCTGAGCTATAAGAAAGCACTGTCTGTGGGACATTAGAATCATAGAATAGTTTAGACTGGAAGAGACCTTCAAAATCATTATTCACATTATTCCCAGCCCTATCAAAACCACTAAACCATGTCCCTAACATCTACCAACATCTACCCGGCTCTTAAACCCCTCCAGGGCTGGGGATTCCACCAGCTCCCTGGGCAGCCCATTCCAGTGCCTGACAACCCTTTCTGGAAAGAAATGCTCCTGAGATCCAGCCTGAACCTCCCCTGCTTCAACTTCAGGTGATTTCTTCTTCTGTCCCTTGTCCCCAGGGAGCACAGCCCAACTCCCACCTCGCTACAACTCCCTTCAGGGAGCTGGAGAGGGCAATAAGGTCTCCCCTCAGCCTTCTCTTCTCAAGGCTGAACAGCCCCAGATCCCTCAGCCTCTCCTCATCAGACACAAGCTCCAAACCCTTGACTGGCTTGGTAGCCTCTGGACCTTCTCCAGCACCTCAACGTCCTTCTTGGAGAGAGGGACCCAAAACTGGACACAGCATTCGAGGTGCGGCCTCACCAAAGCCGAGTCCAGAGCAATGATCCCCTCCCTGCTCCTGCTGCCCACACCATTCCTGATCCAGGCCAGGATGCCACTGGCCTTCTTGGCCACCCGGGCACACTGCTGGCTCACGTTCAGCCGGCTGTCAGTCAACACCCCCAGGTCCTTCTCTGCCTGGCCTCTCTCCAGTCCCTCCTCCCCCAGCCTGGAGCTGCTGGGGGTTGGTGTGGCCCAAGAGCAGGACCCGCCATTTGGCCTTAATAAACTCATGGAATTGGCCTTGGCCCAGCGACCCAGCCTAGATAAATCCCTTTGCAGAGCTTCCTGACCCTCAAGCAGATAAACACTTTCACCCAGCTTGGTGTCATCTGCAAATTTAGCAAGGGTGCACTCTACCACCTCGTCCAAATCATCGATGAAGATGTTAAACAGCAGAGACCCCAGTACTGAGCCCTGGGGGACACCACTCCTGACTGACCATCAACTGGATTTAACATTGGCTGCTCCCTTCCTGGAAGTGGGTATAAAGAGGGGGGAAGGGGGATGAATTTTGGCCACAGATGTCCTGTTTCAGTGAATTTCAGAGGACTGTGGGGGGCGATGCAGAAGGCACAAGCTACTTTACCTAGAGCTACAGGGAACCACCTCTATGGGGCAGGGAGTATGTTCACAGAGGCTGAGAAAGGCTCCTTGAAAAGCTGACGGTGGCTGGGAAGGAAAGGTCAGGCTAAAGAATGCAAATTCATTGGGCTGGGTGTTGACAGGAGACAAAAAGAATGATTCTTAGCACTTCCAGAGCTCTGTCCATACCTCCCTGAGGACCATGCCCAGGACATCAGCATTAATGTCTTGAAGAAAGGCACTCGAGGAGCAGCAACAGAAGCTCCTGAAGCAGTGCAGTGTCTTCATGTAGACACTTTACTCCACCATAATATTACTGTTATTCTCGTACTTCCACTGTGCCTTTTACAGCACGGCAGCATTTGGTTCCAATTGCCACTGGCATTTTGAAAAAGGCTGATACAGTGAAACTGCTTTTCCCACAGCTCCTCAGGAGAGCTGCTAAGAACCCCACCTCTCCCATGAAGACCAGAGACTTGCCAGCAAGCTCCTTGTGCCCCTGGCTGCAATGTGGGGTGGCCTCTGATGTTCCCATCACTGGGAGTAGGTGGAGCTTTCCAAAGAACCAAACAGCTCATTCACCTGGTTTCCAACCTGCTCCCCTGCATCCCATAAAATCCCTGCCCCTGTCCCAGCTGCTCCCTTGTAGCTCTCTGACTTGGATCTTCAGCCTGTGCAGAGGCTTCTAAAGTTTACCAAAGGCATGATGTACTGATGGCAAACCTGGCCCCAGCCAAAGCCGACAGCGTTGGGGCGATGTGTTGAACAGGAAGGATATTCTGCCGCCCGCATTCCGGTTCTTGGAGCAGGCAACTCTGGGAATGACATTCAGCACTGAAAACTCTTTGCTGCCTTGAGCTGCGATTTCATGCCAAAATGCCTGGGGTGCTCTTGAGAGCCAGGCACATCGGATTGTCAAGCAGATGCAGGCTGCTCTCTTCCCTGGTCCTCCTCTGAAAAGACAAAGCTATCACCAGGGATTTCAGTGATGGGCAAGGAGTGGACAGTGTTGATTCACTACTCCAGGAACCCATCGTGGTCCCCCTGGCTCATGATGCAGCAGGAACAGCTGGAGAGCACTGCTCCATCTCTCCTCTCTTGCTTTCTGAGCTCTGACAGCTGGGAAGCACTGGAGAAGATGCCTGAACATGCAAAAGCTCTTATTAGGCTGGGCTGCCTTTCCTTCTGGCAGAAACAACTTGCTGTGCAAGAAACCACCATCAGTGACAAGGGAACTTGTCATTTTGAGCTGTCAGAAAACATGGGGACCCTGGTGTGCTTGGTGCTGTACCTATGCAAGGTAGGAACTAACTACCTCTGTGAACAAGCTGCTAAAGCATCTTGCTCAAGGCTATCCAGGACAGAATTGCTTTATTTGGGGAAAGGAGCCAAGTTTGACAATATTTTGTCTCCTAGACATCATTAGAGAATTCTGTAGGTTTGACTTGCCTCAAAGTAAGCTCCCAGGAGACCCCAGGCAACGCTCCTCATCCTTGTTCAGACAATGAGTGTCTAAATATGGGGTTTGTCTGACTGTTTGTCTTGCTACAGCCCTCCTTTTTCTAGCTGGACCTTCACACGGACATCTCTTTCCTAGCTGCAATGTCACACCAAAGCACAGAGAGCTAAAGTACTGGAAAAACAGGGCTGTGCCTCAGCCTCTCATCTCATGAACAAATATAATGCCCTCCACAACCCAAACCACTGGAAACAGGCAGGGAGGTTGTTTTTTTTGACAGCTTACACGAAAAAAAAAGAAAACTTTAAACTATGTAGCATGTTATTCCATGGCTGCCTGCCTATCTGTCAGCTGCTTGTGGAATATATCTTTGCTTTCTCTCCTACTGTCTTCATCCATCTAACTGCTGGTCTAGTGAAACAGCTCTCACGTGCACTGGGCTGCATTTCTTTCTTCACTATTCCTTCAGCCACCTTTAATCTTCCTTACATACAACTCACATGTTTTCCTCCTTACCTTCCCATCCATATATACACCCATTTTTACATTTACCTTTCATTATTCTAATCTCTCACTTCAGACTAATGCAATACCCTTCTATTTGGTCTCCAGAAGAAGAAAGGAGCCCCCAACAAATAAATGGTCCAGCTCCCAACAACCTGCTTCTTTGCAGATTTTTATGTCTTTAACTTGAAGATTTTATCCATCTCAAACATCACTGTTTTCTTCCCTTAAATATCCCAAAGTGCATTTGTGTGGGGACGAGGGCTGTGCGAATGCCATTTGGAAATGAAAGCCACAAGCTATATTGTGGTAATAGTCTATTACATTTCTCCCCATATTTACCTCATTCAGCAATTTTTGACTTGCTTTGACAATGAAAGTTAATGCTCTGATATATACACACATCTATATGTATTTTCCTTTTTCTTCCTTGATTAGAACTGTGAAAATTTTCAAAGATTTAAATTGAGTGAAGTGACTATCTGGGATCTTTCTGCTGGCTGCAACATTAGCTTTAATTGTCTGCTAATAGCTCCAAGCATTTAGCTCAATCTTCCAATACAGAGACAAAAATGCCTTTCTAGGAGATTTCTGAGTGATAATGGGCTCTTTACCACCCAGCTGGGAAGCAACCACCTTGGTGGCAGAGGGATGGTCCTTGGGTGTGCATCACTCCAAGAACTTTTTCTGCCATGTTCATAAGATGGAAGAGATCAAGGATCTCTGCTCAGCCTGGTCCCTTCATGATGTTCGGTACCACTGCCCTTTCCTTTCATGGAATCACAGAATGGTGGGGGTTGGAAGGGATCTCTGGAGATCATCAAGTCCAGCCCCCCCTGCCAGAGCAGGGTCACCCGGAAACAGATCCAGGCAGGCTTGGAATCTCTCTAGAGAAGAAGATTCCACAGCCTCTCTGGGCAGCTTGGGCCAGGCTCACAACAAAGATGTTTTTCCTCATATTTAGGTGGAACTTCCTGGGTTCCACTTTGTGCCCACTGCTCCTCATCCTCTCCCAGGGCACCACTGACAAGAGCCTGGCCCCTTCTCCTTGCCCCCCACCCTGCAGAGATTTGTAACCATTCATCAGCTCCCCTCTCAGGCTTCTCTTCTCCAGGCTGAACAGCCCCAGGGCTCTCAGCCTTTCCTCACCAGAGATGTTCCAGTCCCTTCAGCATCCTCGTAGCCTCCATTGAACTCTCTCCAGTATTTCCCTGTCCCTCTTGAACTGGGGAGCCCAGCACTGGACACAATACTCCAGATGTGGTCTCACCAGGGCAGAGTAGAGGGGAGAAGATTCTCCCTTGACCTGCTGGCCACACTCTTCTTCATGCGCCCCAGTCTGCCTTGTGTCCCAGCTCTGCCACTGGCTTCTGCTGGTTCACGTTACCTCCTGTATTTGGGTCCCTCCTGCACAAAGGCAACGTCTGGGTGTTATCATTCCTCCCATCACTCCAGAGCTCTGTCAGCCCTCAAGGGCCAGCTTGTCAATACAACTCAGTGTTCGTGTTGGGCTAAAGAGGTTTGACAGAAGAGTTTTACCCAGAAAACACAGTTTTGCTGTGATCTAAACATTTCACGGGGACACATCAATTGCAGTTACATTTCTGACGCACAAAATTTCGAAGCCATTTGTTCCCATTTTCTCATTTTGTTTCAAAGACGTCAAAGTACTTTGATAAGACAAGAATGGCTCATTACAACTTTCTGGTTTTGTTTTCCTTCCCTTTTAAACTTTTCTTCTCTTAGGTTCCCTTTTATTGTTGGAAACACGTAGAATTTCAGATGTGAAGCCTCCTGTTGCAGGCTCAACAAGACAGGGTCTGACTTCATCAAAACAAAATGACTCAACAGGAGTGGAGTCAGCAGCTTCAACAACTTCAAAAGAACAGGGTCAGAATTTTCATTATTTTTGAAATCTTCCAGTGTGAGCTTTGCATTGTGTTTGTAATCACATTTCTATTATTTTTTAGGTTACTTTGATAGCCAGAAAGAAAGATTCAGGCAGAATAGTCAGAGTTTCCCATGGATCTCAAATTTTAAATCCCAAGTATTTCTACAGAATTCATCCAGTGCTGGTGGGATGAGTTTTACTGTCATTTTAAACACAAAACCTGACAGTTGCACCACCTCGGTTAAAAAATAGGCATTCAGATAGTTTGCTCTAAAAGTTTAGTGTCTAATAACCAAGACCTGGAACAGATTCACATCTTCTCTGTGGCCTAGTGAAACAGCTCTCATGTGCACTGGGCTGCATTTCTTTCTTCACTCTTCCTTCAGCCACCTTTAATCTTCCTTACACACAACTCACATGTTCTCCTTACCTTCCCATCCATACATCCACCCATTTTTACATTTACCTTTACTTATTCTAATCTCTCTCTTTAGCCTAATGCAATACTCTCCTATTTGGTCTCCAGAAGAAGAAAGGAGCTCCCAACAACCTGCTTCTTCCCAAGCATCTGCATCATCCCTTTTTCCCAACAATCTGCTGAACAGCTCTGAGCTCTCCTTTCTTTATGGTTCTATAGGGGTCTGCTGAACAGCTCTGAGCTCTCCATTCTTTATGGATTCTATAGGGGGAGGTGTGAACATTTTAGAGGGAGACCCATCCCCCCTGGAGTTTCATCAGCCTTCCAGGTCAGACTGGGCATCGTTTTGAAGCTGTGAGAGCTCCTACCTCTGACCACCTTTTTTTCACTGGTGCCTGAGTTAGGAATTAGAAACAGAGAAAGAAGCTCTGCATGATAAACAGGGATGTCAAAGAATCTCAGAACCCAAATAAAGATCTTTTTTACATCCAGGAAGAGCTGAGTAGCTCAGTAGTAAGGTACAGCTCCACTCTTTGCTCAAGTGGGTAACCTCCATTTCTGTGTGTTCAACCTGAACCCTACCATGGGTTTTGAACCGTGCACCAGAGCACAAGAATTAAACAAAGCCTGCTTCTCTCTCCCGCACACTTTGCAACACGTGGGCATCTGCACTGAGGGCAATTTGAAAAAGCAAAATGACTGGGTTTGAACTCGTATTTAAACCTCCAATGTTTCAGGAGCTGACCGCTGAGTGGAATTACGTTTGGAATTCTGATAGTACTGTGGTTTCTCTCTCACTCTGATAAACAGAGGAGGAGAAGAGCTTATTTTCTGACAGCAGTGTTTTGTCCGAGAGTCCTACTGAGCTGAGAAATAGCAGAAACTTAAAACTGTGAGGCAAAATAAGGGCAGGAAAGGATCTCAGGAGGTCAGCAGGTCCTTCCTCTGCCTCAAGCCAGAAAATGCTGCCGAAACCTCTCCCGACAGATATTTGTGTAACCTCCCAAAGCCCTTCAGCAGTGGAAGCTCTGCATCTTCCCTGGGCAATCAACTCCAGCACTTCAAAATACCAGCTTTAAAGACAGGCTTTCTAAAGTCTAACCTGAATCTTTCCTGCTGCAATTTAAGCCCATTTCTTCTTCACTTGTTCACCAGGGTTATGAAGAATAAATTCTTTCCTTATTCTTTGCCTTTTTCATCTTGGAAGATTATCTTGCGATCCCTTCTTCAGGCTAAGCAGTGCCTGTGTATTCATTTTACCTTCATGCCATGTTTGGAGGGTTGCTGATAGTCCCTGTTGCTGTCCTCCGAATGCCCTCCCGCTGATCTACAGCTTGAAAGTACAACATTAAAACCCAGATGCACGCGTGGCCTTATTGATGGAAGGATCACCCACGTGCACCGTGGCTGATCCTGTTACTTACACTTCCCCATACATTTGGGTTTTTTCTCTGCCTGGCATTGCTGAGTCATGTGTGGCTTTTCCATCAGCTACAAATTCCCCGGTTCTTCCTGCACAACATCTGCCAAGCCAGCTGTTCTCCAGCCCACAGTTACGGATTACCCATCCTAGGTGCAGCCTTGACGCTTGTCCTTATTCAGTCACAGCCCAGTTTTTTCAGCTTGATTCTCCACTTTGTCTTGTTTGCCTGGCACACAGACTATGCCCTCCAGTATTTGCATTGCCTCCCGTCACGACATAGCTCACCACCTCCACAAGCCTAATCTCTGTTCTGCTACCCGTGTCACAGAATCATTAAGGTTGGAAAAGACCTCCGAGATCATCAAGTCCGACCGTCTACCCAACCCTATCACGACGTCATTAAAGACCACATCAGATGACAGCAGGTATAGAACAGGTCCCAAGGCAGATACGACTCACCCACCCTTTTGGTGTTGACATGTGTCTCCTGGTGACTGCCACCCTGCTGCTCCTCTGCGAGTCCAGCACCTTGCTCAGAACTGCCTGTTCTGGTTGGAGCTTCAAGCCTCTGTCTTCCATTCCTCCTCGTTTCTACACCTCCCGCTGCTCTCAGGATTCCTGCTGGGCACTGACTTGCTTGTTGCTACTTTATCCCGCCCTGTGGGTCTCAACAAAAGCCACGAAGCTCCTCAGAAACACGTTCTAAGCAGCAAAGGGACTTAGAAGTTTTGCGCCGTGTCTTTATCCAGCCCTGCTCGCTACGAGCTGGCCGTGAAGCGCGGATTTGTTTCAGGCATCTGGTTTGTGAGATACCAAAATGCTGTTTCCCACCCCCTTCCACTTTCCATTTAAATGCTAACTACTATAAAGAGGAAACCTCTCTGAAAACAAAACAAACAAGGAACAGTCTGCAAACCAGGAAGTTAAAACCCATCCAAACATCAGCTGTGGCTGAAGAAGCCACTTCAAGCCAGGATTAAGTGCAAAACTGGGCTGTAAAGCCTGAAATCAGGTGAACTACTCACAAATGTAAAAAACTCCCGATCCTTCAGAGGCCCAGACTCAGGTTTCAGAGTTCAAGCTGCAGTTTCGGAATAAGTTTCAAGACAAGCTGGATCCCAGTTCCTGAGTAGGTACCAGCCACGTCACTCAAGTTTTGCAAGGTGCAATGTTCAAGCAAGTCTGGACATCATTGCCTTGACTATTGGGCCTCACATTCCTGCCTTTGGACCCCAGTCCTCATCCAGACCCTGATTACTATGAAAGCCTATCTCTCATTCCAAAAAGAAAGCTGGGCCTTCAATTCAAAGGGGTCCTGGACTTCATTTCTTACACTAGCTTGAGCCCAGCTTCCTGAGGAAACAGTGGATTGTACCTACACACAGTATTTATTAGTGCTTCACCACAGACCAAGGTACCCTAGAAAGAGCTTTGACTAATATTAGGGAAGATGAATCAATTCTTGGAGGTCTCGGTTCCTCCCCATTCACTACAGAGAGAGGTTGGTGTGACTAGTTTAGAGTTCATCCCCTATTTTTGGACACCTAAATTAGGGCAGATGATTCCCAGCACAGCCGAGAAGCCCAGAAGCATCTGCCAGGTCAGACCCAAACTTCTATCCTGCCCTACTCCAAGTACCTTTGAGGAAGCCACCACCCAGGTCCTTGGGCTTCTCTATACCACAGATTCCCTTAAGGTATATTTTCTATATTTTTATTAGTTTTATTTAGTGGAGTTGTTATCATCCATCTATTTCTTCTCCCCCTGCCCCTTGGTGGTACAGGTAAAGCGAAGGTCAGGCTGTTTTGCAAACAATAAAGACCTTATTAAACTTGTCAAAGAACAGTGGGAGCTTTACCCTGGTGCTCAGCTAAATTTCCCTTGGAAATGTCACCAGCCCATTGAGGCACCGAATCAGAAGGTCTCTGTTTAAATTATGTATGCAACTTCCTGATAATTATGTACCCTAAGGAATATCATATTCACAAAGATGAAGGCTTGAAGGATTTAGGGGGAGAAAGCTGAGAAGGAGTTTGGAAAGATAACAGCTTGATTTACTTGAAAAGAAAGCACATCGCATGCCATTCGTTTAAGATGTTTTTTGGGTTTTTTTTTTTTCCTTTTACAACAAAGTCAGCCTGCTATTATGTTCCCTGCCACACAGAACACTTAGGATAAAACCCAGCTAGAAGTTGTATACGAGGTGAATTATCATAGTTACAGAATCATCTTCTAGGAAACCACGTATTGCTATGGGGGAGTGGAGCAGGTCGCTGTGGAGAAGAGATCAGGGTGAGGGGGAGGATTTGGGCAAATGTAATTCAGTAAGTCTGTCAGAGAAACACATTTCCCTGTGAAAATCAGCACTATTCATCCTTCCACTGGCATCTGGGCACGTTTGCTGCCACACAACTCCTGTTCCAGGAGCAAAGGCTGCAGCAAAGTCGTGCCAGCACCTGCCCCTGACTCCTCTGGGGTCCACTGCTACATATCCCTGTTGAAGAGCATCTCCTCATGCCTTGCTTCAACTCTCCATCAAGGAGTGAGAGGAACACACCACCTCCCAGGACCCATGAAGCCATCCTGGCCCTCACAGAAAGCTGGAGCCACTCAAGACCAAAGCCAGGCAGGATTTGCAGAAAGCTCGAGCATTTCTTTGGAGAGCAAGAAAATCCAGCCTTATATTGAAAATCTAAGTGCTAACAATGAGGTAGTTGTGGAAAACTGCAAGGCTTTTAAGCCAGACTTGGAGGAAATTAACTCTCCAGGGCTTGAGCTTTCCCCCTGCAGCTGAGTTTGGGCTTCAGGCAGATTTAGGCACTGGGATTAGAGCAAGCAAACAAAATTAATTCACCCTGTCCGTTCCCATGGCCAGATCAGGGTGGAAAACAAGTTTTGCTTTTGGCTGGCTGGGTATTCCATAACTTTAAGAAAAGCTGATGCATAATCTAGTTAGGGATTTGATCGATATTTTGGGATGGTTGCTGCACTCAGACTTCTAAATTAAATATGGTTTATGGTGATCCCGAAAAGAAATGTTTTGTTTTGCTTCCTGGTCTTTTGATGACAGATGAAGCAAATGTAAAACAACTCCTGAAAGGAAAACTGAAGCAGGAAAGCTCTGCGAACGCTGTAGCTGGGATTTCTAAATGCTTCAGAATATTTTAAAGTGGGAGACTCAGTAACATCAATATGGATTCAGCAAACATTTTGGTGTAACTAAATCTGCTTCTTTTGCAGGAAAAAAAAAAACCCCAACAAACAAATGAGTGTTAAACAATTCCCTGGTGTTCACAGAATCATTAAGGTTGGAAACGACCTTCAAGACCATCAAGTGCAACTGTCCATTAAACGTTATCATGACCACTAACCCATGGCCTGAGGTGCCACATCTGGATGTTGTTTGAAGCCCGCAACTCAATCCCATTTCCTCTTCTCCTATCACTGGTTACCTGGGAGAAGAGACCAACACCCACCTCACCACGACCTCCCTTCAGGTAGCTGTGGAGAGCAGTAAGGTCTTCCCTCAGCCTCTTCTTCTCCAGACTAAACAACCCCAACTCCCTCAGCCGCTCCTCATCAGATATTTTCTCCAGACCCTTCACCAGCTTCGTTGCCCTTCTCTGAACTCACTCCAGCATCTCAATGTCCTTTTTACATGAGAGGCTTCTAAAAACAACCACCTCTTTGAGAACTCCCAATAACCAGAACAAAGAGTCCTCTCCTCAAACTGTCTGCCAGGACACCCTGGAACACTTCACTGGGGAACGATCACCAGCATGAGTCACAGGCAGAAAACAACGTGGTCCCATGGAGGTCAGGGGGGTGATTCTCAGCTGAGATGAATCAAATCTACTTTCTGCACACACAACCCATTGATTCCCACCTCTGGAACATCTAACCTGACTATCCTTGTACCACCTGGCAATAGATAAAATACTTTTGGGCAAAACTTGGTTTTTTCTTCTTCAAAACTCTAGGTTGGGATTGATCAAACAGGCTCTGAAACTTCCCCTAAAAGTAGCTGAAAAAGAAATGGAACAGAAAATAAGAAAAGCTTAAAAAAAAAAGAGGCAATCTGCTATTAATTTTTTCAACTTTTTGCTTCACTGGAAAAATTGAAAAAATTTCAATTCAGGTTAACACAAAACATAGTTTTTTTTCCATTTGGCCATCGAACCGAAAAATGTGTAGTCTCTTGGCTCTTGCTGGCACCTACTTTTGTTCAATTGTTTTGGTTCATTGCCCCTATTTTGAAGAGACAGCTACAGCTTTCTAATTGTATCTGCTGCGTTCATGAAGATATTGTGCAGAAGACTGGCTACTCCGGATGATTATAGCATATTTTGTTTTAGCCTAGGAAGAAAGAACACTCATTGGTCCACGCTAGTTATAATTTGTGTCTCCTCTCTAAGTTCAGATCCACCAAGCAGCCACATTTAATGTCATTATACAGGAATCCCAGCTAGAGTGCTTCATTTTATGAAAAAATGTTCTGTCAGAAAATGTTTTCTGATGAGTGAGATGTTGCTCAGGAACATGTTGACTTCAATCACACTTTCTTTGAAAGAAAAAAAAACACAGGGTGGAACTGTTTTGATTTTCCATTTGAAGTGATTTTTCATTTTAATCTTTTTTTCTTCTTTTTTTTTTTTTTTTTTTTTTTTTTTTTTTTTTTTTTTTTTTTTTTCTTTTTTTCTTTTTTCCCATTGGTATTAAAATTGTATTTCCTGAAAAAGTAAAACAGGACTGAGACATTTGAGTCATTAAACCCAAAAGGTTTGAGCTAACCCCAAAGCTATTGTGGCACTGCAGAATTTGATGGGAAATATGGGGGGAAAAAAAAAGATCCCATCTCAGAACTGAAACACAGAAAAGAACAACAAATTGTGAAGTGTCCCAAGAGCAGGAAGAATAATTCCTACATGGGTTTAAAAATCCCTGTGAGGAGAAAAGCCACCCGAGTCCAAAGTCAACATATCTATTTGGGGTTGGGTGGGGGGCTTAGCTTATATATAAACTGTCAAGGAATCTGCTCATCACCCGCATGGAGCTGGGCTCTGGTGTCACCCAAGTCTAGGGAGGTACTTCCCGTGCCATCCTGGGGCACATCAGTGCATCAGCTCATACACCAGCACCCAAACACATCCCATTTCAGCCTGTGGCCCCAAACTAAGCTGTGTTCCCAGCACCCCAGCCAGAGGGGACTGGTGCCCATGGGGGCACGACCCTCCCTATGTCTCCTGAATCCAACCTGTGAAGGATTTTCCTTGGCCACCTTATGTTATTGTTTCTTGCCCTCCTGCTTAGACCTCCTGGCACCGCTGGGGCTTGAAGCCCAGGCCACCACCTCTTCTGCACCTCCCAAAAGGGCTGGAGCAAGGCACCCCAAACCTTGTTGTGCTTCACTTCTGTTTGCATCTCCCTCACCATACGGCATCATTTTCCCAGATAATACATACCCCCTTTCTCCCCCCACCCCTCAGATCTCCGCCCTTCTCGCTCGCCTCCAGCGCTCTGACAGCTACTCTTCCCCCCAACCTTTTGTCAAAACACCGCCTTTGATTTGAGCTGAGGAAAATAAAAATTGACGTGTGATTGACAGCAGCCCCAACAGCCGCACGGTTCGGCAGGGCTGAGGCTGCAGACAATGAGCAAGTAAATAGAGAGAGCGGCGCGGTCAAACGTGTCGCTGACACGTCGAGAATAACGAGCTGGAAGAGTTGCTTTCTACAGGCTGGGTACTGAAGGCTTCTGCTTTGTGCCCTCTGACCATCAGCCAGGTGACTTAGGGCATTTTTTTGCCTTTCGGGGTAAATTTTAAGTTATAAAATGCTTTAGGCTGGAAGGGACTTTAGAGATCATCTAACCCAACCTCCCTGCCATGGGCAGGGACACCTCTCAACTAGACCTCATCCAACCTGGCCTTCAACACCTCCAGGGAGGGGCATCCACAACCCCTCTGGGCAATCCATTCCAGAGTCTCACCACCCTTGTATTGAAGAACTTTTTCCTAAGATCCAATCAAAACCTATTTTCTCTCCATTTAAAACCATTTCCTCTCATCCTATTGCTGGACACTCTTGTGAAGAGTCCCTCTCCAGCCTTCCTGAAGGGTCCCTTCAGCTACTGGAAGGCAGTTAGAAGGTCCACCCAGAAAGTCCCACATTTAGAAATCAGAGAATGGTAGAGGTTGGAAGGGAGCTCTGGAGATGATGGAGTCCAACCCCCTGCCAGAGCAGGGTCACCCAGGGCAGCCCACACAGGAACAGAGCCAGGGGGGCTGGAAAGGCTCCAGAGAAGGAGACTCCACAGCCTCTCTGGGCAGCCTGGGCCAGGCTCTGGCACCCTCAAAGAGAAGCTCCCTGCCCCTTGGCATTTCTTGCTATTGATCTTAAAATTCATCAAGTACTTGGGAAAACCTGTGGAAGAAAGATAGAGCAGAGCATCTGCCCGTCTCCTGCTCGGCACCAGCTCCTCTTTTCCTCCTCTCATTAGGTGGGCTCAGCTTTCAAAGGGCTCTGAGCCTGCCAAGGAGTACACAAAGAAGTACCTGCAAACATTTGTGGGTGCAAATGAGGACTGCTTTCCTGGAGGAAAGAATAAAAGGCATTTGGAAGCTCTGTTTACTCCTTCCTTCTTCAGAAAACAAACTTGCAGACAGTGAAAAATAATTACCCCTTTCCATCTTAATTACCAAGAGAAGAATTTCTTCTTTTGACTCATAACACATGAAGCCTTTCAAACAATTCTACCCAAATTACACGGGCAAACTAAACCCCAGCAACTTATCAAAAAGCAACCACCAGCTAAATATAGGAAGAAAAAAAGTCTTTTTTTCTCATGTGCCACTGCCCAAGTGCCCAGCTTCAGATGGGCCAGGTTTCGGAAAGAAGGGACATTTTTCTTTCTAAAATTAGCACCGTTCAGAGGTGTGTCAGGGTCAGGCTTCAACCTTTTTGAAAAGCTCTCACCTAAAGCCTCACCACGTCAGGACACCGTGATAGTTAATTAGAGCAGCGCACCTCAATGGCTGCCCTGTCCTATGCATCCTGCTCTGCCAGTATCCACCTGGGATAAACCTCACTGGGATCTACCTCACACTGATCTACCCACCTTCACACTGCACTTAGGCCTGTGCTGTTCATCACGTGCTATCTTCTAACTGATGGACTGACCTGCAGTTTTCCCATGTTCTCAGGTTGGGGTTTGTCTATACATCCAGAGGATGACCGTGCTCAGCAGTGATACATCCAACAACCCCTCAGCCACCAACAGCCTTATTGTTACTGAGGGATATGGCAAAGCATCGGGGAGAAACTCTCTTCTTCCACTTCCCCAGCACCAGCCACTGCCTTGCCCACCCTCACCAGTATCCTCCCATTCTGCACTGGGACCTCGGATGTCGCCCCGGTGCCAGGAGAAAATGTTTTTTTTTTTTAGTTGCACTTTTGCAACAAGGCTTTATCCTCTCAGAAACCTGCTCTTCTTGGCGTGGTTGACATCTTCACATAATGGTGAAGGTCTCGGGGCTCCCAGGGGTGCACCAAGAACAAGGGTTCACCAAGAACAAGGGTTATTGGGTTTTCTTAAGAACAGCCAGAAAGGTGAGAGCTTGGAGGGCTTGGGAATCCCTTTTGGGATTGGGAATCCCAATTTGGGGGGCACTGAGAGCCCCAGCAGGCTGTGAGCTCCCTCCTATAGCCTGGGTACAGATGGACCCTTATACACCAACCCAAGCCTAGGATCTTGCTCGGTTGCCTATCCAAACTGGGATCCAGAGGAGAAATCCCAACCCAGCAGTCGTTAGCTACGTTCCCCTCTCCTCTGCTCTCAGCACAGGCTGCTGCCAAGCGCCGAGGAGCACGCGGTGGGCACGTCCAGCTCCCTCCCAGCTCCCGACGCTCCTCCTCACCCGTGCTTCTGGTTTGAAATAATTCATCAGATCGCTTTCCCAAAGAATCGTGCGCGAATTGATTTGCCACCCCCAGACGCAGGGCGGTTGGTTTTCTTCTTGTTGTCGCTGCAGTGGTGGTTTTTTGTGTTTTTTTGGGGTTTTTTTTTTGGTTCCTTTGTTTTTTGTGGTCTTTTTTTTTTTTTTTAACAAGTGTATGAAAGAAATTCAAGCTGTGCTGCTTAGTTTCAGAGACATGTAGGGCAAGCCAGTCCTCTGATTTCTGCGCCTCCAACCCCACTTACTGTGAGTGCTATTTGCAGAGATGCTTTAAAGCTGGAAATCAATGTGTAGTTACTGTTTATCATGAAAATGAACATTTCAGCCTCTCTCGCTAAAAGGGAAAGAAATTTTCTAGTCACCTGCCATTTAAATAGCATCTCGCACACAGCCACTAATTTCATGCAAATCTCAAACCGGCTTCCTTGTATTTGTCATTTCAGTGCATTTTTTTTGTGCCCGTCGTTTTTATGCTAATGATCCTGCTCTGTTGCTAACTAGGTCTTTATACCTATCACGTCAACGATACTGGTAATTACACAGTTATGTGTGTGTGTGTATATATATATAGGTGTGTGATCAGTGCACTCAGCTCTCTGTCACCTCTCTTTTATTGCTGCCTAAGAGAAGCGAGTTCTCCCTGTCAGCCTGACAGGGAGGTTTTGTTTGCCATGGCTTTTCTGCAACTCCGAGTCTGATCAATATGAAAAAAAAAAAATCAGCAAATGTGCCAGGTGATGATAAACAAAAACCTATAGATGTGGGGGGAAAAAAACTGAGGATGGAAAATAAGGACATAAAGCCTCGCTCTGCTCTTCTGTAACCCATTGGTGCCAGGCACGCACCTCTGCCACCAGCACATCCCATCCTGGCTGGGGCTACACTGAGACCCTCGGGGATTGATTCCTCAGAATCCATTTGGCCAAGGAGGGAGGGAATGAATCTGCAGAGGGGGAAGGGGAAGAGAAGAGCAAGATGCCCTAATTCCTGCTCACAGGTGGAGACTGTAAGAGAAGAACGTGGAGAACCACAGCAAGACAAGATGAGAAGCAGCTGAGATAATCCTTTAGAGAGATGGAAGAGGGGAAGGGCACAGAGAGCCCCGGACACCCTTTGCTGCTTTGCTCTGACACTAATTGCCTTGCTGAATGTTCTTCCCATGACTCACTGAACGCATCCTTGGCAGCACAAAGTTTTAAATCTGCTCAGAGAGCTGCCAGAGGTTTAGCAGGGGGTGATGGGATTTGCTGGGAGGAGGAGAGGCTGGGGAACTCCCTAACACACCCA
The DNA here is from genome assembly GCA_025345505.1 of Todiramphus chloris collaris. NCBI lineage: Eukaryota > Metazoa > Chordata > Aves > Coraciiformes > Alcedinidae > Todiramphus > Todiramphus chloris. The sequence goes on along the minus strand of JANVCC010000120.1, from coordinate 2,775,752 downwards.
GGCTGTCCAGAAAGGTGTGAAGAGCCCACCTGATTTCTTGTTCTCTTAGGTCCCTTCTGATCCCTCAGCCAACACAAATCGGTTTGCTCAGCATCAGCAGCAACTGCTCTGCTGCTCCTTCCTACATCATTTCAAAAGAACTTCTCCCTGTGGTGCCAGAGTGGATCCCAATCCCAGTTTACGCTGTTGCAAATGGAGTCCAACCCAGTTGCTTCAGCAAAGATCCTCCAAGTCCCGGGCTCTTGAACTGGCCCCTCTAGGTCCTCTTCCCAGGATCACACACTACCAGCTATCCAATTGCCTCAGGAGGACTCTCTGCAAGGGGACCGAGTAAACTCAATGACAGCCTGAAATGAAACATGACACGCAATCATTTCCAAGCACGTTGAGGAGAGATTAACGTGCAGCCCTGAGGAAAAAAAAAAAAAAAAAGGAGAGAGAAAAAAAAAAAAAAGAGAACGTTTCATTTTGTCCTCAGTGCTCTTGACAGAAGAATCATATGCAACTTACTCAGACTCCAGTGAAAGCGGAGATGAGCAGCCGATGGCTTCAGCCTCCGTATGGATCAGGCCCCTGAAGAGCAGCTGGGAATGAGGATGACTCCTCTCCCCTTCTGCTTTGATAGAGATAAGGCTGAAATATACTTCAGATTAGGAGGCTTTCAGGCTGCTGGGAGGCGACTGGTAATGCTGCAGAGGATGCGAGCGCAAAATGTAAACAGCAACATGGGGAGAAAATAATTGAAAAGAGTCTGCCAGGCAGAACAAGCCAGCTAGGAGAGGTCAGCCCCTGCACTGGCTTCTGCCAGGGGGATGCAGAGAAACCTCAGGGCTCCTGGCAATTAAAACACCGGCGACAAAGAGTTACTGCCTGCATTATGGAAACATCTCAGAACTCGAAGCAAAATCAGGCACCTTCCGTACTTGGCACTGCACAGACATGTAAGGAGAGAGACTAAACAAAGAGCTTAAAGAGGCAAAACCTGGTAAAACTGAGGAACAGAGCAGCAGGTGACCTGCTGGATGATTTTGGAGCTGCCACATCTTTTCTTCCCTCTTCTCAAGGGAATGCCTGATGCATCCGTACAGCTCTTTGGAACGGCTGAAACACTCAGCACCCATCACCTCCCAGCACCCTGCAGACACACCAAGCCCCAAGAGGGCACAGGAATCCCCCCAGAGCAAGGTGCAGCCACAGCATCTCACCGTGGGACAAGTCAGAGAGGGAGCAGGAGAGCTGTTGAGATTCAGGATTGAGCATGAACCGCTCATCCAGGCCCAACTGGCCCCAGGAAGAAAAAAACACCAACAACTCTGGTCTTGCCAGGTCTTGCCCAGGGCACCCCAGTGCAGTTCAGCTCGTTCTTGTTTCAGATCTTGCACCCTAACCTACAGTTCCGACAGCTCTTGTGCTGTCCAGGCCATGTGTGCATTTAACAGGTTCTCAAGTGCACCAATGGGCCATCCTGAGTGTGCAAGAGAGAGACTTTTAATCTGAACAGGAAAGCAGCCAGGAAGCAGTGTTTGGGCTGATTTGCATCAAACCTAGATAAGCATCATCAGCCCCAGCTGAATTCAGATGAGGCACTTGAGCTACTGAATGGCAATTCAGGGGCTACAGAGAAAAGCCTGCAAAATATCCCCCCACCAGACTGATGTCTCATGGCACCACCTCCTACTCTTCCACTCTTCTGGCTGTTCCAGGCTGTGCTGACCCATTAGAAAGCTGCAAGACTCTTCCCTGGACTTGTGATTTCTGGCCACATCAAGATGGGGCTGATCACTACCAGTGTGTTTTCCCTGCAGACGGGACCTAATGTGCTGGGTAGAAATGGCTGGCAGAAGCACACAGCAGTGGAGAACCTCTCCAGAGGTGGGGAGAGGGTGGGGAAGAGGCAAGCCAGGTCTGATTGCACCACCTCTACCTGCTACAGCCTTTGCAACATCATCTCCGATACTAAACTGGGATGACTGGCGGAGACACCAGAAGGCTGTGCTGCCATCCAGTAAGATCCGGACAGGTTGGAGAGCTGGGCAAAGGAAAACCTAGTGAAGTTCAACAAGGATAAGTGTAGAGTCCTGCACTGGTGGAGGAACAACACCATGCACCAGTACAGGTTAGGGGTAGACCCACTGGAAAGCAGCTCCATGGAGAGGGACCTTGGTGTCCTGGGGGACAGTAAGTTCTCCATGGGACAGCAATGGGCCCTTGTGGCCAAGAAGGCCAAAGATCTTCTGGGCTGTATAAAGAGTGTGGCCAGCAGGTCCTGGAAGGTTCTCCTCCCCCTCTACTCTGCCCTAGTGAGACCACATCTGGAGTGTTGTGTCCAGTGCTGGGCTCCCCAGTTCAAGAGGGACAGGGAAATACTGGAGAGAGTCCAACAGAGGCTAAGAGAGATGAAGGGACTGGAACATCAGAGCCCTGGGGCTATTTAGCCTGAGAGGGGAGCTGATGAATGGTTCCAAATCTCTGCAGGGTGGGGGGCAAGGAGAAGGGGCCAGGCTCTTGTCAGTGGTGCCCTGGGATAGGACAAGAGGTAATGAGCACAAACTGGAACCCAGGGAGTTCCACCTCAACAGGAGGAGAAACTTCTTCCCTGTTCCAGTGCCAGAGCCTGGCCCAGGCTGCCCAGAGAGGCTGTGGAGTCTCCTTCTCTGGAGCCTTTCCAGCCCCCCTGGCTCTGTTCCTGTGTGGGCTGCCCTGGGTGACCCTGCTCTGGCAGGGGGGTTGGACTCCATCATCTCCAGAGCTCCCTTCCAACCCCATCTCCAGAAGAACAGGCTGGAGTCAGTGATAGACCATTGCCTGTAAGCCACTCTTGGAAGAGCAGAGTTAAACTCAGATTTCTTGTAGATCCAGCTCTTGAGTGGATTCTCTGGTGTCTAATAAAGCTGTAACCGAGAGACCCGGGCACTGCACTACCACACACACAGAGCAGGATGGCACAGTCTACTTTTCCTTAAGCAATCACATTTAAAAGCTGCTTTTCTTTCTTTGTTCTTGAAAGGCACACTTAGTTTCTTTCAATTTTTTTTTTAATGAATAAACTGTACAATCTGAGCAATTTTCACTAACAATCAAGAAGCACACTGGGGGAAAAAACCCCAACCCCAAACTTTTAAGTTCAACAGATCAACAAATTAATTATGTACACATCCGTAATTCCCTCAGGAAAAGGCCAGGTAATGTATCAAATATTGTCCTTTGCTCATTCACTCGACAAGTATGATTTATTTTTAGTATTTACCCTAATGTTTTACACCATTCTAGCAAATGTAATCCTCTACATACTTTGCAAAAGTCCTCCAACGTTTAGTAACAAGATTCAGTTATTATATGCAGCAAAAGGTTAAAAAAATAGAAGCATCTTCAGAATACCTCCAAGTCTCTTAAAGAAGAGACAAAGAAAGAAATTAAGTACGAATGAAATTAAATCGAATGAGCTCCTGGACTGCTTAATATGGTATTTTACCCCCATTTAAAATATCCCTCAGGAGACTAGGCTGATTTAATAAGCCTAAAGAGATGTTGTGGTGAGGAGTGAACTGCCTCGATGAAAGCAAAACTTGGCTGGGGCTGCATTAGCCTGGGAAACTTGCTCCAGCTCTGAAAAGGAGCCTTTTAATCCATTCTTAAAAAAGAACAGAAAGGACCAGGCAGAAGACATTCAGAAAGAGGGGTAAAAACTTGCATTTTAAAGTTCTATGCGCTGCCCGGACCTCCCGCAAGGTTTCTCTGAGAGGTTGAATTCTGAAGTCCCCCTCCAAGATCTTCCTAGACAAAAGGAAATAACTTACATTTGAAGACATCCAAACGTGCACGACTGTAAACTGTCACGAACTCAACTCATGGGCTGGTAGATGTCATGAACTCAACTCATGGACAGTGGTAGATGGCTGTGGTCCTCCCTGGGCCTTCTATGATGTAGCTTCTTGGATTCCCAATTCCAGCAGCCTAAATAGGGGAAGGGACAGACTTTCCTCCCTCCTGGCAGAAGAGGGGAATAACCCCATCCTAGTCTGTAGTGAATGTTGTTGAGATATATTAAACCTTCTGCAGAATCACTATCTGCTGTGAGGAAACATTAAAGCCCTCCAGCATCTGCCCTGAGCCACGGAGACCTTGATAGATTTTCTCTACCCATTCCCTCCAGAAGTCACCAACAGCTCTCAGAGCTACTGCTCCAGCAACCCAAGTTCCCAACTGAAAACACCTTCATCCCAATCTGACCAGAACCTGGGTGGGGAAGAGGTTGATCACAAACCACCCACCTGAAGATGGTTTGGAGACCAGCAGAAGAGAGGCCAGATGCTTCACAACCTTTTTTGCAGCCCTGGAAATTACAGCCTCAAACAATCTCAGCTGTCATCATCTGAGTGGAAACTGCTCATCCTTCCTACACCCTCCCAGCTCTGGCTGTCTTGCACAACACCCAGTTGGGAAACACGGGTTTTCTGAATGCATGGAGGAAGGCACAGTTTGGTTTACTGTCAGAAGCCTCCCGGTGCACTGCGGCTCCGAGAAGCTGTTCCGGGGGGAAATCTGCCCGTGTAAGGCTCAGAGGATGCGTCTGAAATTGTTCACATCCAGTCTTTTCTCACTGATGATGAACACGAGCATCTCTGCACACATTGAGAAACTCCTGACCTTGGAGTAAAAACACAGGAGCCAGATGGGAAAACATATGCTTTTCGTGTGTTGGACCATTTCTGTCACTTCACTACCGCAAAGAAACAATGTCAGTGGGCTTTTATTTCACCCAAATAAATAACAAAAAAAAGCCAGAATCTAGCCACGTGGAATAACTGATTTTCTGGGGTGGTTTTTTTGTATTCTTGATAACATTTTCAAGAAAATGTTTGCCTGCAATTCTTCTGTCAGGGGTATGGGTCCGAAGGAAGAGGACTTGGTGATAACAGCAGAAAGCCACAGTAGGTAGAAGATGAGTATGTGAGCTCCAGTCCTTGGCTTTTAAGTTTGGGTGAGCTCAGACTGGTCTTGCAGCACACAAGAAGTTGTCTGGACTTTGGGGGATGGATCAATACCTTGGCTTCACTTAACGCCTCTTTTCACCCACCAGCACCTCATGACACAGGCACAGATTTCCTCCCTCAAAACAGCACAGTATCTTGTGCATAAACCATCCCTCTGTCCCAACGCTCAAGCAAGGATGGGCGGAAGGCTGGGAAAGCTCTGCCCTCACCCCCAGAAGGGGCTGCACCCAGTGTGGGGAAAGGGGCTGAGGGGATTTTACATTTACAGCTCTGTTTTTAAAAGTGCCACTCACAAGCCATGAAAAGCCCCTCCAGTTCAGTGAGGAGCTATTCATGTGCACAGCTCCTCTTAAGTCAGGAAACCTCCATTTATCTTCTCGAGCGTTTACTCACAGGAGGCATCCAAAGAGAACTCCTGCTCGGCTGCTACTTCTGAAACCAGGTTATTTATCTTGGTGGCTAAATGTGGATTTGGAGACCTTCTTTTCCCCCCTAACTTTGGAAAGTTTTCGTGAAAACTGGTGATTCTCCACACCTCTCTGCTCTTGTAGACCTATCTGTTGGTCAAACGCTTTCATCTAAAAGTTCTGACTGAAAAAACCCCAGAAAACCTGCAGCGTGATTAAAATCTCCACCAAAAAAAAAGAAAAAAAAACCCCTCAGTTTCTGCTTAAATATTTCATTTTTAAAAACCAAAGTCATCTGTAAGTCCAGCGGCAATAAAAACAGCAAACTGCTAAAAGGTCTGGATTCATAAATATACGTTGGAGAAATATTTCAATTTCTAGCTCAACTTTAGCGAGACACAGCGCATAACAAAAAGCCGACCCGGACGCACTATGAAAAATCAATGCTCGTTTTGGGCTGCAGACTTTCATGAGCTCCACTGGAGTGAAATGCAAACCCGTGCATGCCAATGGTGAGCCGTGACAACGCTTCTTGTCTGGCAAAAGCAAAATCCTTCATCGAGGGGACAAGAGGGAGCTTATCTGAACTGCGGGGACGCAGATTCTGATAGTAACACCACGGAGCAGCGATACCGCTATGGAGAGTGAAGAAGATACCTATGGAGAGTGAAGAAGATGCCTATGGAGAACGTGCTGCCTCCATCACTGCGGGTCTGGAAGAATAGTTCAGGGAAAATATCTGCCAGGGACAATATAAGTAGCATTGATCCTGCTGTGGATAGAGTAGACGGAGTAGATGACTTTTTAAGGGTGTTCCCACACTTATTCTCTGAGCGTTTGATGATCTGTTGGGTATCAGTAAGTAAATATTTGATCACATAGAGCAGCAAGGGAGTTGGGGTTAAGGGGTAAATCCTGCACCTTGCTCAGAGCCTCTGGGCTAGAAATTCACACGTTGCTTCGTTTCGTGTCCGGACTACACAGCATGAATGGCAAAACACTTCCTCGTCTGGGCTTGGACTCGTTTATAATCGAGATGTCTTTGACTTGACAATGGTTAATGATGCTTTGATAAGGCTGATTGCTGGAGAGGGGCGGAGGAGGCTCCCCTGGGCAACGCGCTGACGCACGAGTGAAAACAGGGGATTGATTGATGTTTTTATTCTTGAGGTGCTCAGGGTTTTGTTCCCCCCCCCCAACTTAGACTTAATATGACATTTCACTGCAGGTACTGACGGAGATCGCTGGCCGTGACAGCTCCGTTACCCCGAATCTCTGCCACTCTCCCCACCTGGCTCGGTGGTGATGCTGCTGCTCTTCCCATCCCACTACTGGGCTGAGTCACCGTATGCCTGATGCTGCTGGTGAACATTTCCTGGAGACACACGGAGCCCCCGCTGTGCAAGCTCCCGTCTCTGTCGTCTGTCCCCACGCTGAATTAAAGTCGGGAAGAAAGGAAGGATTGTGCTCCCTCCCGTCTCCATGACTTAATCTTGTAAGTCCCATTTAACATAATTTAGACCCGTGAAGCTTAACTCTTCTTTAGCCTCATTAGGAGCTGAGAGCTTTGAGCATCTTTGACATGGCCTGGCACTTAGGGACCCGTCTGTCATTTCATGGAGTAAAGTGCTCAAGGTTTAGACTCTACTGAGACCCTCGCAAACTTGATTTAGCTGCTGCCTCCAAGTCCACGGGGCTCTCAAGGTGAGAGCCTTTAGTCTACATTGCTACTGGCCCAGAAACCGGTCACCTTAGAGATACCTTTATGATTTCTTATTAATTTGCAGGGCAGCGGGAGGGGAACCAGAGCAGCACTTCCCCATCAAGCCCATCCAGAATTAGAAACCCCACGAAAATCCCCGTCTGCCTAGAGGCTAAATTATCTCCAGTGGAAACAAACTTAGCTTTGCGCGCATAAATGATCAGAGCTTCATAAAGACTGAGTCTAATTGTACAAAGCGGTGATTAGACAGTTTCCTCGGGGGATAGGAGGTTTCCTCCCGAAAAAGCGACACTGGGGCAACCTCTAGTGGAGGCAGGAGCTGCCTTGTGCTGCATAGTCCAGCCTGGCAGGAAGACTTGGCTTTCTGCTGTGCAGCTGGAGCCCGGACCCTGCCCCAGCTCCCCACGCAACCTCTCCTCCCCTCTTTGTAATGAGCATCAAAAAAAGAGCTGAGCTTCTACAAGAACAGAGCTTGGGGGAGATGGGCGACCAGCATCTCTGAGTGCAAACGTGGCAAGACCCATCTTAATGTCCAAATAAGAACTTCGTCCTCAGAGCTATTTAAAGCCTCGCCTCTATTTTTATTTTTGGGGTTTTTTTTTTCCATTCGGTTTTCAGAGTCATTTCAGGCCAAGTCCAAAGGGAATCTCACTTGGCCTTTTAAGCAAAAATCCAAAGACCCATCCACCCCCCCGCAGCTGCTCTCACATGTCTGTTTAGGGAGAAGCTCCGGGAACAATTGAAGCTGTAGCACAGCTCTGAGCCCAAGACATGAACCAGAAGCCAGGCAAGAAATTATTACTTCTCCTTCTATTCCATTATGCTTTATGCTCAAAGACTTAAATGATCAATGCTGTGTTAATAAATTTCATTTGGCTCATTTAATAGATGACTTAGTAGAGGAGTGAGTTTGGCCATGACCAGTAATGAATTAGTAACTATGCAAGTAGCACATTCCCTTACAGAAATACTTTACACTGGTGTCATTCTTTATTCCAAGGGAATAAACATGAGGAAGAGCTTCTTTACTGTAAGGGTTACGGACCACTGGAACAGATTCCCCAGAGAGGTTGTGGAATCTCCTTCTCTGGAGACTTTCAAGACCTGTCTAGCTGCATTTCTGTGTGATCTGCTCTAGTTTTGCCCTGCTCTGGCAGGGGGGTTGGACTCGGTGATCTCCAGAGGTCCCTTCCAACCCCTACCATTCTGTGATTCTGTGAAACACAGACACTCTGCAGGACAGTGCTTCTTCTTTTCAAGTATAGGTGTAGCTTTGATTTGGAGACAGGCATAAAATGTTCCTTTAGGACACAGGTTGAATGAGGTTCTGTTACCAGACAGTGCCAGAGAGCCAAACTTCAGAGCCAAGACTCTACATCCCAACTGGCCTGGGTCCTCCTGTTGCGTTTCCTCACTAATGACACTAATTTCCTCGTGCTTTGCAGCGTGCAGTCTTGAGACGAGAGCTAAAAATGAAGTTTGTCAGCTTTGTTCAGTTGGATCGTAGGAGTTGCCGGCTGGCTGGCGTTTGCATTGCAGTTTTTTCAGCTGCTGGCCCCAAACTCCTCCAAAAAAAATATCTGTGGACGACATGAGAAATGCGTGGGGGTGGACACACCGAATGACCGGATCTCGGTCCCAGGTATTCCAGTGTTGCCAGAAGGCTTGTGGATGGAGGGCAAGTGTGACCGAGGAGGGGTTACGCTGACCACCCATGGTGCTGGCTGCTTCTAGCATCTCGTGCCAGCACTTCAGCAGCAGGAGTTTCTTTTAAATGAGGTTTGTTCTGCAGCGAAAATAGCAGGCACCGTGCCACGGGCAGCAAAGCAGTGCAGAAGAAACGTAGCAAAGAAAGTTGGCTTGCAAAGCCTGGGTGAGGAGATCCTTTGCCTTGGGGCACACAGGCTGGACCAGCTGTGGTTCCCCCTCACATATGCTCTGCTGATGGGCAGCAGGACAGGACATATGTTGGTACCAAGTCAGGACATATGTTGGTACCAGCATCGCTGGGAGCATGGGCAGGATCTCTGCTCCATCAGTGTCTTCTGTGCCTGAGAGGAGCTTTGCTTCATTATTTGAGAGATGACAGAGGCCTGCTCAGGACTGAGCATCTTCAAGATTAGGGATGTCACGGACTCTCTTCGGCCACGTGAAATGCATCACTTTTGCTTAGAGTTACAGGATTTCTTCCAGCACTTTAATGGCAGTTTCCCTGCCACAGCCCCAGCCTGTTAGTTCTCACATTGTTGTCAGTGACTAATGATGATAATTTCTCCCCACTTGCCCCCTAACAGCCTCTTCTCCAGTTGCAAACAGCACTCCTGTCTCCGTGCAGTCATCCTTTCTCCAGCCTGAGCCTGCCCATCTCTCACAGGCCCAATTCTCAAAACCTTTTCATCATTTTTGTGGCTCCCTTACCAATAAGTACTGCTTAAGTACTCAATAAGCTGCTGTAGGTTCATGATATGCATCAAACTGCTGTAACTCGGGGAGGGTAGAAGAGGAGTTGCCCAATTTGGCCTGCAACTCACCTTGGGCTCTGAGCAGCTCTGCTCTGGAAAGCTGGAGGGACCCCAGAGTGGGTCAGTGCTGGGGGGAGGACGTGGGTGGCACAAGCAGAGGGAGAAGATGTTGCTCCAATAAAGCAGGAGGCCTGCTGGTGCGTGAGGACTGCGCGCGAAGCTCAGACCACGCTCCTCACACAGATGGGAGTTGGGGAAGGATGCTCCTCAAGCCTCTTCTCTGCTGGCTGGATGTCCCTTAAAAGGCCTTTGGGATGCTCTAGCCTGAAGTTAGACCAAGACCAGCCACGGCATAAATGACAGAGGTGCTGCTGCCCTGCAGTAGGAACCTCAGACTGAAATAGCTGTGAGGAGCAGGTGGAGGCAGGTGGGAAAGCAAGAACTGGGGTAGGGACCATGTTACTTCAGCCCTTGGAAATGTCTTTTCAGGAGCAGGGGGTCCCACAGTAGGACCCCACGCCAGCACTGCCAGTTTGACATTTGCTGTTTGCTTTCTCCCAGTTGAATTAGTCCCTATACCCTGCCAGCCTGCTGACCGTTGCAGACCCTCCAAGGAAACTCAGAGACGCCAGGAGGAAACGGTGCTGAAAATGGGGGATTATAGTTATTCCCAAGGTGGAACTTGCACTCCCCGGGTATCAATCTGCGCCTCCATCTAGTGGTTAGAGCTATAGAAAGAGGGCAAGAGCTGCCTACAATACCCAGAAGACACCCACTTCTCTCTCTGGTGACAGCAACTCACACCACTCACTCCAGAAGGTCCCAGTTGCCCATCCAACTGTTGGCCATCTGGACTGGTGTTTTACTGAGTCCCATCACTCACTCCAGAGACAGCTGGAAACATCAGGAAACTGAGGCAGCCCCAACCTAACAGGGCATGTCAGCTTTTGAAAGTTTCTCTCTTCAAATCCAACGAGACCCAAGGCACAGAAGCTAGCTGGATCTCCTCTCCATCCCTGGGATCACTGCACTGCAAAGACTATGTTCATAGATCATAGAATCACAGAACCACGGAACCATAGAATCATAGAACCATGGAACCATAGAACTGGTTGGGTTGGGTTGGGTTGGGTTGGAAGGGACCTTTCCAGGACATCTAGTGCAAACCCCTGCAGGGAGCAGGGCCATCTGCAGCTAGAGCAGGTTGCTCAGAGCCCTGGACAACCTCCCCTGCAGTGGTGCCAGGGATGGTTGTCTGCATCTATTCCTGGGCTTCTTCTGGAAGGGAAGAAGGTACCATTTGAGAAGTCATGAACCAGGCTCTCTACATGCACTGCCTGAACATGAAGACCTGAGCCTGCTCCTTGCCAGCCTTGGGTCCTGGGCCACCAGCACTGCTAATTAGCTTGGGATACTGAGAGCAGAACACCATGCCAGGCCTGCTCATAACCACACACAGCCAGCCTGGAGGCCCCACCTGAATATGCTGCTGCTCGACAAAATGGGGTCGCTTGCCTAAAACTGGCCTAAAATTGCCCCTAATTAACAACAGGGTTCCCTCTACCTTAAAAAGACAGGGGTCAGACCTCCAGCAGAGATTTAGTGAGGCAGCAAAGCTATGCTTTTGAAACCCAGAGCAAGGGGATCCCTACTCAAAAGCCCCTTTTGTCCCCCTCTCCCCTATTAGTGGGAACAAAATAAAGGGCAGGATTCTGATTAAGATGCACAAACAGTTCAATTCAACAACTGATGCAATAAATGTGCTGAGTAAAATCACTGCCGACGCTCGTTGCGGTGCTTTATGGGGCTGCTCTAAGAGTGTGAAAAACCATTTGCTGCATGTTATTAAATGATGAAAAATGCCAAGCTCGCAAACAAACTGTGCAATGGATGTGGCTCGACTGCCTCTAGTGAGAACACGACCGAGCCCAGAGAAGTGAGGTGGCAGGGAGAGCTGGGGGGATCTCTCACTGTGCTGCTGCCTTGATGTGCCACTGGGATTACAGGGCAAAGTGACCCAAAATGAGCCAAGAAGGCAAATGGCCTCCTGGGGTGCATAAAAAAGAGTGCGGCCAGAAGGTTGAAGGAGGTTCTCCTCCCCCTCTACTCTGCCCCCGTGAGACCACATCTGGAGTGTTGTGTCCAGTTCTGGGCTCCCCAGTTCAAGAGGGACAGGGAAATACTGGAGAGAATCCAACAGAGGCTACGAGGATGATGAAGGGACAGGAACTTCTTGAGTCCAACCCCCCTGCCAGAGCAGGGTCACCCAGGGCAGCCCACACAGGAACAGATCCAGGGGGGGCTGGAAAGGCTCCAGAGAAGGAGACTCCACAGCCTCTCTGGGCATCCTGGCACAGGCTCTGCCACCCTCACATCCAAGAAGTTTTCTCTGATGTTGAGGTGGAACTTTCTGTGTTCCAGTTTGTGACCTGCTTGCTCTAGTGCTGACCTGAAGCTTATTTGCTGAGGCAGAGGAACAGTTTTCCCCTGACTCACCAAGGCAGTGGCAAGTACTGGAGCTGCCAAGGTGACAGCAAACCTCCCGAGCCCTCCTCGGCGTGGGCAGCAGCGGTGACACGCTGACTCTGATGTCCACCTGCCGAGGTGGCACTTACCCCTGCTCCCAAACCTGTGGTGCCTACATCTGATGAGAGGTAGGTGCTAATCAAGCACAGATTTTAGTGGGGCAGTGAGGAGTGCGGGAGATGGCATTTTATCATCAGAGAGCCTCCTGTGCCAGACAAAACACTCGCTGAGCATCACCGCAAAGGAGCTGTCTTTTGGCATCTCAGGCTTCCGTGAAGAAAAAAACCACGATTAGTTGAAAAAACACTCTCCTCCTGTTAACAGCCAGCTGGATATAGCCTATCGACGTTATTAAGCAGGCAGCAGCACGTTCACTTCAGATCTATATTCACCTTGGCCTGGGGGTCACTCAGTTGAAACCTCAGCTATACGGCTTGGAAGGTGCAAGGGCGTTCGGTTGCTTATCTTCTGCTCCTGGGCTGGGACTTGTTTTCTCTATACTATGGAGAAAAAAAATAATAATAAAGAAAACTGCCCTGCGCACAGACCAAAACCTGCCGTAAAGTTTCGTACGAAACAAGCAGCTCACGGGTCTTTCAATGGCCTTTGAGATAAGGAAGAAATTTCACCCATGGTGCACTGAGATAAGCTGCCATGCACAGGAGATCAATGCTTTTCTCCCTTCTCTGCTCTAAGCTGGACTCTGAGAAATGATGACCTCCTAGAAGTGGCTGCAGGGACCTGGCCACGTTTCACCCGCTGTTCCCGTTCAGAGCGAGCGGTGAAATCCCCCCCCCCCCCCCGTGCTTTTTTGTGTCAACAACTGTGCAGGAGTGAAGATAACAGAGCATCGGTCCCTAAGGCTCGAGGAAGCAGATGGACCTGCTCTGTGCATCAACTACAAGCACCCAGAAACCCCACCTATCGATGGGCTGAGGGGTTATCGAGTAACTGAGAGAGAGGCACCGAGCCCTGGGCAAGGGGCTGGATTTAGTGCTGCCCTGGGAGCTGAGCAGAGTTCGGCTGCTGTGCTGAGACTGCAGCAATCCACACCTTTTAGACTCCGACCGTGCCCTTGCACGGACCATGACCTTGCCCTTGCACTTCTGCTCAGCACCTTTCTGGCTACTGTAGAGTCTCGTGCTGGGAAGGGATCTTGGGTGTCCCTAAGAGCTGCTTCATACAAAGGAGTGAAAATCACACCAGGGGCTGGGCGTCTGAGTGCTGTGTTCAGAGGGAGCTGCCCTGGGACTGGGGGAAAGCTGGGAACTGTCCCTTTAGATAGCAGCTAATTGAAAAAGTGAAGCTTTAGGTCACCTCCTTGTCCTCTTGGCTTTGCAAAAGTGAAGTGACATGTGTGTTGCAGAGACTAAGATATTTCTCTGCACTAGTGAGACCACATCTGGAGTGTTGTGTTCAGTTCTGGGCTCCCCAGTTCAAGAGGGACAGGGAAATACTGGAGAGAGTCCAAGGGAGGCTACAAGGATGATGAAGGGACTGGAACATCTCTCTGGTGAGGAAAGGCTGAGAGCCCTGGGGCTGTTCAGCCTGGAGAAGAGAAGCCTGAGAGGGGAGCTGATGAATGGTTACAAATCTCTGCAGGGTGGGGGGCAAGGAGAAGGGGCCAGGCTCTTGTCAGTGGTGCCCTGGGATAGGATGAGAGGTAATGGGCACAAACTGGAACAGAGAAGTTCCACCTCAACATGAGGAAAAACTTCACAGTGAGGGTGATGGAGCCTGGCCCAGGCTGCCCAGAGAGGCTGTGGAGTCTCCTTCTCTGGAGCCTTTCCAACCCCCCTGGCTCTGTTCCTGTGGGACCTGATCTCGGTGACCCTGCTCTGGCAGGGGGGTTGGACTTGATGATCTCCAGAGCTCCCTCCCAACCCCACCATTCTAAGATTCTATGCTTCTCCTTTCAAAACACTAGCCTTCAAAATTCCCTTCATTTTAACAAAGAGAAGGAAAACCCTGAGGCATCCTCCTTCCATTCCCCCAAATATACACCTCTTTTTTGGCTTGTCTTGAAGCAATTTTATTTTTGAATGCAGTTGTTGTGCCAAAAAAGTCAGTTACTCTCCATGCTACAGCTAATCTAGAAATGCTGCATAAATTGTCACTTACCTCAGCGCCTAATATCATGTTGCGGCTAAGCACATATTAAAAATTAGACAGGTGCTAAATGCAGCTTTAATGTTTGCACTTAAATGATGATCCTCCTCCCACTTCTTCTCCCGTCCCTTCCCTTTCCTATGCCAGGGGGAGGAAAGAAGAATTGCTGAAGTGCCTGATTCGGTTTTGAAGCTGTTGAAAATCCACCTTTTGCTTGCCGGGTTCTGCAGAGAGCCGTGGGGACCTGCTGGGCAGGGTGGTGAGATGTGGGCTCACGTGGGCTGAGAGATGTGACGATGCCCTGAAGACCGAGGGGATGCCTCTTGTTGAGCACAACCCTCTGAGTTGTACTCCTTATATATATATATATATAAAAACCACTTTTCCTACCAAGAAATGGATGCAAGCCGCGTGCAGTTTGGTATCTCAGGTGGGAACAGTTGCTACAAGCTCTTTGTGCACAACAGAAAGATGGGCTGTAAATTCAACGTGAATGCAGGTTTGTGGGTTAGGCAGCTGGATAATACAGCCCAGGGAGCCCTCGGTGTTTACTGGGGTGTTCTGGGGTAGGCTGCTGCAACCAAAGGGCCTTGAGAACAAAAGTCTTCCTCTCAGAAGACCTCCCTGTATCCTGCTAGCAGCACCTGCTCTGCACCTCCTAAGAGAAGAAGACTTATTCTTGTACCTTCATGCCCATAAGCCAAATTTATCACCAAACCTGGCCTCGAAGAGCCTCAGAATACCTTCTAGTCAAATGATTGCTACCTCTCCACTCATCCTGCCTGTGCATAGAGCAGGACTGACCCCTCTAAAGAGAAACCATGAACTTTATATCAAATTATGTTCACCAAGAGACACAAGAAAGCTCCACCCCAGATTGATTCCCAAAAGCCAGATGAAGTACTTGCTGTAGATAATCACTATAAAGATTAATGCCTTAGAAAATGTTTATTCTTGGAGCTTGGCCCAACATCCCAAGCCAGCTGTCAGGATTCAAGAGAGTGGCCACAGTGACAAGGGACACTCTGCACACTGCAGAGGAGTAATCAATTTGGGAACTGTCTTGAGGCAAGAGTGGAATCCTGCTGCTGCAGACTAGTCTGAGGGGCCAACAGAGAAGAGAAAATAAGGCCTGTGTTACTGGAAAATACATGAGAGGAGAACAGTTTAGACTATTTTTGTGTTTGTAGGGGTTCCATGCAGTTCGCTTAGTGTCCTGAAGCTTTTTAGAGAAATGGATTATTCCAGGCATTTTGGGGATGGTAATACACCAGCCTATGGAGTCCTGCAGTAAAGACATAATTTGCCATTAAACGCTGTAGTTGGCTTTACAAATTCCACAGAAAGGCTCTCACTCAATTCTATTGCTCTCCAGAGAACAACAATTTTATAAAGCATTTTTCATCTAGAGATCTCAGGGCATTTTTTTTCCAAAAAGAGATGGGCTAGAGATGCTGGCCTGCTGTACACGGAGGATGTGGGGATGTTTGGTGGGGTCACGTGGAGGGACTTTTGAGGTCATGCAAGGGATCAGCAGAGGAGCACAGGCTTCCCGTAGACAAGGAGCATTCAGGTGGCACAAGACCAGTGCTCAGCAAAGTCCTAAAGCCAAGGGCTGACTTCAGCCACAGCAAAACGTTATGATCCCAAATATCACTGACCCAGACAACAAGAACAGAGTAGCAAAAAAGCAGGGAATGTGAAACCGATATCATCTCGAGAACCCAAATTGGACAGAGCTGCCTGAAAAGCACTGGACTCAAAAACCACTTGGGAAAAACAAAGAATGCGTGGCCCCGGGCACTGAGCTGCCTTCCCTGGGGCTGGATGCAAAGCTGACCAAAGCCACGGTGAAGCCTCGCTGGGGTTGGCAGTCACTGGTGGGTAACCACTGGAGATGTGCTTTATTTAGCAAGGACTTGGATTTTGCAAGCTTCCAAAAATGAATTGTAATAAGATGATTACTTAGTAGTGAAAGTAAATGGGTATTTATAGATCCTCAAATACAAGAGCTCTCAGCAACTCTCTTCAGGAGCTGGAGGTTGAAACTCTCTTCCAGGGATGTTAGAGCCAGGTGGGGTTGGGTTCTTCTCCCAAGGAACAAGTGACAGGACAAAAGAAAACAGCCTCAAGTTGCCCCAGGGGAGGTTTAGGTTGGAGCTGAGGAACAATTTCTTCCCCTCCAGGGTTGTCCAGGGCTGTCCCAGGCTGCTCAGGGCAGTGGTGGAGTCCCCGTGATCCCTGGAGGGGTTTCCAAGCCGTGGAGCTGTGGTGCTGAGGGACAGGGGGCAGTGGTGCCCTGGCAGTGCTGGGGGAACGGGTGGACTCAACAATCTTCAAGGTCTCTTCCAACCAGAACAATTCTGTGATTCCAAGAACGTATCATCCCTTTCTTCTGCAACTTTGAATCGGGAATCTTTTCCCAGGTAGACAGATGATTTATTAGAATTTTTTTTCCCCATCAAAAACTAAAGAAAACAAAATTTTTGATGGGAACTTTAGGGTTTTGAGGAGAAAAACTGCACAGTGTCCATGTTAGTGCTGGCAAAACAGAGTGCTTGCAGTACCTGTCCCAACATTACCTTTTTCTTCTAAGGAATTGTAACACAACTTACACTAAGAGTTAAAACCGAAGCGCTTCTAAAACCAGAATGTGCTAGATGCTATGTGATTTTTACTTTCTTTTGTGCTGTTAAAATTAAGGTGTTTTTTTTTCTTTTCCTTTTGATGCATAAGCCATTTTTGAATTGTGAAATTCCCAGAATGTCTAGGGAATCGCTGATGGTAGAAGTAGATTCAGATACTTCGGATGGCAGGGACACAAGTAAACCTGCCCGTTTAGTTTGTATCTTTTCTTCCACCATTCCCAACTCTCCCGCTCTGATCAAAGCTCCAGCTCTCCCAGTCTACAGCCTGCTTGTTGGCGAAGAAAGAAAGCGAGGCTTCCAGAGTTTCTGGAGCAGAAAGTTCCTCCTTTCCTCCCTTAGACTGAGTCCGTGGCCGAAGCAAGGCTTTGTTAAATAAGTTGAAGTGCTCGACTCTCAGCTACCGCACACAGCATTATGTGAGAGTCACGGAGAAGTAGCAGGAGCTTTTAGGTCTTGCTGAGAAGTGCACTGAATTGCTGTCCACTGACAATAGCAGCAACAATCTCACTTTTAAGTGCAGTTCATTGGTTTCTGAACACCTTTAAGATATTGACAAAACTGTCAATATTTTATTTTTAGTTATCCTTTCAGATGCACGTCGAGAGTAATTCTGGGAAAGCAGGGTTTAGAAAGAGGAGTTATCGTGAGGCTGAAAACTATTCTTCCATTTAAGATTGCTGAAAAAGCTTGAAAGTTTTTTTGCAAAGGGAAAAGAAAACCCATTTATTTTCCAACCATAACACTGGCATGAGAAACCCAGCAGTAAGTGACTCTAAAATACAACAGACTGATTTTATTCCGGCCTCCTCAAAAGGGTACTTAAAGCATGAGCTGGTGGGGGGCTGAAAGCTGATAGAATAATTGAAACATAAGCCACGTCTCAACTTCCAACGTCCAGCATGGAACATGCTGCCGATACCCTCACCACATCCAACACCATACACCTCTCTCCTTGTCCCCAGAAGCCTCAGGCTTTCTTACCCCAGCCCCTTGCATCACAGAATCACTGAACGTTAGGGGTCAGGAGGGAGCTCTGGAGATCATCAAGTCCAACCCCCCTGCCAGAGCAGGGTCACCGAGATCAGGTCCCACAGGAACAGATCCAGGGGGGTTTGGAAAGTCTCCAGAGAAGGAGACTCCACAGTCTCTCTGGGCAGCCTGGGCCAGGCTCTGACACCTTCACTGTGAAAAAGTTTCTCCTTATGCTTCCACGGAACCTCTTACGACCTCATAGTGACCAAAGATGCAACTCCAGAGGGTCTTGCTTATATTTTGCACGCCCACCTCCGTGAACGCTTCCAGGCTTTTATTTCCCACCCCGTGTCCCCAGGAGCCAAAGGTGAATGGCGTGAGCCACAAACACCTCCTGTCTAATGGGGAGCAAGCACTTTGAGCCAACAAAACCAGACTGTCTACCTCAAAAATCACAAAGTCCCTGAACCTTCTGAAGCCCAGTCAGATGTTACAAAAGCCCGAGTCTCTCTCCCCCCTTTGACTGGCATATTTCACACGCCCCTCTCTCGCTCTCATTGTCCCTGCATCAGCAACGATGAGGGGCTGCTGCCACGATCAGATTCAGAAATGCAGTCACATTAAGTCCTTCCTTAGGTTTTTCCCCAGCACAAAAGAAAAATAAAGTTTATGCGTGAAATGGCCCCAACAAAACCGAATCTCGGAGAAATACAAATGAGGCATGGAGGGAACAAAACCCAAACTGTGTGTAGGGGGGTTTATTGCTGTTTTGTCTGGCAGAGTGAAGGAAAAGAACTGATCAGCCAGCGAGATGCTGGCAGTGTCAGCAGGTGGGAGGGAATGGGGTCTTGGTACATTGCTCATGACATTTCAAGACCAGATCTCGGTTTCATGCCAGAAATACCCAACTCTTGGGTTTCACAAGAGCAGTAGCGCTCAGTCACATGACAAACTTTTCAATTTAATTGTTCCTGCTTATAAACAGATGGAGGCAGGGGGCCAGGACTTCTGGCTCCGCCGAAAATTTTTGGGGAGGTACCTGTATACTTTCCACCCATCATTTGCCGTGGACTCACAGCGTTGTTTTCCATCTCAAATAATTTTTAGGGAGCTAATGGACAGATGGAGGCAGGACAATAATGTCAGCTTTTACTACTGGACAATGAAATATTTTTCTCTTGAGCGCAATCACAGCGGGAAAGGTAGAAGGAGAAAGGAGATGCACTTACTGCTTCCATATGCTCCACCAGAGTGACCAGCTGTACTGCCAGCAGGAGGTCACCTGTGTCTATGTTTCTGAGTTATAAAAGCATCTCACGCCTTCATCATTTGCTTTTGTGCCTGACGTAGTTCCCAGAGCTGTTCTGGAAACATAAAGTTGAGTAAAAGGACTGGAAAGGTTTAAAATCCCAGTTCTTGCTCCCTGCAAACTGGTCCTATGGTGGCCATGGGGTAGAGAACCCCACGCAGAGGGAAGAAGGGGCAAGCAGAACATCTCAGGGCTGCTCGGTCCCTGATACTCAGCAATTAGAGCCCAGCCACGTGGGACTCGAGGAGCAAGGGAGAAATGGATTTGATTTTATTTTTGGTAGCCTTCTGTCACAGATTCACGTTTGTTTAATTCCTTAAAATTCCTTTTAAAATGCTGTGCTAGTTCACAACTCAAACAGTGCTGTCAAAATGGCCAGGCTCTCGGCGACGAGAGGAGCAACCGAGAAGGGTGTTTAGTCCTCTCGTCTCCGTTCCTTTTGTTACTGCAGACAGAGCTTCCTTGATGGCAATTAGACTTTTATTTCAGCCTGCACCTAAAATACCAGGCGGGTGTGAGCACCAGTTTGGGATTATGATTATAGAGACTGCAAAAGGAGGGGACGGGGGAGACAAAAGAGGTTTTGCCAAGGCTGAATGGTAGCTGTGAAGGGCTGTCAGGTAAACTGCAAAGTAACATTTTCCCATGACATTTACAGGGAAGAGGAGGAAGCGTCCAGGCTGGAATAGCCTTCATTGTAGGAACAATACCACAGTCTTTTAAGAAAAGGAATTAGCAGCCTCTGGGTGCAAATACCAATTAGGCTGTCCCATGGAGATCCCAAAGCACCACGAGCAGTAGCCAGTTCAGCCTACCATCTCCTTTTGCAGTGGCCCCTTTGCCTCTACTGAAACACATGCAAGCAACAAACAGAGCCGAAGTCATCCAAGGATGACATCCAAGGATGTGGCTGAGGTGGAAACAGGCCTGGTGAGCTTTGGAATCAACATGATAATCAGCAACTCCCAGCCCCAAAGCCTTGCAGATACCTCCGGGAGCAGCATCCCTGTGCACAGGGCAGTCCCTGCTTGCTGGGGTCACAGGCACCGAAGTCATCGTGATGGGTTTTATGGGTTTTTATTTTCACCTTTCTGACTTTACTCAAGCAAGCCATGACTGAAGTTAATCAAACCTTCTCCCAAGGTAGGAAAAAACCCCAACCAACCCCCCCAAACCCAAGCGACAGCACACGGAGTACAAGAGGGATCTCACGGACTCCTCGAACCAGCACAAAGCAAGCACACAGCCACTCTTCTTCCCCTGAAACGTTCTGCAGTTTGCTTTGCACCGGAGACAGCAACGACACAAAGTACACGGCCTGGGAGATTCGTCCTGGAATGGAGCAGCATCTATTTCTGTAAGTGCCCCTATGGAAAGCTGGGTGTATTTGTAAGGGCACAGATGTTTCTTTGTATTTTGCTCAAGTATTTTCTTCTCCTGAAAGGCACTTAGTCTGGGACGGTTAACAAGACAGATTAATTCATGTGGATCCTTGCAGCCGAGTAGGGCTGTCACTAGTGGGGGGAGAGAGGTTTGATTATATTATTCCCTATTGTCAACACAGGCACTTTATAATAGATTTATGGCTAATAAAATCTTTTAGTAGTAGAGGGTCCTTGAGTTTCAATTTTGAACCTTTGGCCCTTGCTCAAATCACCAGCAGATGCAAGCATTAATAAAACCAAATAGCACGTGGATACTAAAGAGGCATATGGCTGGGTACTCAATAAAGGCAGTAAAGCACAGGAGAGGGATCTTTACAATCTGGTTTGACCTAATGGAATCATTCTTTCAATAATAAAATTACTCTACTGACACATGATAGAGCACACCTCAGACCAGTGAAGTAATTCCCAGAAAATTCAGGAGTTTAGGGTTGACACTGCTCAGCAGCACGTTTTTGTTTGAAAAGCTGGGGTGAATTCACCAGCATGGACTGGTGAGGAGCAAACTGAACCACGGCTAAGGAAGCAAACAGCTGCAAAATGAAGAAAAGACGTGGCTTTGCAGAAAGCTTCCTTCATGACTTGATCTCTTTTCAGCCCGGGGCTCTGCCTGAGATGCAGACTCCAGGGTAGTCTGCCAGAATCCATTAGGGATCTAGCAAACCTTGCCTTCAATTCAAGCCAGAGATGCTTCCAACCATAGACTCTGGGTACAATTTAACCTCAGTTTGGGTTCTCTGCTGACCTATCCTCACCTACTCTGTTATCAATAAGCTGTGATACCAGCTGGCAAAGCAATGAAAAAGCTCCTTAACTGACCATGATCAGAAATCCAGTTGCTTTCCTCCAGTCTCAGGTATGCTGCCCACAGAATTGTAGAAAGGTGGGGGTTGGAAGGGAGCTCTGGAGATCATGGAGTCCAACCCCCCTGCCAGAGCAGGGTCACCCAGGGCAGCCCACACAGTAACAGATCCAGGGGGGGCTGGAAAGGCTCCAGAGAAGGAGACTTCACAACCTCTCTGAACTGCCTACTCCAGGCTCTGTCACCCTTACAGGGAAGAAGTCTTTCCTCCTGTTGAGGTGGAACTTCCTGTGTTTCCCCTTGCTACCATTACCTCTTGTCCTATCACAGGGCACAACCATGTCTGAACAACAGGAGTGCTAAGTCTAGGAATGAAGACAGGAGTGCTAAGTCTAGGAATGAAGACAGGAGTTCTGGTCATCAGTGCCTTGTTGCTCTGCAGAGACATATCCCCTCCTTAAAGATGTGGATGCTCTATCACTGGATGTGTTCAAGACCAGGTTCTTCTCTAGTGGGAGGTATCCCAAGGCAGGGACTAGATGATCTTTAAGGTCCCTTCCAACCCACAACATCCTATGATACTATGAATCTATATCCAGGGGATCTGTCCTGGGATATAGCCTAGCACAGGCTGGATTCACACCCAGTTGGATGGCAGTCACATCTGGGTCTGGATTCACACCCAGCTGGATGCGAGTCACATCTGGGTCTGGCTTCACACCCAGCTGGATGCCAGTCACATCTGGGTCTGGATTCACACCCAGCTGGATGTGAGCCACATCTGGGTCTGGATTCACACCCTGCTGGATGCCAGTCACATCTGGGTCTGGATTCACACCAGTTGGATGCAAGTCACTTCTGGGTCTGGATTCACACCCAGTTGGATGCCAGTCACATCTGGGTCTGGATTCACACCCAGTTGGATTCCAGTTACATCTGGGTCTGGATTCACACCCAGTTGGATGCCAGTCACATCTGGGTCTGGATTTACACACAGATTTTGACAAGCAAACCTCTGTGCCAGCAGCAGCCAAACCACCCTCACCTTCCAGAGAGCTCTCAACTTCTCCACATCCGTTTCTAAAAGCACGCTGAGTGCATCAGGCACGTGCCTGGGACCTCAGCCTACACAAACGAGGGCAGGCACCATCTCTGCCATCCTACTTGCACTTTGCCCACTCTGAGTGGGAAGCTCAGGATCTTCAGTGCTGCTGCTGAAAGCAGCAGGGACATCCCTGCCTCCATCTGCGAGCACCAAGCTCCTATCGACCCCGGGCTCGCGGGGGTTTGCTGCTCCTCTCAGCAATGGTGATGTAGAGACCTAGAGAAGGGCCAGGGAGCAAAAAGCTCCCAAAATGCAACTTAAGTCTTTATGGGCACGAGAAGAGCTCACGGCAGCAACTGCCCGAGCAAGTCAGAGCACGTCAGCCGGTTTCAGGCTCGGGGCTGCCGTACGCATCCAGTGGGTTTTGTTGCTAATTAAATCCTTTCTCCTGATTATTTATAGTCCTCTATTTACTGGCTCATTGATTTTAGAGGCCATGTTAGTTTTCTTTTCTTACACGTCTGTCTGAATGGCGAGACGATAACTCATTGCAGGAAGAACAAGTGAATTGGTGTCAGAGTGATCTATTGTACAGATGGTCTGTGAGCAAAGGGCCCCCGCCTTTGACTCGGGCATACTGAGAAGACAGGGGAAGATGCTGAGCCCAGTTCATTTGGTGCAAAAAAAAAAAAAAAAGACTGTCATCCCTGTCAGTGGCTGTTTTGGGAAGATGAGGACGTTGGCTCCGTGCAGTTTCCTCTGGTGCTGGCTGAGGGTTAGAGAGGAGACAACTGGGGAGGTGGAAACAGAAGTTGTCTGTGAAAACACAAGAGACACGGACGGTAAAGAGAAAAGGGGGTTTTCTGCCTGTAATATGAGAATTATGGGATGTTAATTGAAATTAGCCAGCAGCAGGCTTGAAAACAAGAGGAAGCTGTTCACACCTGTAACAAAGCTGTGGAGCTGGGCCACCGGTTGCTGTAGGAGCCAGAGAAGGTGTAATTTCAGAACTAGAGAAGCTGCTGGAAGAAGACAGGCCCTGAAGAGATCCTAAGCACAAAGTCACTCTGGTTTAGGTTGCCCCGCGAGTCACTGCGGGAGTGTTTGGGGGAATCAAGACAACACACCTTCTATATTCTCATTCCCTGCTCTTGG
This sequence comes from Todiramphus chloris collaris, assembly GCA_025345505.1. NCBI lineage: Eukaryota > Metazoa > Chordata > Aves > Coraciiformes > Alcedinidae > Todiramphus > Todiramphus chloris. The sequence continues at coordinate 2,752,155 of JANVCC010000120.1, read as the reverse complement.
CAGCTGCTGTTGGCCACTGTCAGATGGAGAAAAGCCTGAGCCAGGAGAGCTGCTCCGGAATAACCTTAACTGAACTGAAGCTAAAAATCAAAGGTGGCAGGCAGTACCTTTAACCTGGCTACCTGAGGCAGTTCACCAGCAGAAACATCCCAGTGCAAGCCATCTCTTGCTGCCTGAGCGACCACGAAACTCTCAGCCTCCCCCAGACCCAGGGGGGAGCACAGATGGAGCTCTCAGCCTGCAAACACATCCACTCCACTCTGCAAGAGGAAGAAGGTTGGCTTTGTACCTACCGAGACCTCTTGTTTAAAGGATTCAAATCCATTTCCTGGGGTGAACGACTCTTTCATGTTCTATTTATGTGGCCTTTCGGTGTCGGTACCGTAAGATCAAGCATTTCCAGTTGTTGCACTGCCATGTAGCTGGGAGGGAGCTGTTGGGGCTCCGGCAGGGAGCTGGAGCTGGCTCGCATGTCAGAGCAGGGGTTACGTCTGCTGGGGTCTCCCCAAAGAGCCAGCACGTGCCTCATGCTCCCAGGAGGAGGAGGAGGGTTCAGAGAGTCTCTCATCACAGAGCTGAGGCAGACACACCAGGGAAACCAGTTAGCCTTTCCATTCAGGCAACAGCTCAGGATGGATCCAGCGTGCTGATGTGTTCCAGGGCTGCCCACCACCACTCTGAAGACGAACGGCAGTAGTGGGAATTGGGCCACGTGGGAAATCAGGAAAGGGTGGATCTGGAGCCACATCTGTTATGGGAAGATTCTCGGTTGCAGCCCAAGCTTGACCCTTGGCTAGGTTTTGAGGCCCATCTGAGTGCCTGTACCCAAGCTCTAAGTAAAACTTGGTCCTCCAGCTGTAAAGTGGCAGTGAGTCTCTTGCTGCATCTCACATGGGCTATCTGCAGACATCCCTGCTCAAACCGAAGCAGCAAAACCTCAGTCCAAAACAAAGCCTGTCTAGGACCCTGTGAGATCTTTATGACTCCAGACAGAGTAAGACAAAACCCACTTGTGCTGTGGTGAGGCTGCAAAGCTGACACTTTTTATTGCTATTCTGGGGAATTCTTCCAAGTGTTGAGTTGCCCATTGCTATGTCAACTGGTACCTGACCTTTAAAGTTACCTTATTCGCAAGAAAAGAAAACAGATTCTTTCCCTCTATTCCCCAATCGCTCTGTGCTTAAAGGAAATCAACTTTTGTTTCAATAATCATAAACACAAAAGGTTCCCCTGAGGGCTGTTTAAGACTCCGAGCTAGTTAAAAAGAACATTTGCATGAATTAAAGAGCAACAACAAGTCACCACTGATCTAAGCTTCTTTCTAGTGCTTAACTAGTGTCTGTAGGTGGGGAAAAGCAAGACAGATCAGTAGGAGGTAAAAAAAGAGACAAAAACTGGGATGTTTGTTCTGCTTTGGAGGGCACTGGGGGAACAATACCTGTCCTTCACCGGCCACGTGGTCACTTTATGCCTGTCTCTGTAACAAGGCATAAAGGACAACAAGCCTTTCTACAATGGCTCATACTTCTTGTCTCCCACAAGGCAGCACTGGGATTAAGCAGGGAATAAAAGGAGCTTTCATGCCAGTTCCCGAGGTTCAGAGCTGCTGCAGCACAGCCAAGGGCGGCAGAGGCGGCTGCGGAGCTGCCTTGGGATCCATCCCTCACCTCGCACGGGGAGCTTCGCCTTGGCTCTTCCAGTGCACACCTCGGGCACCCTCCCAGACTCCCAACGCCTGCCTGAGTTTCATGGCAGGAATAAACCCCATGAAGTGTGCACGTCCGTAGCTCTCAAATAAAAAAAAACCCTATTTCTTTTTTCTTTTTTTTTTAAATACCTCCAAGAATGGAAGGTGTCCAGCAGGACACCAGCTACCAGATTTGAAAGTGGGATTGGCTGGATTGTCAGAGATACCATCATCATCCCGTGCTTCATCCACCATACTGGTAGAGAAGAAATAAAATACATACATAAAATACACTGCATACATAAAATACACTGCATACATAAAGTACATGCATAAAATAGACTGTTTGCTCATGCCTGTGTCCTACTAGTGCTCCTTTTGCTCACAACAGGTCTTATTTATAGATCTCTGACCTCAGCAAGTATGTACATCCACCCATTGTGGCCTTCCAGTATCTGAAGGGGGCTACAAGAAACCTAGTGAGGGACTTCTTACAAGGATTGTAGTGATGGGATTGAGAGGTAATGGCTTCAAACTGGAAGAGAAGAGATTTAGATTAGAAGTTAGAAAGAAGTTTTTCACTCTGAGGGGGATGAGACACTGGAACAGGTTGCCCAGGGAAGCTGTGGATGCTCCATCACTGGAAGTGTTCAAGCCCAGGTTGGATGAGTCTCTGAGCACCCTGCTCTAGTGGGAGGTGTCCCTGCAGGGGGCTTGGAATGAGATGAAGTCCCTTCCAACACAAACCAGTTCGTGCTTCTGTGTGACCTGCCTATACCTTATGGCTCAGAATGCACAAGGAGCCACTTTGCCACGGGGACTGTCACACCATGGACAGCTGGAGAATGGTTTCATGTCAGATCTGTGGGCTGGTTTTACACCCCAGCTCCTGCGCTGTGTGAATCCCTGTGTGTCCACATCACAGGCTGGGAAGGCTCCAGCACAGCACTGGGAAGGCGATGGGCAGGTCGCGTGAACCTGCCTAAAAACTTTGCTGAGGTAACGGGAACGCTACGGGTCACTTGGGACACCCCCAGCCACCCTCTCCCCCTCCCCACCTCCCCTGCCAGGGGGACACACATCTGAATACAGACGCCCACAGACGACTCCATATCCACCAGTGAATTGGCTTATTTCCCCCCACCAGCAGAGCTGGGGAGCTGGGAAGATGGGGATAAACTCCCTCAAGGACTGACAAAAACCTGCAGCGTGCTGTTTGTAAAGCCTGCCACACAACCCGGACACGAAATCACATAGCTAGTGCTGGAACTGCAGACCTTCTGCCTTTTCCTGCAGCCAGAGACCCAAGCCTCTTTTAAACCACCACGTTCAGAGAAGGCAACATCCTCTCAAGCAGCCAAAAAGAACCTACTGGAAAGGTAGTGTAAAGTTCCTTTTTCATAGGAGAAAATCTCTTGTTGAATGCATTCCTCTGGCTGCGATATGCAAAACAGAACAGGAAGATTGGAAGAGATGATGCATAGGTAGGGTAAGAGCTCCGGCGAGATCAGATAGCACAGAGCCAGGTGCCTCGCTTTTAACGCCCTGCGTGGGGATCAAACTTCACAAAAAGTTGTGTTCCAGCCTGTGAAGCCTTGGATGGGTTTGATCAATTATTCAACTGCAGCCCAAAGTCTCTGCTAATCTACATGGAAAACAAAGCGCCTGGCGAGGGAAGGCAGCGGGCTGGGCGAGGGGAGCCAGAGGGGAACCAGTCGATGGGGCCGGGGGACCTGAGCTTGGCCTCTGGGGCTCAGCCATGGAGACCTTTGCTTTCTGGCTAGGGCAAGAAACTGGTTGTGAGGCCACACACACTTGTCAGCCAACCTCTGTGACCAGCAGCTTCACACTTACTGGGTGTTACACAGGCTGCCCAGACTTCCCCTGACTTCTACCTCTGTCTATCTACCTCTAGAAGTCCACAGAATCACAGAATCTCTGTGCTTGGAAGAGACTTTTAAGATCACTAAGTCCAACCATTCTCTAACTCTACCAGGGCCACTACTACACCATACCCTTGAGCACCATATCTAGATGGCTTTTAAATACGTCCAGGGATGGGGATCGAACCACTTCCCCAGGCAGCCTGTTCCAGTCTTTGAAAACCCTTCTGGTAGAGAAGTTTCTCCTGATGCCCAACCTAAACCTCCCCTGGTACAACTTGATGCCATTTCCTCTGGTCCTATCAGTTGTGACTTGTAAGAAGAGACCAATACCCACCTCTCTACAACCTCCTTTCAGGTAGTTGTAGAGAGCAAGAAACTCTCCCCTGAGCCTCCTTTTCTTTAGACTGAACAAGCACAGCTCCCTTGGCCTCTCCTTGTACCATGTTCTCCAGCAATTTGCACAGAGACCTTCCCAATGACCAGTCCCCAACTAACAGAGCAGCACCAGCAGCAGCCCACCCCACAGACAGCAGAGTTTGCACAGGATTCAGAGAGCCTGGGATGGGGAGAGTGGCTCAATGTTTGGGCAGGAGGGAATCAGCCAAGCCCAGTAATGCACAGATGCATGGTATAGATTAGGAATGCAAAGCGAAGCAAGAGGGTTTTCAAGGCTGAAGCTGAAAGCTTTATGGTCCAATCTCTGCTCCGAGAACATCACTGTCCCCTTGGTCACAGGACAGGCAAAGCCCAGCTCTGAAGAGCTGAGCGAGGATCAGAAGCACATGAAAATGTGCCTGTTTCTGCAGCTGGGGCCACTCCAGAGGTGGGACAGAGCCTTCCTGCAACTGGGGCTGCCCCTGAGGTGGGACTGACCCTTCTGAGCTGCCCCTGAGGTGGGACTGACCCTTCCGAGCTGCCCCTGAGGTGGGACTGACCCTTCCTGCCACTGGAGCTGCC